>JARHVA010005330.1:40000-640000 GCA_037957365.1 Torreya grandis
CTAAATCAGAATATACTTTAGAAATGATTTTATTCATTAATTAGTTTCCTCAACATTGATAAAAATACACTTCTATTTTTCACCTTATGATAAATGGTCAATAGAATAACCCTAGTAATCTTCCCTCAAAATTTCACACAGATTTGAGGGAAATAAATTATTTGCCTCTCAACCTCTTCCTTATATTTTGACCCCTTTTTATACTATGATCTATTCTTCCTTGATTTCCTCAACCTTGATGGCAAGTATCTCTATTAACATGGTAGGTTCAACATCTAGTGGGCCATTTCCACAACCTTATCTTCTCAATTCCTCCACTAATGTATCATTTTATAGCCATGGTAATCATGCCACTAGTGCTTCTTCTTATAATACTTATTGTTGACCATTTTTGCCCAATAGGCCAAAACATCGATCCCCTTCTTCCCCTGCTATTTTAGGCCAGTTCATTTTTTAATTTTTGCATAAGTCTAAGAATTTCTACGGACTCTGCAGAGCTTGGTTTTCTATGGACTCCGCAGGTGTTCTACAGACTTCACAAGTTTTTCTACAGACTCAGTGGGTGTAATCCTTGGCAGATGAAAATTAGTTTCAAAAAGTGCTAGGGTTTAAAAAGGATCTTTTGGGCCTTTGTTTGAATAAAATTCACAAGGAAGGTTGGCATCTTCAAACCAGTGAACCATCGCTTAATTTTAAGCTTTGAGTTCAATCAGCAGTTTGACCAATTTGGTTCAAGCCTTAGTTCATCGCTTCAAGTCCATCACTTCAATTTCAAGCCTTGGTTCAGTCTTCAAGTTCTTTGGATTTGGTTCAATTAGATAAGTTCAATGTAGAGTTCAATTGGCAAAGTTCAATAGACTGGTTCAATGGTCTAGTTCAACAGACTGGTTTGATGGTTTAGTTCAATCAATAGTTTAACCAATCTTGGTTCAAGCCTTGGCTCATTGTTTCAAGTTCATCACTTCATTTTTAAGCCTTGGTTCAATCTTTAATTTCATTTCTCATTTTAGCAATGAATTCAATGATCTTGGCTCAGTAGTCATTTGAATCATTGGACCGTTGAACTGGTTCAATGAGTTGGTTCAACACCTTGGCACTTTAGCTTAACACTTTGGCAAGTTCATCGACAAGTTCAAACAAATGGTTCATCACTCATTTTAAGTATATCAATCATTTAGTGAGTTCATTAGTGTGTAGCATTAAACCATTGAATTGGTTCAATCACTTAGTTCAATCACTTGGTTCAACGCCTCCAGTTCAATGTGCAGGATCAATGGTAGAAGCAAACAAGGAAAGTTCAAAGGCTTGGTTCAATGGGCTCAGTGTGTAGCCTTGAATCATTAAACTAGTTCAAGTGAATGGTTTAATGGATTGGTTCAAGTGAATGGTTCAATGGATTGGTTCAAGTGAATGGTTTAATGAGGAGATCCAGTGAACAGTTCAGAGGGGCTTGGCGCGCAACCTTGAACCAAATTTTGGTTCAACCAATTGGTTTGATTGCTTGGTCCAACCATTTTATTTCAAGTATAAAATGGCTCAACTGCCTTTGGTCTAATCAGATCGGTGCATAATGTTAAACCGTTAAACCTATTCAATGCTTTGGTTTAATGCGATTGGTTCAAAGGGTCAGTTCAATGAGGTGCCCCCAAAGCTGAAGGGTAGGAGCCCTTGCAGAGGGAAGTCCAAGTTTGATAAGCCCTTGCAGAGGGAAAAGGCACTTCAAAGAGTCCACAAAGGAGGAAAGCCCATAGAATTTGGAGGGGCTACCTAAAAGACTAATGTGAAGACTAAAGTGCAAAAATTTAGAGGCAGTTAATTCCCATAGACTTTTTATCCATGGGAAAAGTCTGAAACAATGCAGAGACCCACCAAAGAGCTGAAGGACCCCAAAGGGTAGGTGCCCTTGTGGAGGACTTTTGACCAAAACAAAGGGGCATTTTTTAAAGGTTGAAGGTTCACCTTCCCTTTGAGAAGGTACTAAGCAGGAAAACCTGAAGGAAATAGCCAAGGATAGTGACATCTTGAAAGCTATCAACTTTAAGAGGGTGAACAAGCCATTGGTTTTCAAGTGATGATGGGTACATGAACGCCAAATTTAAGCCAATAAAAAAATTGCTATTTTTTAAATACCCAAGCGCCAACCATGAAAGGAGCCCAAGGAATGTAGTGACCCACCTAGAGATAGCCTTGATGGCCAAAGGAGACAAAAAGAGACAAGGTAGGGAGAAGACAAAAGTGCCAAGAGCATAGAGTAGGTAGATAGTCCAAGTGGTAAAGGGAGGCACCAATTTAAGAAGTCACTCCAATAGGTGAAACAGTGTTTATGAATTGACCATAAGAGGTGCGAACGGCCAACCATGCAACAGATTTTCTTCATTTCACATTTATGAGCAGATAAATTGCATAGGTGCATTCAAGGAGAAATCTTGGTTAATGGGGAAATGGCACAACTTGTGTCAAAAAATGCCTAAAGTTAGAGCCAGGGCTGACACAACATTTATGTTTAAGCGGCCTGCTCTTCCCAATGCTTATAAGGCACATGGGTCACTTGTAAAAAAGGGTGCCAAAAGGCCTCCTTTATTCTTCTATATATTGGAGACTTGTCATTTGAGAATGGATCTTCCACATTTGTAAGGTGTAGCCCTAGCAAATTTTCACCTGAATTAATAAACGCATTTTTTACCTCTATCCTGGTTAGATATCTCTATGCATGTCTGAGTGTTAGTTTGTGTTTAGTCATTGCTTCTTGATGCTTCCATAGGTTCAACACCAACATACCTAGTGTCTATAAGGTTCCATTCCTATAGATGACAAGGAGAGCTATATTTGGAAGTGCAAAAATAGAAGAAATTACTATATAGTGTGCCTTTCATAGCACCTTTGGTGAATCTCTATTTTTTGTATTTTCCATTAAAGCCTCCCTGCCAAGTCTCTTATAGCCTAGTCCTTCTGCCACTTTGAAGTGTATGTATGTGTTTGTCTAACTTTAAGTGTGAGTGTGAGTAGGTTGGATCATTTTGGTGCATCACCTCCTTTAGAGTAGTTTGTTTTCCTAGAATCTTTCTCCCTTTTCATCCCCCCCATTATGTATATATATATATATATATATATATATATATATATATATATATATATATATATATATATATATATATATATGTTAGCACTTAATGGAACAAATCAGATGCATCAGAGGGAGCTAGCCCTTATCTAGAGATTCTCCCCTCTAGCTTCACTGGTCTCACAGGTGAGAGGGGAGTTTCCATTTTTGCGTGAGGAAAGTAGGAGCTCGGCCTCCTACCCTGGGTGTAATCCACTACGTCAATAGTTTCTAGCACACCCAATGGGATCAACTAGGACAAGTTGCATCCACAGAGTTTAAGAATTTTTGGTGTGTTCTTTGACCAACCAGCCTTTGGAGGCTTTTACACCAAACACCAATGGTGACTCTGAGTTAAATCAATTGGTTAGGTAGTTCTAGTACCATACCATCAAGAAATAATATTTTGGTATGTATAATCCCATCGTTCAGAGCCATGGACCTTATTTTCCTTGGCCAACATGGCTATGATCCTTACCAGCCTTATGTTGATCCTTATCAGGTCCAATATGACTGGTCCCAGCCCTATCATAAGTTATATTAGCCTTATGCCCAATCTTCTCAATATGTCACTTCTCCCACTCAACTTAGTATCTTTACCAATCAACCCATTTTTGCCTTCAAGTGAGCACTGATGGGATACAAGAAGTATGTAATAGATCTTGACACCAGAAGGGGGTGTGGCCAAGAAATTCTTGATCATATCATCCATCAAGTGAGGAATGTGCTAGATCAAGTTAAGAAGGAATGGGCTCCTTTTGAAGGAGCCAATTGGCACATGCTTACAAGTGATATGCTGGATGTGAGTGGTTTGATTGCATCTTTGGAAGAGAAGTTGAGTATTCATGAGAGGCAGCCTTCCCAAGTCTATCAACCTGCATACTCACTACCCCAAGTATCATATCAGTCATATATAGCCCTTGCTTATGAGCCAAGTCAAGCTTGTCAAAGTCCTTTCCCCAATCATGTTGAGGAGAGTTTCAAAACAACAAATCGGGTGTTTAAGGCTAATCTTGATAGATAGATTGAATTGGCAAACATTCAGATGTAGTAGTCCATTTTGGTAGAGAGGGAAGTGGAATCTAAATCTTCACTACCCTCTCACATTGTGGCCCCATCACCCCCAAAGGAGATGCCCGATCTGAATTGCTTAAGCTGAGATAAAGTGGTTGAGTCATGGAATAGCAAGGAAGAGAAAGATATTGTCCAAGAGTGTGAGGTACAAAATGAGGTTAGTCCTTTTCAAGTCCCTCCCAGCCTTCCTCAGGAAGCTCCTTGCATTTCATGGCAATCTTCATGCACTCCCCATCTCTATGATGACTCCCACGAGTTCCAAGAGGTAAAAAATGAGGATGATCTAGCCAAGAAGATTGAGGAATTAGAAAAGAAGATGATAATGCTGGGTGAAAGGGAGATGGAGCTTTCAGACCCTATAGAGGAGCCAATGCCAAAAAACACCCCTTCCACTAATCCACAAGCTAATTTCAATATTGATGAAGTGTTGGTAAAGTGGAGGGATGAAAACCAAGAAATTTTGGCCCAAGGTCTACCCCCTCCTATTCTAAAGAAAGCCCCCTCTTGTGTGCCAAATCCTTTCTATTAGATGGCACTTGCTCATTCTAACTCATCTGATGCATCAATCGATCCTACCCTCAATCCTATGTGCCTAGATTTTTAGCATGCCTCTTTTTAGATTGCTCTTCCTGTACATGAGCAAACCCTCCCAAATCTTCCCCAACCTCTTCAAGTCTTTTGACATGATCTCGAAATTCTAAACTGGAAGAAGGAACATCATGAACCAGCTTAGGACCTTGAAGAGGATAAAGTTGTTGCCTATTCATAGGAGCAAGATTCCAATCCCAAGATCATGAGTTAGAAGCAAACAGTGGAATCTTGGGGCAAAAAAGAAGATGAAGAGAAAGGTTTTGCTCAAAACCTTGAAGAAGATGGGGCTGCTCCTGCTCCTAATGATGATTGTGACTTCCAGGAAAGGCTTTTCCAGGAAGATATAGATAGGTGGATTATAGAATTGGAGTCTAGAGAAAGTTTCCTTAGTGAACGTTTGATGGACATTTCAGACCAAATAGTAGATTCCATGTCTGAATACACTCCATCCATACGCCACCAAGAGAGCTATTAGGCCTTGCTTGATATAGATTATGCTCAGTTTATGATTGACCAGGGATACTTCAGGAGTATGAATGAGGAGGAGATCACCTTAAGTGACATGGAGGAGCATGGGCAATCTCATGTTCATGTTTTTAATGATTCTTTTGAAGTCATTGAGGTAGGCTACACTATTCTTCAAAGAGGGTATGAGCTGGATAAGAGTGGAGAAGGCAGCATTGGGGTTCAAAAAAGTTTGCAAGGGGTTGTAGGCTTTCAGATTTATCCCTCTAAGAGGTTGGTGAATATGAAGATACTTTCTTCAAAATCATCAAGGAGGATGGTTATACCATGGAACCTGAGCATGAGGTAGAAGAGAGAAAGCCAGTCAAGGGTGTGTATCAAGGGGCTTATGGTGATGAGCCAGAATTAATTGATTTTTTGAGGTGATACACCAGCCTGAAGAACCAATAGGAGGCAAGCTTCCAAGAACAAATAGAGTACGTATACATTGGAAGCATGTTTGAATCACCACTCAGATATCAGCCAATCCAAGTGATAAGCAAGAGAAGCAGGTCACCAAATCTCTTTTTCATTTAGCTACTTGCCTGGCACCATAAGTCTTCTTGCCAAGAAGGGGACTTAGGAAATTTTCCTTTTGATCTAGGAAGAAAGCAAATACACCTGGTTAGTTGTACATAGTAGTTTGTTTTTAGTTTCTTTTCCTACTTTCCCTAAGTGCTTTCTGCACATGTTAGTAGTTTTCTTAGCCTTGTGTGTGTGTTTTTCCCCTTTGAGGTGAATCTATGTGCTTGGTTCTAGATTTATCAGAGTTATTTCTGATCTTTAAGTTACAATCTGACCCTATGCCCAATGGATTTTTAAGGCAACTAGCTTCTAAGCATAGCAGGCATGCTTCCCCTAGGAGTCACCAATTTGTTGACCATTGTTGCCTAATAGGCCAAAAAATTAGTCCCCTTCTTCCCCTGCTATTCTAGGCCAGTTCATTTTTTGATTTTTGCACAAGTCTAGGAATTTCTATGGACTCTATAGAGCTTGGTTTTCTACGGACTCTACAGGTCCATTTTTATGAACTCTGCAGGTGTTTTACAGACTTCACAAGTTTTTCTACAGACTCAACAGGTGTAATCCTTGGTAGATGAAAATTGGTTTCAAAAAGTGATGGGGTTTATAAGGCTCTTTTGGGCCTTCATTTGAACAAAATTCACAAGGAAGGTTGGCATCTTTGAACCATTGAACCATCGCTTAATTTCAAGCTTTGAATTCAATTGACAGTTCAACCAATTTTGGTTCAAGCCTTAATTCATCACTTCAAGTCCATCACTTCAATTTCAAGCCTTGGTTCAATCTTCAAGTTCTTCAGCTTTGGTTTAATTAGCTAAGTTTAATGTAGAGTTCAAATGGCAAAGTTCAGTATACTGGTTTAATGGTCTAGTTCAACAGATTGGTTCGATGGTTTAGTTTAATTGATAGTTTAACCAATCTTGGTTCAAGCCTTGGCTCATCGTTTCAAGTTCATCACTTCATTTTTAAGCCTTGGTTCAATCTTTGAGTTCATCACTCAGTTTAGCAAATATTTCAATGATCTTGGCTCAGCAATTGCTTGAACCGTTGAACTATTAAACTATTGAACTGATTCAACAAGTTGGTTCAACACGTTGGTTCAACACCTTGGCACTTTGGCTTAACACTTCAACAAGTTTATCGGTAGGTTCAAATGAATGATTCATCACTTATTTTCAATCTATTAGTCCTTTAGTGAGTTCATCAACATAGAGCATTAAACTATTGAATTAGTTCAACCACTCAGTTCAATCACTTGGTTCAACGCCTCTAGTTCAACATGCAGGATCAATGACAGAAGTGAACAAGGAAAGTTCAAAGGCTTGGTTCAATGGGCTTGGTGTGTAGCATTAAACTGTTGAACTAGTTCAAGTGAATGGTTCAATGGATTGGTTCAAGTGAATGGTTCAATGGATTGGTTCAAGCGAACGGTTCAACAAGGAGATCTAGTGAACAGTTCAGAGGGGCTTGGCGTGCAGCCTTGAACCAAATTTTGGTTCAACTAATTGGTTTGATGGCTTGGTCCAACCATTTTGGTTCAAGTAGAAAATGGTTCAACTGCTTTTGGTCTAATTAGCTCAGTGCACAGCATTGAACCCTTAAACTAGTTCAATGCTTTGGTTTAGTGTGATTGGTTCAAAGGGTCAGTTCAACAAGGTGCCCTCAAAGCCGAAGGGTAGGAGCCCTTGCAGAGAGTAGTCCAAGTTTGATATGCCCTTGGGGAGGGTAAAGGCACTTTAAAGAGGTCACAAAGGAGGAAATCCCATAGAATTTGAAGGGGCTACCTAAAAGACTAAAGCAAAGGCTAAAGCACAAAAATTTGGAGGCAGGCAATTCCCATGGACTTTTTATCCATGAGAAAAGTCTGAAATAATGCAGAGACCCACCAAAGAGCCAAATGACCCTGAAGGGTAGGTGCCCTTGTGGGGGACTCTTGACCAAAATAAAGGGGCACTTTTCAAAGGCCAAAGGGTCACCTTCCCTTCGAGAAGGTGCCAAGTAGGAAAACTCAAAGGAAATAGCCAAGGATGGTGATGTCCCATAAGCTGTCAAATTTAAGAGGGTGAACTAGCCATTGGTTTTCAAGCGATGACGGGTGCACAAACATAAAATTTAAGCTAGTAGAAAAGCCATTGGTTTTTAAATACCCAAGTGCCAACTATGAAAGGAGCCCAAGGAATGTAGTGACCTACCTAGAGATAGCCCTAAGGGCCGAAGGAGCTAGAAAGAGACAAGGCAAGGAGAAGACAAAAGTACCAAAAGCATGGAGCAGGTAGATAGTCTAAGTGGTGAAGGGAGGTACCAATTCAAGAAGTTACTGCAACAGGTGAAACAGTGTCTATGAATTGACCATTAGAAGGTGCAAATGGCCAACCATGTGACCCATTTTATTCATTTCACATTTATGAGCAGACAAATCATGTAGGTGCATTCAAACAGAAATCTTGGTTAATGGGGAAACAACATGGCTTGTGTCAAAAAATTCTTGAAGTTAGAGCTAGGGCCGACACAGGATTTATGTTTAAGTGGCCTGCTCTTCCCAATGCTCATAAGGCACATGGGTCACTTGTAAAAAAGGGCACCAAAATGCCTCCTTTCTTCTTCTATATATTGGAGACTTGTCATTTGAGAATGGATCTTCCATATTTGTAAGGTGTAGCCCTGGAAAATTTTCACCTGAATCAATAAATGCATTTTTACCTCTATCTTGGTTAGATATCTATGTGTATGTCTGAGTGTTAGTTTGTGTTTAGTCATTGCTTCTTGATGCTTCCACATTTTCAACACCAACATACCTAGTGTTTATAAGGTGCCATTCTTATAGCTGACAAGGAGAGCTATATTTGGAAGTGTAGAAATAGAAGAAATTACTATACAGTGTGCCTTTCATAACACCTTTGGTGAATCTCTATTTTTTGTATTTTCCATTAAAGCCTCTCTGCCAAGTCTCTTACAGCCTGGTCCTTCTACCAGTTTGAAGTGTATGTATGTGTTTGTCTGACTTTAAGTGTGAGTGTGAGAAGGTTGGATCATTTTGGTGCATCACCTCCTTTAGAGTAGTTTGTTTTCTTGCAATCTTTTTACCTTTTCATCCCCCCATTATATATATATATATATATACATATATATATATATATATATATATATATATATATATGTTAGCACTTATTGGAATAAATTAGATGCATCAGAGGGAGCTAGCCCTTATCTAGATACTCTCCCCTCCAACTTCACCGGTCCCACAGGTGAGAGGGGAGTTTCCATTGTTGCGTGTGGAAGGCAGGAGCTCAACCTCCTGCCCCGAGTGCAATCCACTAAGTCAACACTTATACTAGTGCATCTTTCACAACATAAGGTAATCATGTTACTAGTTACTCCTTTTCTAACAATACCTCTCAAGATACTAATAGCATGTATGCCACTACTCATAGTGGTACCCAAGCTAGTAATACCAATGCTAATGCTTCACATACTTCAAATAGTACTGCTCAAACCCATAAAATTTTATTGAAAAATATTTACTAAATGAATGCTTTTCAAGCTAATAATGGAACCAAATAATGAAAATGCATAATCACCTTATTCATCTCCAAAATCACCCTCCACATGTTCCATGGGGAGTGCACAAAAATAATACCCCCCACCATCTTAAGGATTCTAATGGAAATCTTAACCCTCAACCTCCTCTTGTTAACAAAATAATTAGACACCTTTAAAATGAACCTCTTACAACTCAAATTTATAATATATACATAGGAGGTATCACCCCTACCATTAGCTATAATGTGTTAATTGATCCTAACTTACACTTAAAAACATTTAGAAATATATACAAAGATAAACATTGTTGCTTCTACCAAGCTCTTAGAAAAAACCCTCTTTGTAGACACTTTTGATTGGTATAACCAACTCAAATCTCATTACATCACTATTTTGGAAGATATAGTTAATGCTCTAGTGCAAGAGTTTCAAATTAGTGACCTCCCTAAAAGTACCTTAGCTCATTTTGTTAATTACAAATAACTTGTGATAGAAACCACACAAGATTTCATCAAATGGTGGAAGACCTTGTCTAACAAATGTGAACATAACTTGTAAAATGATAACCTCTTTCATCTATTCACCAACACTCTCTATCCTATTTTATAATATCAGGTCCAAACACTCTCTATCCATGAACTTTGGAAGAGGATATTGACCAAACCAATTACCAAGATTTCCTCATGCATTAGTTTGAGCCATCCCAACCTCTTATGGGCACTTGTAGGCTCATCAAAAATTAAAAAAACATCATGATACTAATGATGGTGTCACTAATTATTATGATACCATTCATAATATTCAATTTGTTTCTCCCAACCATGTTATGGAACAAGCTTCCCCTCTATACCACATCCCTAATCCTCACTTTTCTCCAACAAGTAACATAAATGTTCATAATCCTTTATCCTTAGTAAAACTATAAAGAAGTCTACCAAGGCCTCTTCCATGAGAGTTTAATCCCAATCATCTCATTAAATCATGGTATGATTCAAATAAACTATGTTGGTTTCATGCTAGTTGGGGTCACTCACATGATAATTGTAGGGAATTGCATACTTTATATATGGATTTCCTCCTTGGTCCTAATTTTGACCATAATTACATCATTCAAAAATGTCAATAAGCCTATGAAATTTCCTTAAAATCTCATGAAACACAATGAAAAACTCAAGCTTTAAACCAAGTTAATGCTCATATGGCCATCTAAAAATACCCTCTTCCAAATCATCAAGATAATAATGCTAAGCCTACTCCTTCCACAAAAAATATTGATAGTCTTCTAGAAATAGATCTCAAAGATAATGTGGTCAACATGAATAATATGCAAAGGGTAGTTACCTTCATTGATTCTTAACCCACCCAAACTCACCAATCATCTCACACTTTTCATTTTATCCAATATTCTTCCCCAACTCACCTAATAGAGTTGGGATAAGAAGACCTTATCTCTTTTGAAGAACCAATTCCAAAACCTCCATTAGATAACACCTCTCGTACCATTTCTACAACTTATCCAACCTGTTTACCAATCAACAACATAATTTAACCTTCTACTACCACTTCTTCAAATTAATCCCAAGATAAACCTAAATCAACTACCTCATCTTCTCATGATAATTAACCAATTTGTCCCCTAATTCAACTTCTTACATCTTATCAACACAAATTTACATGTAATTCTACTCCTCCTTATAAGGAACTTCTCCAACACTACACACCTTTATCCAGCATTTCACTCATGGGTTATCATGAATGAGATCCTATCATAGAAATTACTAATCTTCCATCTCAAATTCCATTTCTCTAACTCATGTAAAACTCTTTACATCATCATATTTGCCTTATATATCTCTTATTTAAAATGAAAATCCCCCATCCTCCCTTAGTAAGATGTGAATATACCTTATCTACGTCAAAAGATAACATCTTACAATAGTGTGAAGATATGTCTATACATGTTGACAAAATAATGAAAACTTTTCTCTCTCAAATTCCCTATTGCTTGTATGATTCCTAATGAGATTCTTCTTTATGTAGGTGATCCTCCCCTCTTTATAAGTCTCCAAATTGGTGACATCCAAGTAAATCATGGCTTGATTAATGAAGGTTTAGGTACTTATGTTGCCTCATTTAACCTCATTTAAATCCCTAAATACTCTAAATGTAATCTTAAATCCATAGGAAACATGTGTCAAGGTTATCCCTAATGATAAATGCCTCTCTTAGGTTGTGTGTGGCTCCCTATCACCATCTCACCTATCATTGTTCAAGTAAAGGTTATGATATTAAATTTTACTATATCTTATAATATCTTGTCTGGAAGGATATAAAATCATTGCATGAGGGTTGTCACCTCTTATGCCTACCAATGTGTCAAGTTCCCTCATAATGGTTGAATCTATAGGATTCAAGGCAAAACTACCCTTATATTTTTATACAATTCCAAGATAGTGGTGTATTCAAAATTCCAACCCTTGAACCCCTATTGAATGTTCCATTCTAAATATCTCAACATTTTTAATTTCCATGTCAGCTCTATGCAAGGTTACCATGTTCACCCCAAACTCATTAGGAATGTACTACCTAAGCTCTTAAATTTTTATGATGATGAGCTTGATAAGATCAAACTCAAGATAAAACCATCTAATCTCTCTCCTTATCTCACTTTCCAGCTTACACCTTCTCTACATCCACATTCTCATGAACTAGCTAATGATAATATACACTTAGTCTTAACTAAAACTTGACACTTTATTCATCATGCCACCTATAATGAGAAGGTCATCCATACTTGTGTAATTGATATTTATACACCCAAATTGATTATGGTTATATTTTAGATGAACCATTTCTAGGAGGTCTTGTTCAGGCTTGAGATGCTGAGATCATTAGTTATCATTCTTATTTATTTCAATCTTTACATTTATCTTATCACATTCCATTTTATATATTTCCTAATTTTATAATTATTCCTCTTTTTAATAGAGTAGAGATGGTGTGAACACCTCTAGTTTATGAAGAACTTATTAGGAGCATACTTATGGATCATGTTATGACTGGTCCCTATCCCTTTGCTATATATAAGAACCCTTATAGCTATCTTACCCTAGAGATTATTGATACCAACCTTTAACCCTCTATGCATCTAGACCCTCCCTCAGTTGAGCCTAATCCAAATCCTATTCCCATTCTCCCTCTAGCTGAGCCTTTTCTTACCTCTAAACCTATTTCTCCTTTAGTTGAGCCTCATCCAGTCTCTCCACCAACCCTACCTCCCTTTGGTAATAGTTTGATTTCATTAATATAGATTTATCATTTGCCCATCTAGTGAGCCAATAAACCATACTATGACATTTATATAATTATTAGTCATTAAACTCAATAATACACATTATACCATCTTTCCCCGACTTCTACTTCCACTCTCTCTATTATTACACCCATAAAATATACTAATAAGAATATCTATTTCTTCCATGTCACAAATAATCATTATTCCATTAGTTTTTGAAATCTTCAAAAATATATAGAAATATTTTGTCCTACTCTTCCCCAACCTACAAACAAGGCTATACCTTCACCCAAATCATTACTTGAGTATATTCTTAAATATACAAAGGTATATTGTCTATGGAACTAATGTGGTACACATCACACCAATTATTTCCACATCCTTCATCATCATCTCCAAGATCACCTTATGACCATTCATACACCTATTATCCCTCCTAACATAGGTCACCCATGGAATACTACTCCCCCTTCTTCCCCTTTGGTTCCCCTACCTATGCTTCCTTCTCCACCTATGGTTTCTCCACTTAATATTTCTCCACCTATGGTTCCTCTACCTATGGATCCTCCTTCACTTGTGTCCCCTTCTCCACTGGTGAATCCTTCATGTCCCAAAAATTCCACTCCTATTCCTTCTCTTAAGTATCCTATGCATGATGGCCCTCATGAGCCTGATCATTTAGACTTTCTTACATTTTATAGCAAGGAGATTTTATGAGAGGTATTTTCCCAACTTTATTTGAATATAAATGAGACCCTCATGTTAGAGTCCAACTTCAAAAATATTTATCAGATGTTATGGACAATGTTTATGGATGAATTTACCAATATTTATAAACACAACATGGTATTCCTTCACTTTTTTATTTTGTATTGGAGGTGTGCTTCAAATTTATGTTTATTTACTTTATATAATTTGACACTATGCCAAATTATTATCTATCTTACATGGTTATTTATATTTTTCATTACATGTTGTCTATGGTAACATTTTATTTCCTTATGCTCTCTTATGGATTATTTTCATGATTACATGATTTTTCTCTACATGTTAATTTATTTTTATGCATGTATTTTTATTTATTCATGATTTTTTGCTATCTTATCTCTATAACATGAATAATAATTATTATGACTTAGTTATACAAACCTTTCTCCCCTTAATCATCCTTATTTACCATGTGACCAGTTAGAAAACAAGTCATCTTATTATAATCATAGGTTATTATTCCATCTTGGATATCACTTTATTTCCCTTATTTCCTTTCACAAACTAAGCATACACATGGTTGAAACTTGATATATCATGTTGGTTCATAGGTAAGCCTAAGTGTTTTATTCAATCATGTATTTTGATACTTGGATTCATTTATCCATAGTCAAAGGATCATTTGTGTGTATGACTTTATCTCTCATGATTGGTCATTCCAAATTCGTATGGAGGAGGAATCTTAAAATCCATAAATTTTTTTAAGATAAATAATTTTAACAAAAGGAAATGATATAAAAGGCAACATTAAAAATTTCAAAAGTCAAATCACACTAAAAGACATGATTCAAAGCACATCTTATTTATCTAATCAAAGATCAAACTCCAAAATTGGCCTCAAAATAGAGTTGAGGTCCATTAGGGTGTGGTAGGCCAGTAGATTGTAAAATGAGAATAAAAAATATTTTATTGATACCCACTTTCTCACACATGTACCCAATCTTTGTTGTAAATTGATGACTCTATAAGGGGTCTTGAGGAATGGGTAACACATTATGGGAAGGTAGTTCCATTTTAATTTTTCTTATTCAAAAAGCCAACATGAGTCAATCTTTATACATCTTTTTGCTTACTATGAATGGGTATCCTTTCTATGTTGATGGTTAGTAGTCACTTAGTGTCTTTGTGTCCTTAGTATGCCTCATATTTCATAAGGTCTTCTCCTAGATGCCTATGTCATGATTTTTACATTGCCTCTTTCATTTCCCATGTTCTTAATATTTCCCCTTGAGAAATATTATTTGTTCACTAATCAAACCCCCTTAGGGATTCCATTTTTGAGTTGTAGTGTATGACCATGGATAGGACCATGCCTTTCTCACAAATTACCAAATTACCATTCCAAACATCCCATTTCACATATTTTTGTTATTAGTTCCACCTCATTGGTGTTACCTTTGTGACTTGTAGTGTAAGACCATGGATAGCACTTGGCCTTCCTCACAAAATTTTCTAATACCCAAATCATAATGAAATTACATGTGTCAAATTTGAGATAAGTTGTAATTGATCATGAGTTACACATCATTGACATGCTTCCCATATTGATATAGTATGTTTTATACTTACTCCATTGGTTTTTCACTTTCATCTTCTTATTTTATGATTTCAAGTAAGAATACAACCATTTTTTTGAATTTTTTCATACTTCCTAGCTTGAATTAGTGTGATCAATTTATATTCATTTTTCCAATTTTGTTTCTCTTTTATAGTTTCCAACGTGTTTTAGTATGATTGATTGACTTAATTTTTTTTTTATACCATTTGATATTTTATGTGCCTTCCATTTTATTACATTATTTTCATACTTCCCAATGTGATATAGTGTGATTTTATTCATCTTAATTTGGTGTAAATCTTTTTCATGATTTAAAAACATTTTGTTATCATTTTTACCTTTTTTAGTTTATCATACTATCTTCTTTTGTTATTACACATTTCCCATCATGATATAGAGTGTGGTACATTTTTTTGTTATTAATTATACTTTTCCATGTAATTTTTGTCTTTTTATTTTTAACCATGCATTTGTATCACATAATGTTATAAAAGAAAACACTCTACATATATTTCTCATAAGATATAAAACAAAAGCCAAATACATGTGTTAGAAATAAATATATCCATACATAAACATCCAAAACCAAATATGACCCATGAGATAAAATACATCTATAAAAATCAATATATCTATATATATACTATGTTTATATAATACAAGGTACATAAAACAAGATACATAACTCCATCTCTATGGCTGGGATCCATCATGCCTATCATGTGGCCTAACTACACTACCCATAGATGATTGGGATTATCCCTTCTACATGATATGCATTAATAAGGTAGTTTGGGATCTCAATCTTGATACCTATCCATGTAGGTTGGACACCTAGTCCTATACCTATCCAAGATGGACTATTAAAGCCATATGCACTACTCTCTCCTAAACTAAGGCCTAACAAGCCTATCTCTTCTTCTCCCACCTCTGTCAGTGGCTTCAACCCATACCTACATGTCTAAAAATTCCTCATGGCCTCCCCTACCAATCTAAAATATAATTATTAGTTTAAGGTAGATGGTACCATAGGATCATCTAGTGGTGCCAACACCCCATCTAAAATGTCATGGTGCATTTCCATAACTAGGGATTCTCATATAATCTCCTCTATTGCCAAATTGACAAAATTAAAACTAGATAGATATTAGATCACATATATATCTATTTACTATAATCACATGTAACTAGTATTCTATATCAAAGCTTAAAACTATAACATTTCTCACTAGTCCTAGTATCACCAGCCACCATCTCCCCATATGTTCTCTTGTTGAGCACAATGTATCCATCTGCTTGTCCCTTAAACACCTCATCTATAGATTTATTCCCTAATAATATAAATTTAGGAGTCACCACTCAATAATATCATGACTATATCCTAAGAGGTGCCTTTATCAACTAGCTCTATCCTAGACTAACATTCAGGTCATTCTATGTAGTTTCCTCACATGTGCCTACTCTCATTGGTACCTCTATCTATGATTGGGAAATACTGGTTATTTATTCTCCTATTGTGGTAACTATTTTACCCATTCATTAAAATCCATGTCCTCTCCTCCTTTGATCACTTACTATCATGATCGAATAGTCCATGGTCTCACACATCACAGCCTGATCTCAGGTCTCATGATTGGTACTCCTCTTCCTTCTCCCCCCTTGGTTATCTAATATGTTGTGCCCACAAAATAATAACTATTAGAGTATCTAATGGGTGTAGGATTCTAAACTTTTCTAGAAATCATGTCACTCATTGCATATCTACCAACCAGGTATAGTGGCCTTTGAACTACACCTGAGATAGCCCTATCACCACAGTTAACAAAATAGAAGAAATAATAATAATGTTTATGTAAGGATACCAAATTATCTACCCTCATGTGATTATATTTAATGTTGTCACATGAGGCATAACTCATGCTACCTAGTCTTGTCACCATCTAGTCACCTAAAGTAACCTATCATCCACTACATAGGGAAAACTTGATATTCAATACATAGGCGACCTCTCGTGTATCCATGCATTGAAAAAAACCACCAACCCCATGTTATTCTACCCTCTAGATAACATTCCATACACATCATGTATGAGATGAACCTAGATGATAGACCCAAATTCATATAGTGCCCCTTGATCTAAAATGGATTGGTACAAGGCTATCACATATAGTAGTACCTTGATATCTGACTTATGACACAACATGTGTGTCACATGTCTGATCATGGAATTTTATATGTCTAAAATCTATATTATATACACATCAAAAATATTTACCGATAAACCTATGTATATCTTATTTGAGTAGGTAACCCACCTAGGTAGTGCTTGTCTCTCTTATAGATCATTTGATGTCCCTGTGATCACCAATGTCACTCCTATTAGTAGTCCAAGTGAATCATGGATGTACTTTAGTGTCATAGCCACATCGATGATATCCAAATCCACCACCCATCAAAAAGTGTTCATTAACTATTCCCATGATCTAAGGAACATGATAATGAGATCAACACTTAGTAGGGCCTAATACAACTAATCATGCTCTATCTATGTCTATCAACCACTCCAATAGATCTATTAACCCTAATGCATCTATCAGTCACTAATACCTCTAGCATCTCTATGAAATATCAAATAAAAAAGGATGTATCAGATCTCCATGTCATTCATAATCAAAATACATTCTTTAAATTTCATAAAACTCAGTTGGTTTAATTTAGTTTTTCCATTTTCTATAGAAATGACCTATTCAACACTAAATTAGCCATGTACTTCATTTGGGATACTATATTAGTCCTATTCAATTCATATTGAATCAAACTATCTAATACTAGATCATCCACCTTCGTACCTTGCAGTACTATATCAACCCTATTTTACACCATCAACCTTTTTCCATAATATTACATTAACCATTTCAAAATAACTAAGTCAACCCACTACTATGTAGTAGACCCCCCTCTTAGTAAACTAAATTAGCCCTCTACTATGTAAGCATCATTATTCTCCCTCACTTTGTAGACTAAGTTGACTTGGTTCACTTTATTTATCCACAGTGGTAATTTTTTGACCATTTACCATAAATGCCTTAGGTATTTATTGTTCTAATGTTTCCCTACCCAAAACCTCAATTTACCCTTGGTATACCTAAATATTTCTTAGACTTTATTTTGGTGCCTAGATTTTGCCTACTAATTAATTTCATATAATTAGCTCACTTTAAAATAAAAATACTCAAAAAATTGAAATTTTTAGTTATTTACATGTGATGTGCTCATTGAAACCACTATGCATCCTCCCCATCTTAGTTGGTGTCTCCTTACCATGATGGCTCTTTGGTCTCCAACTAGGTCTCTCAGAGCTCTATTTTCTTATAATAGTAAAAATGAAAAATGAATTATTTTCATCCTACTTATATTTACTATTTAAAATTATTTACTCTTCAAATATTTACCATCAAATTTCTCATTTTGATCATATCTTTGTCTCAACTAGATATTTTTCCAAACCATAAAATGTTCCAGAATCCTAACATCATAGAGAATATTTTCACCTATTATATGTATATGTTGTAAAAATTTCAATTTTTTTTCTCTTTTTCACTATCCTCTATAGGTTTGCCTAATGTTCCCTACATTGGACACCTTCACATTTTCTTGCTATCTACAATAATAAGGTAAGTAAAGGTATGTGTTTTTTAATTCTATCCTTTTATTTATATTATTTTCTCCTTACTGCACTTTATTCAACTTCAATGTTATGTGTTGCTATGTTTTTTCTCAAAGCACCATCCCCTCTTACACTCATGTGACACATGATGAGATTCGAGTGGGGCATATGTATACACATAATATTTTCAAACTTTATAAAATAATAATGATTTATATCTTTTAGGAACCTATTGAGTTTAAAATTATATGAGTGCACACCTTAAGGGGTGCACTAAGAAGGGGTGGGTGGACCATTAATGCTTTGAAAGATTGTTTTCCCTTTACTACCACTTGCTATCTACACAACCATCTCCTAAGAACATCCCCCCTAATATTTTCCTCCTATTTTTCACCCTCCTCTAGTTATTTTCCACCTTCATTAGCCCTTACCTAGCCTAAAATCCTTTTTGATACTTTACATTACACTGTCAGCCCCATCGACCTTGTACTCTAATTGATAAAAAAAATTAGGGTCTAGGTCCACCCCTGACTGACCTAGAATGGGACCTAATTTATTTTTTTCAATAATGATACAAGGTCGATTGGGTTGACCTTGTCAACCTAAAATTTCAAAAAGGACTAGGGTTAGACCTACCTATATAAATGCATCCATTTCCTCATTTATGAGAGAAGAGAAGATGAAGAGATATATATTGGGCATCTTCTTATCCACCATTCTACTTAAGGAACATAGCTTAGGTTTTCATACTTTCTTTAGAGATATGGGTCTTGTCTTTTGGAGACATCTTTTGGATCCATTAATAGGTTATGTAGTATAGAGCTAATTTATCCTTATCATCCTTACATACCACAATAATGTCTTACAAAACACCTTGGCCAAGGGAGAGATGGAGGCTTGGCAGGTTCATCTTCAAAGGTGAGTATTCCTAAATTTGTTCCTCATTTATAATAGTAGATAGATACACATTTGGACTTATATCTTATATAATAGGATTATGTATACATTAACATGAGTATATGTATTCTATGCATGTTCAATTTTAATGTTTATTACCCCCACTTTATGCCGTAACCTTTGGTGAGAACTAGATTATATTTTACTTTAATTGTTATTAGTTTAGTAAATATGAATACATAGGACCTAGTTAGGGTTATTGCATAGTTTTTCTTGATTAGAGGCTTTATAAACATACCTAGTGATATTATTGTGGTAAGAGATCTCTTAGATAGGTCTAACAGATCCATCTTGGTCATGATCTCAAATATCTAATGTATCCATAATCAGAAGTATATGTAGGATTTATCTTCTTTGAGCTAGAATTGATTTATAAATTAGTTGTATTTCCCTTTGCATACATATGACACTCTAAAGATAGAGGTAAACTAGGAGTTCACCTAGGTCACTTTGACTAGGTCATGAGAAATAAAGTGCTGAAGGCCAAAAATGTTGAAGCCTAGGTAGTACTTAAACTCTCCACTAAGTCTACTAAGAGCATCAATCAGGTCTCGAAAGTCAAAGTGTCCATGAAGGTCCCTTTCCAAGTGTATCAAAGATTAGTGGCCTGATAGAAGGTGATATTTTGAGATCCACCATTGAATTGGACCAAGTTAGATCAAGAGTTTAACTTGGTATAAATCATGTTGGTTTCCAAGGAGGCATAATCCAAGTAGTTGGGAGGTAGTTCATTATTTCTTAATCCATGTATTAGTTACATGGGCCATCAGATATATTTTGAAGAAAGTGGAAGATATTCTCTCTTTTTTTGAATTCATGTAGTTGTAACAAAATTTGGGAGGCCATCATCACCAAGGATGGGAGCATTGTGCTATTTAGAGGTGAAACCCATCCTATATATATTATAAGTTGAAATACTTTTGAAAGGTTGACAAATTTTGTTTCAGAGTGTTGTTGGAATTAATCCATTATTACACTTACCATTCTTCCACCCTTTTGAGCTTTAAATGCCTACCATGGTTAAAATTTTGTAAATAAACTACATTTTAATGAATGTTATTTATTGATTTCTATTGAACTAGTTAGTTTGTTTGATAATGTTGTAGTAATTTCATCTTTGATTTAATAATGATGTTAAAAAATTAAAACAATGCTTTTTTACTCTAATGAACGTGAAGTGACTTATTAGGGTCATGGAGTATGAGCCCTAAACTCTTTAAATGGATACATATAATAAATCAAGGTATAAATATGCAATAAATAAAGCCACTAATTTATGAAAGAACTGAGGTAAACTAATATTTTCAATAATACCAATGAAGGAGACAAATGAATAATTAGCTATAAATTGCATGAGATGAAAGATGAAAAGGCTCAAAATTAGTACAAGAGTTGGTCTAAGTGTTATAAATAAGATACATGTGTCAAAAACCCTCCTAAATAATATCACCCTATCATGGATAGTAGTACTATATAATTTGTGTCCACTTATGTCACTAGTGTCCTCTATGTAGGAACTATTCTAAACTTTTGAGAGCACTTGTGTTTTAGTTTTCTAAACATGTTCCTATATGGAAAAACCTTAATTCATTGTATGTGACCTATTAGAACTAATTTGGTATGAAAAACCTATACCTCTATATGATTGGGGCATTCAACTTGGGATAAACATTAACCATGTGGTGTTAACTAGGCAGGTTGGACATCCTCAACAACCCATTATGATGAGAGTTTCTTACATAACACTACTTTAAGGGATCAAGCCCGATATAGTTTTAGATTAAGGTAAACATATGTTTTAAAGGGACCCCAAAACCTTGAAACAAAGATAGAAAGATGAAACATTTATGACCATAGGCAAAACCTAAAACCTACTACAAAAAAGTATCATAAACAGGTTTTATATGGACCTAAAACCACTGAAAAGACTACAAATCATAACCTAGGTTTTACATAGACCTGGCTACACCATAGTCAAAAGATCACAAAAAACTAGGAAATAGGACTAGATAAAATGACCAACTAAAAAAACCAGGCTATTCTTCCAATTCTAAAATCATTTTCACTACTTCCTTACCTTTCATAGTAGTGTCCTGAATGACAGTAGCTACCGACATGGCTCCCTCTTGCATAGCTTTCTTTCTGGAGCTCTATCTCGTCCTCTTGCTAGGCCCCTCCAAGGATTTTATCTCCTCATTAGCTCTTTTTCCAATATTAAAAACTACAGCACATATGTTAGATGTAACCTCCTCCATCTTCATTCTGATTTCCTTGATGAGTTCCCTTAGGTTGTTCTCATAGTCTTTGAGTTTAATGGGAATGTCTCTCATCTATTTTTCCATGTTATTGATTTTGTTCCAAACTGTCTTCTGGTTGTCTTCCATTATTTCCATTTTCCTTTTGAGATCCATTATCTCCTTAAACATCCATGAATTAAGTTGGAGGATAGCCTCTACTTTGCAATTAACCCATCTCGTAGGTGTGTGCCTTCCATCATTCTGCCTTTTATCACTCCACTCTTCTGTGTTCTTATTAGGACTATTCTCGCCTTCTTCAATGTGGTCCTCTCTTCCCCTTTGGTTCTACTCCTTAGTTTCAGCTTGAGCTCCCAAGTCCATTTCTTGGTTGTCAGCCTGAACTATATTTTCCCTCTCATTTATCGAAATAGGTTCCTCAACAGGGTCATCCATGACTTTATCATCCTCAAACACTTGCTGGTTTTCCTCAGAGTCATGTTCACTATTTTCAAACTTCTCCTCTATGTTGACTCCTTCTTTCTCATTCTTCTCTTGAACTTCTTCTTCCTCACTGGAACTTGAATTCCTACTTTCTGTTCCTCCCTCTTCCTCCAAACTTTCCTCCCCAAACTTATCAGTTCTCTCCCACTCTGTATCCTCGTCAACATTCTGACTCTTGACACTAAGGGTCTTGGTTTTATCTTTCCCTTTAACAATTTCACTCTTGTTACTCCGTGAATCCTTATTTTTCCCCAAATAAGGGTTCGTAACCATGGCCTTGTTCTTGCAATAGCCTTCATTTATCAGAATTAATCCTTCATGCAGAATAGGATGCGTTTCCTTCTTCTTATGAGCGAATAAACTTTGGATCAAAGAGAAACGCAGATAAAAGGGAAAGGAAATTCTTACTTTGTGTCTAAAATGATTTAGGAATACAAAGTGGAATTTGTGGACTCTCTTGCTTCTTCCATCGAGTATGAAATACTCCTGAATATAGCATAAGACATCCCTCCATATGCCCTTAATCTACTCCAGTTCAAAGAAATTCCCATTCTTTTCCAACTTCTGCTCCTCAACGTCCGATATGGTTATCCCCAAATAAATGTTTTTGAAAGTGTAAGTGAAGCTAGTATGAATGCCAATTTGAGTGCTTTGAGAGAGGCTTGAGACTAGAAATCTATGTATTTTGAGTTTAGGAGGGTTATAAATGACTCTATGCAAAATTAGGGAAGAATAGGGATTAATAACCTTGATTGTGCATAACTTGTCTAGAGCTTATTTGTGTGTATTTGCCTATGATTTCCACTTAATGGATAAATTACTAAAAGCCATGTATGTATATATATATATATATATATATATATATATATATATATATATATATATATATATATATATAGATTTGGTGCTTGTGTGTGGTTTAAAATAGGTCTAGGCTGACCCTAGGTGTTTTAGGAATTGAAAAGTTATCCATTGGAGCTCTAAAGAGGGAAAAGGATAATAGCACCCAAATATAACAATAATGTTGTGGCACAGGGAAAAGGATAATATCACCCAAATATAACAATAATTTTGTGGCACTAGTTTCCACTTATGGTGCTAGTGTCTAAGTGGTATAACTTGAGATAATAGTGGCTCAGATGCCTAATGAAGGGTGTAAGACTAATTTTGAAATGGCTAGGGATGTGTGTGGCCCACATGAAAGACATATAAGTGTTTAAATAGCCCTAAGATAAGTCTAGGGCTAACATAGTGATGGGTGGTCTCAAGTAACACTCTTGGCAATCAAATGTCATTTTCAGATGATAACATACCCCCCACCTTATTCTATAAATGAAGCAAAGTGAAATGACTAGGATAAAGGAAAAAAGTGACATGGACCTAACTATGATGCAAATTCCATGAATTTGGATCTAAGTATATGAAGCATAATCCATTATGCATCTTGAAAATAAAATGTGTATAAATTAGTCTTTGCTGAAGAGATATCAAAATCAAAGAAAAAACTAAGTAAATAAATAAGAGAGAGGAAAATACTAAATACACCTTATAGGGTACACAAACTAATTCATAACCTGGTGATATCTTATGTGTGTTCATGTATCTAGTGATAAATCAATGAACAAATTAGACTAATATGATGGATTGATCAATCCCATGTGTGGGTGGATCAATAAATCAATCTAACCTTGACTCCGTCATTTCCTAGCTCTTCTTGGTGGACTATGACTTGTTTATAGCTTAGATTGGATTGATGGCTTGTTCAACCCTCTTATGTAGGTGGCTTAAGATGTCAAATAGACTATGAATCCATCATTACTTACCCATATGTAGTATACAAATTTGTAACTAATTTAAACAATGTAATTGAAGCTATATGATTTTAACTAAAACTATATATAATGGATTTGCTATCACTCAAGAACTCCAACGTGAAGATTGGCCTTGGGGCCTCCTTAGGATTTTAGTATATAGCTCAAGGACTACACGGTAATACCAATCACTTTAGATGGATTAAGGAATCAATATGGTGTGTTAATTGTAACATGGTGTCTAGCATGTACAACATAAACAATGACATGGAGTTTTTCATTCCATCTAATCAACTAGTGCATGAGTGAGTATATGAAAAAAATATGCCATGCACATGTGACCAAATTTGATATCTGATAATATGTATTATATATTAAGTTTTAATAATAAATATCTAAGTATATGAAACTAAAAAATGAATGTTCATTTCATGCATGATGCCCCCAATCTGAACAAATTGGTATGATTTTGTGCAAAACTAAACAAAAATGAGGGACACGTGAAACTAGTAGTGTGATATTTTAAAAGGAATCCTAAAAATACATAACATGTTATATCTCACTATCATAATTACCTATGTGTTTTAATAATGTTTATGTGCAAGTGTTGGCATCTAAATCCTCATTTATAAAAACATGAGGGATGCATTGGTCTTGGATGAAAACTTAGATAGTCAAGGGATAATTCCATAAATATCTATGTTAGTGAATATTATGTCATGGTGCCTATATTGATGAAGTTGGAGGTTATGTAATTTGAATATTTCTATGATCCTTGAACTTATTCAACATCTGATGTAATGTTGACCATGTACTCATATCATGTTTTATAAGCTTATGAAAATGACAAAAGGTTCTACCATCTTGTTGTGATCATTTTTGATGGATCTATGATGAATTATGGGTAATGCCATCAATCCTATATCACATAATATTTATAGAATCTAATGTGATCTATTTTGTGATATGCTTACCTGAATCCATAAAACTGGGTTAGTATCCATAGATGTAATTGTTGACCAAATTTGACCCTGTAGGTCAAATTGGGACCCCTATAGTAAAAACTTGAATTTTAAGTGTTTTAAGGGGTAAATTATTATGTAATAGGGTGTATTATAGTTTTTTTATGTCATTTAATGTTATATTAGCCTTGGTATTAGTCATTTTAATCAATATGTCACTTTGAGTCATTTAGAAGGCTTTTAGGGGTCATAAATGCAAGTGACATAGTTTTCAATGTGTAAAAGTGTCCTAATTTCATTTAAAATGTCCAAGAAGTCAGATTAATTCTTAGGAATGTTATTTTCATCTAAAAATTTTAGGTTATCTAATTAAAAATTAGGAAATTGATTGAAAGAGAGGGGAGTTTGGCACTTTTTTGGCCCATGAGGGAAGGTGACACATGGGAGAAGGTCATGGAATGTATGTTCATATTAATTAGACTCGTTTCCATTCTTGAAATACTCTATAAGTGCCATTTTTTATCTAAAACCAATTTGTTCCCTTTTTGCCCTTCTAGACACACAAAACTAGTTAGTAGGTTTGTGCTTAGTATAGACAGTTGGAGAAGTTCTAGACCAAATGACTTTGGGAGGTAAAATTAAAATCTTATAGATCCATTTCCATAAAAATATTTTGAATATTGGTCTACCATTATTTATGAACCATCTTTAACAAGTTGACTATGTTTTTCTGCTCATTATTTTCTATACCCTATAGGTTTTGCTCCAATTTGGGTAAGTCCATACAATCTAGTTGGTGATGTTGACTCCAAAGTATGTTTGATATCTTATAAAATTCTCTTCATGCTTGGTTTCATTTTTCATGTGTTTTTGGTGAGCAAGTCATCTCATGTTGCAGGAAGGTGTTACCATGTGAGGTCTCATTCCATATTCTCCTTATTTGTAGAATGTTGGTTCCCTATAGAGGTCTCATGTAGATGGAATATTGTTTTCCATAGTTCTAAAGGATATATTATCACATATTTTCATGTTTTGTTTCATCACACCATGTTTGAGCAAATATTTAATCTTGCCTTTCTCATAGTCAATCCTTTACTCACTCTTACTTACAGTCACATATATGGGGATTGCCTAACTTGTTTATGGAGTTTTAATAAGGGATAATAATTTTTTTAATTAATTATGATCTATATATATTTAATTTTTCTTTTCTAAATGAGATGCAACTTTGGTTGCTAA
The DNA here is from genome assembly GCA_037957365.1 of Torreya grandis. Classification (NCBI taxonomy): domain Eukaryota; kingdom Viridiplantae; phylum Streptophyta; class Pinopsida; order Cupressales; family Taxaceae; genus Torreya; species Torreya grandis. Next base: position 66,327 of record JARHVA010005330.1, read on the forward strand.
ATACCCTTGCCTGCTCTATTCTAGATGTTTGCAAGAGGTTTTCACATTGGAATGGATGTTTTGGAACTTGTATTAAGGTATAATTAATGTAAATCATGCATTATATGTATTTAAAATTATTTATATTTATTCATGAGGCCATCCAACCACATAGTTTGCTCCATTCCATGCTCATTGCTTACATACAACTCATACACACCTACAAGATCCTCCTTGATGATGTCATACTGAGATGGAAAATTGGATAGGTGTTTCAATATTTTAATAATTTTAGGAGTCAATTTGAATAATTTTTTGAGGGTATAAAATTGATCATATACCTTTGTACCTTGTATACTACCCAAGTTTGTTTTACTACCTGTATATGCAAATACTCACCTACATGTGACATTACAAAACTTTGAAGGTACATATACAAGAGCATGGTAAGGTTATATTTTGAACAAAAAAACGTTATTTGATCATGGAAGACATATGAAGTATAAAATTGGAAAATTATAGTGGAGACTACCTTCAAAACATAAGATGACTGGTTTAGGGATTAAATCCCTAAAAGCATAAAATAGACAACTTGGTAGTTTTGTGAAAGATTTATAAAAAGGTTGCCAATTTTTTTGATTCATAATAATGTGTTTTTATTAAATTAAAAATATATGACATGAAATATACAAATTATTATTGGTATATGATCAATGAAGATTGGTTTTTTGGGGCACCCAAGTTACATTTTTATGCATTATTTCCAGGTAGTATCATCTATAGGGTTTAGAGATACAAAGTGGACTTAACATATCAAATTGTGAATAAAGAATATTATCATGTTTTAAGGACATTATAAAGAGTAAATAAATACCATGAGGAAAATTATCTTTAAAATAGGCTCATCTATGGTGTTTTAAGCCCCCATGTATACCTACAAGTGCCTACTTCTTGAACTATGCACCTACAACCAAGGGTCAAAATCCACATCACCCATTGCAAGGACTTGGGCATGGAGATATAATTTTGGGATAGTGTAATATGTTTTAAAATTCCTTAAATCATTTAAATATTATGTATAACCTATTGCAAAGAGGATTTTCACCTATAAGATCATACTTATCTCAACATATTTGACTATGTTTGACTAAGACAACAGTGAGCTAGTTTGATAGTGTAAGAATTGGTAGTGTAGGAGATGAGAAAAATGAGTAAAAACAAAAAAAAAAATTAACCTAAGGAACTATATATAGTTTTTATGCATTATTTTCAAAACTTAACCATGCATTTCCACCTATAAGTACAAACCTTGGAGCAAAACATAGTCAAAAGTGACACTTAGTCTTTGTTAGGCAAAGAGTATGAAGGATACATGAAAGGTCAGAGTGGGGAATAGAGATTAAAACATATCAATTATTAGAATGAAAATATTTATAGTTTTTTAAAATACAAATCAATAATATAGAAGTTCTTAACTAGGTGATTGATAGTCCATAGTCAAAACCCTGTAGATAGTTTCTTCTCCAAGTGTGTCATAAATTTTTAATGAATTTATGGGGTCTAATGACCTGATAAAAGGTAAATTTTATGTAAATAGTATATTAATGGATTGGATAGGACCATAAAACTTTTTTCATCTATAAAAATCATGAAAGCTCCCTTTGTTTTGTCTCAGACAGAGGGCACTCCCCTTAAGTAAAATTGGCAGGTTTTGGGGAAAAGGTGACAAAAGGGTGGATAAAGAGCTGTTTTAACCTTTAAAGGAGGTGTATTAGGTTATAAAACATATATAAAAAACATAATGGATCTTTCATAAAAGGATAAATATAAACAAGGTGTTCTAAACCCTCAAGGTTATAGTCAAGCTTGTTAGGCATGCTTAAGCCTAATGCCCAAATGAAAGGTCATTTTAATTTATATATGTAGGTGTGATTTATACCATATTGAAACATGTTTATGGGATGAATTTATGTGTTTTATCAGTTAATATGTAGGGGAATCAATGAAAAGACCAATTTTTCTTAAATATAACTCAAGCCTATCAGAAATGGAAGAACAAGCTTGATAGGTCAAGTTAAAGTGCTCACATATCCCTTGAGGCTATGCATGTAAGTATAATAAGTCTTTAAGTGTTGAAAAATGTCTTAAAATTTTTATTTTTGGATTTTTTTTCAGTTCCAATGTGAGGGATTTATGAACAAAGCTTAAGACTATAAAGTACCTAAAACCCTTACAAACCCTTGGATAAGGACCTAATTGGAAAGATGAGGTTGGAGGGATATCTAAGTGGGGTTTAATGACCATGAAATTGATTTAAACTTTCATAATAATTATTTGTTCTCCCTACCATTAGGATTGGCTATATGAAATTGTATAGATGGAATACAAAATAGGGTTTTATTGACTATTTTATGCATTGTGTAGGTTATAAGCTGTTTAAAGAGATTTAAATCACATGGAAGGGTATATTAGGAATTAATAAAAATCATAATATCAATTTAATGTCTTAAAAAAAATCATAAGTGCCAAAAAAATAGATTTCATCTCAACCAGTCAAAACCGGCATAATGACCAAGCTAGTGAGAATGGTGGAAATCTCCAAGTAAGCTAATTTTAAGGTGTGCCTAATGTGTCTAATGACATATAGGGTCTTGAAAATATTAATATAATAAATTTTATGTATTTTCATGGAAAAATAAATCTAATTTTAAGGCCAAGTGTGAGGGGTGACAAAAAGGGAGTTTTTTTACTACAAGTGATGGATCACTTTTAAGAGATTCCATCTGATTAGGACTACAACCAATGCATGGAGAGCCATGTATGAAAACCTAATAATAATTAAAATAATAATACCTATCCTTAGTCAATTTTTGCATGTTAAAATAGAGGTGAATAATGAAGGTAGTTTTCTGAGCTAGCAAAGGGAATTTCATGCCACATTTCATGAGTTTCATGACTTGGGAAGCTACTTATCTCTTCTGACTTGCATGTTCCATTTAAAATCCACTTCTCATGCACATGTAACTCATTTTATTATATTTACAAGTGTATTTATGACCTTTTTACTTCTCTCTTCTCCTCTCTCTCTCAAGTTCTATAAGAACCAACCATTTTGGCCTTTGTAAAATATGCTCCACCTGAGTATGGCAAAGCCCTAATCATTTGCATACCATGGATAAATAAATACTACTGATTTTTACCTATTTGATGACTACTCATAGTGTGTTCACTTAGGTGATTGATTTTTCTTAGTGATGAATTTCTATTTCTTTAGCATTATTGTTTCATTCTCTCACCTATTTACAATTGGAAGGCTTCTTCTTGTAGGTCATATGAAGTGTTATAAGAAGTGTCAAGGTTGAGTGAGTTAGCCTATTCAATAGTGTCTAAACTCTTTTATATTTCTCCTATCATAAACATTCATCCATAACCTCATAATGAAATATTGATGTGAGAAGATGTTGATTGGAGAAGTGTATGTTTGGTTAGTCCCTTGTTCTCATGTGTAACATGTAGCTAGTTGGTAGTCATCAACTAATTTGGTGTATCACCCCCTTAGGATAGTTTAATTTTAGTTTTATCTCTCCCTTTTCCCTCAAAATATTAGGTATAGTAGTGATCTACAAGTGGTACATCAAGGGAGCTAGCCCTATCTAGAGGTTCACCTCATTCTTAGGCTACCCATAGTCTAAAGGTGTTTCAATTATGCCACTTGGATGAGGAAAGCTTATACATCTCATAAAAGAGGGTAAATCCAAGTGAAATTATTAACCATATGTACTAAGTGAATGGATGAATTTAACTCTAATTATAATTGAGTGGGTGGACCTATAGTTGTAAGACTATGAACTAGTGGTGTTGTTTGTGTGGGAAAAGGCATGTGTGCATTAGAATCATCTTTGTAATCTCTAGGGACAACTAGTTTGAAGCTTAATCCACGTGAGTAACTATAAATGTTAATGGTGTTATATCATTCTTTTTGGTGGCCTAGGAATATATATTGGAGTTTTAGATATATACTTCCTCTAAAATAACAAGTAATGGTAATTGTGATGTGAGAATCCCATCATCCACCTTAGGCAAAGATAATTATAATATAGGAGGGTCCTCCTCCATCATGAATTAAGGTAATTATATTATAGGAGGATCTAGAATGGGAATATCAATAGTGGTTCTAGATTCCCCAACCTCATATGTATGCATCTACTCTATTGGAATCTTGTGAGGTGGGGACTATGAGAACCCAAGGTGTCCCATATAAAGATGCACTGGGGTGGTACCTTGGTAGGCTCAGTTGACTCTACAATATTTGAATGATTGATTATCTATTGGAAAAGTGTACACATATCCATAATGTAAAAACTTGATGCATCTATTCAAGGTAGAGGGTAAATCCTTCATAACATGTGTCCAAGGTCTCCCAAGTAATAGGTTATAGTGCAAATGATTAGGCATCACCTAAACCTATGTAGGTAAGGTTTTTATCCCAACCATAATATCTAAAGGAATATAACCCAATTATTTTTTATGAATGTCATCAAAACCTATAATGTTATTATATGTCTTATAAATGGATGGCATATTAACTGACATAATTTATATAAATGTGAGGTTTCATATGTTAATTACTAAACCACTATTAATCAAGACTCATTTAATAGTGGATTTCTACCTAAATTAAGAGTATTAGATTTTGATAAATTAATAACTATGAGGGAAAATACTCATTGGAAAAGATATAGCATCCTCAATATCCTTGATGGTGTTCATGATAGATGTCAAGTAAGTTAGATCTGTGTCATTATGAAAATATGTATGATTGAGTCTTTTAAAAATAATATCTTTGAAAATATTATCCTTTTAAATTAATTTCAAGAAGGAGATCTTAGTAGGTGTGTTTGTCAACTTAACCACAATATCAAATTCTCTATGTTGATCCCTAGGTCCTATTGCAATGTTTTGGGGATGAGGATGAATGTTGGGGTTAATCTAGGGGTATAGGTTGAGGAACCATCCTATTCCATCTATTAATGAATGAAAATACAATATCTACTTTTTTTCACTTTAATTTTCACCCATTAAGGATATTTATTATCTTTCCTCATCCAAGTGGCACAATGGAAACATCTCACTTGCTATGGGTGATCAATTTGGTGAGATGAATCTCTAGAAGGGTTAGTTCTATTGATACACTCTTTGAAAAAATCTTTCACTTATAAAATTTTCATGAAAATGGTTAATAAGAAAAATTAAAAAATCTATAAGGTGATGCACCAATATTGAATCTTATACTACTTAGATCAAATCAAAGAATCTTTCACACATAACTCACAACTCAAGAGAAATTGTTACATCAATGTTTCATATGCTAGGTTTAAGAGATATTTTAATGCTTAAGATGGTAATAAATGACCCATTTGGAGAATAAAATCATAAAACACTTATACACTAAAATAAAACACTAACAAAAACCTATAACAATTACTCTTCTACACACGGTGAATAATCAAGGATAACATGTTAGAAAAGATCATCTTCTACTAGACAATACCAAAAAGATTATAACAAGAGGTAAATTCAATTGTTTATTGCTTCAAGAGACATTCAAATAAAAAAATTTATAGGGTTTCACCTTTAACCAATGGACGCTACCTAAAAGAGCCAAAAAAGTCACTACTTATAGCATTTAGGAGAGGGGCGAGACAATGGAAGTCCAAAGGTCACTTGGACACTTGTCAAGCTGAGAAAAAGGTTAAATATGCATGAGAAGGAGAAATTAAATGGACCATGCAAGGTCAAGATGTACAAGTGTCCATGTAATGAATGAAACTCTTGGAAAGTGACATGAAATTCCTTGTGTTGACTCATAAAACTACCTTCATAATTCACACCTATTTAAACTTACAAAAACTAACTAGGGATAGGTTTGATGATTTTAAAGAGAGGGAAGGCTTTTAGATATGTTTCCAAATGCATTAGTTTCATTCTTAGTCATCTAGAAACTTTTTAGAATGAGCCATCAACCTCTACAGTCTAAGAAAACTCCTCTTCCACACACCTTGCACACTTGGCTACCAAAATGGATTTAGTTTCTCATTAAAATAAATAAAATGGGAGAGATGACATGTTTCAAAACCATCCATGTCCTTATATTTCTTAGGTGCACCTTAAAAATCAATCCACTTGGAATTCCCACCCTTCTCACTATCATGATCACTATGCTAGTTTTGATTGGTTAAGATGAGAGCTCTAGTAGGAATACCTATGGTTTTTTATAAGTAATTTAATTTCCATATTATGTTATAATAAGTCTATATCTTACTCCCAAAGATGATTTCATTCCTTGAAATTCTATAGAACCTTCACAATCCACAAAATATTCAAAGAAATCCATTTTATACCATGTCCATATAGGTAGGGTAGTAAAAAAATTGATTAAGAGGAGACATGAATATTCATATACAACATAAAATTACTTTCATGGCCATTATATCCCACCTAGATAGCTCTCCTTAATTTTCTCAATCAGGTCCTTATTCAAGGGTTAGCAAGGGTTTTAGGTTTCTTTTATCCTTATGCTTTGTTCATAAAGCTTTGACATTAGAAGTACCAAATTTTTTCAAAAATATTATCTTAAATACCCATATCAAATTTTCTATATCCATTTGATCTCCATGCAAAGTGTCAAGGGATATATGAGCAACTCAAATTGCTTACTCGAGCTTATTACTCCATTTCTTGTAGGCTTAATATTGTCTTTGAGACAAAATGGCCTTTATTGTATCTTCCTATAGTTACAAAATATTTATCACATCTTTAGTGACACCATAAAATTTTTCCAATAGGTTAGAAAGCTCTCCCATAGTTGGAAGTTAAAATGACCTATCATTTGGCTTTAGGCCAAAACCCTGCCAAAAGTTCTTGACTATAACCTTGAGGTATTAGACTTCATTAATGAGATTATTCATTATTTTCATAATTTATCATGTTTTTACAATTATTTTCCCACTTACCAACCCTTTTTATAATGTCCCTTCAGATTTTGGTCTATCATTTCAACTTCCTTTTTAAAAAACTATAGGTTTTGTTCACAAGGAAGTGCTCTCTATCTAAGATAAAATAGAGGATACTTACCCTATTTTACCAATAAAAATAATGTTTTAGGTGTTTCCATAAGTTATTATGACCTTTTAAAAAAATTAACCTTTTTTCATGCCATTTGACTCTCCAAATTCTAAAAAACCCAAGACAAACTGTGAACAGACAACCTGTGTGTTGGGTTTGGAGAGTAGATTGTGTGCTAGAGTATTTTGACCATTTTGAGAGGTATGAGATTGATTTAGTGTTTAATATCACATATTAACCTTTTATATACCTCAAAATATGTTATTTTATGTTATCAAATCTTTCTATCAATTTTCTCACCCTTTTTGGTTTCATTTGCTTATCTTGCCAAAACCCTAATTTTCTTGACTAGCTGACTTCTGAGACAAACTAGTGAGATATATCCCTTAGTTTAAAGGAAATTTTAATGTTTTATGAGTTTTATTATGTCATAATTAATAATTTTACCAAATTTATAAATTAGACTCCTTAATTTAGTCACCTAACCAACTCAATTTGCCCAAAAAAAGCCTCCAAAAAGGACTATTTTCTTGCATTTTTCACTTCCATATAAGAATGACATCTCAAGGATAAATACAATATCCTTAGGTTTATTGAAAATTTTATAAAAATTAAATTCATGCTAAATAATCTTGGAATTCACCCAAAACCACTCTTCTCCCTTAGAATCTTCATCCTTACCCATTGAGCAAAATGGGTGCAACTATACTAACTACTACCTTTGGGCTAGTAAGAAGAATAAATGGTCACCTTGAAAGAAGTTTTGTACTATGTTAAAACACCTTATTTACATATAATTAATCATTCTCAAGTTTTTTAACCTTCTTTCTCTTCTTAAGCATGTTCATCTCTTATCTTCATCAAGACTAAACACTCAATTATAGGTGCATATAGGGCCTTAAGAGGTATATGTAAGCTTGTTTCACATTGACAATGTCCTATGAAGATCATATTGGTCCTAATTAAGGTTTTATTAGTCTTTTTAAATCATTCTAACCACTTATATACTATTTACATTCACCTTGAAGACATAACACTGAGTTTTACCTCTTGATTGTGTTACCTTACCAAAATGACTCCTATAGGTGTGCATTTGCTTAATTAGAATTTGATCATGATGTCTAGACACCCGTACTAGGTATTTAAGGTCAAATAACATCTGAATATACATTTTTTCATCTTATATGCCCTAAAACACCACCTAAACACCAATGCCAACATATTGTCTACCTACTCAGTTGTAGGTGTTCATTTTCATATAGAGGGACACCTATAGGTGTCTATGAAGATTGAAATACTATACATCAACATCATATTGATGAAATTCATAATATTTTTTACACCATTTAATAATTATGACCATGCCAATATGAGAGTGTGTTTTTTTTCTCCTTAGGATGTCCAAGGTCATTCAAAATTCAAAAGTTATAGATATGAATGCAGGGTTTTAGTGCTTTGAAAGGCATCTTCAACACATCAAGCTTATATCTTCCTCTAAATTTATGACCCCCATCTTTGGAATATATATTATTCATGATATATCATACTAGGTTTACCTATTTATATTTTTAAAAATTCATTGAAACCATGTAATATGACCTCAACCAAAATTCATTGGATTTCTATTTTCAAAGTTTAGGGATTTGGTCTCTAAAACTATAATCGTCATCCTTGGAAAAGTTTCTCACATTTACTTACCACCCTATCACATTACATAGGTTTTTTATGATTTAACCACATGTTAGGATTTGGAAAATGACCTTACCATTCTCCAAATTTCCCATTCAAAGACTTTCATAGCTCTGATGTATCACCTGTAGGTGGTCATTCTCACACACAAGTAGTAAAGTAGACTTGGGAAGTATACAAGATACCTATATTTATGATAATTTTATATTCCCTCACCAATTATTAAAATGAATTTTTTTACACTCTAAGATATTGATAAAACTATCAAATTCTCCATCTAATCATGACATCATCAAGGAGGTTCTTGTAGGTTCGTATGAGTTATATGCAAGCAATGAGCATGGAATGGAGTAACATGTGTGGATTAATGCTAAAAAATAAAAATCATTTTAAATCTATCTAATTATTTATTTCCATTTAGGATATCTTAACACAAGCCTCAAAACATCTATTCTAACATGAAAACCTTTCGCAGACATCTAAAACATAGTAGGTAAGGGTATCTAATGACTGGTTAGTGTGATGAATGAGATTACAAAAAAACTTTCAATTTTACCAAACATAAAAATTAAATATCTCCATATCCTAATGACTTTTAAAAACTAATACACTTTGATTACAACTCCATGAACAAGCTAAATAAGCTCTATACATGTGACTACAAGTGGGATTGAGTGAAGAGTTGACTAAGGAATGGTAAGACTAAAATTTGATAAAATCATGGTGTGATGAAACCAAACATGAAAGATGTGATCATATTTACTTAAGACCTATGTAACACCATATTATATTCATATGAGACCTCTACAGGGAACTAATGTTTTACAACAAGAAAGAATTTGACTGAAACTTCACACTGGTGACACCTTCCTGCAACATGAGATAACTTGTTCATAAAAACACAAAGAAACACACAAATAATCATGGAGATAATTTTATAATATATCCAAAATCCTTTTGATTCAACATCACCAATTTTATTATATAGACCTATCCAAAATGGAGCAAAACCTATAGGGTACATGAAATATTGAGCATAAAAACATAGTCAACTTGTTAGAGATGGTTCATAAATAATGATTAACCAATAATTTAACTCTTATTATATAAATAAATATATTTTAGTGTAATAACACCTCCCAAATTCATTTTACATAAAACCTATTCAACTATCTGTACCAAGCACAAACCTACTGATCACTTTTGTGTGTCTATAATGGTGAAGGAGTAGAATCGTTTTAGATTAAAAAATGGCACTTATATAGAATTTAAATCATATAAATTAACATAAGGAAGATGAATATATGTTCTATGAACTTCTCCCACATGTCACCTTCCCTCATGGGTTGTAAAAATACCAAACTCTCCTTTTTGAGTTAATTATTTGAAGTTCAGTTAGATAACCTACAAGTTTTTTAATGAGACTAACATTATTTATAGGGAATATAACTTCTTGGATTTTTTATAAAAAATAAGGACACTTGGGCACCTTAAAAACCATTCCACTTGCATTTATGACCCCTAAAAGCCTTTTAAATGACTCAAAGTGACATATAGATTAAAATTACTAAGACTAAGGATAATATAGAATTAAATGACATAAAAATACATATAACATACCCTATGGGAAAGTATTATACCCATAAAACATATAAAAAACAAAATTTTTTACCTATAGGGGGTCAAAATTTGACCTTGAAGTAAAATTTGGTCAACAAAATGGTGACTGATAGGGTAGTATGCTTGTTCTATTAAAGAGTAGTAGCCTTATAAATCCATGGGTTAAGGGAGTCAATGATTTATTGAAGACAAATATAAAATAATTTCCTAAAACACACAAAACAACCAATACACACCAAGCAAACATAAAGCAAAGTAAGACACCAATAAGACTCACACATGTGCATAATCACTTAGGGAAAATAAGAAAAATAGTAGTTATGTAAAAGGAGAGAGGAGAACCTTAGTATAAATGTTTAAGACATATCCCATTTAGTGGAATATTAATCCCCTCCCCATCCAACTGTGAGAGTTGGAAAGCATTGTGTTGCTTACATTGAGTGATGACATAAGGATGACTCCACAAAGCATCAAACTTTGTGTGTTTTCCAAGATTAGCCCTATCTTCATCCCACTTTAGAACAAATTCCCCCTCTTATAATATTCTTGGAATGTAATTCTTGTCAAAGTATCTATTTTTTTGATCTTGGTGAGCTCTCATAGTTTGCATAGCTTGATTCCTTTATTTCTTCAAGATATATCAACTCACATAACATAACCTCTATGCTTTCATTTTCCATCAACTCAACTGGTAAGTGAGATCCAAGCCTTATAACTCATGTGAAATAGGAAGTATACCTTCTCTCCCATAAAAAAGTGTATATGGTGAGTTTCTAATGGCTCTTTTGGGGGTGATTCTATCATCCCAAAGTGCTATCTTCAACTTGGAATGCCAAGTTCTTTGGTTTTCCTCCATTGTCCTCTTGATGATCCTAATTAAATTATTATTAATAGACTCAGCTAGCCCATTCCCTTGTGGATAATATTTTGAGAAAGTACTAAGATAAATACCATGTTTCAAATCCCACTCACTTGTGTTCATTCCAAGGAAATCCAATGCATTGTCTAAAATTATTGTTTAAGGGACCCTAAATCTTGTCACTATGCCTTCATAAAGGTCTAAAACTAAAATTTCATTTTATTCCTTGAGATAAATAACCTCAACCCATATTTTAAAGTAATTTGTAGTAGTTAACACCCACTTTTGACCAACACTAGAAGGTGGGTTGATTAATTCTATGAAATCTAGACCCCATTGCATAAAGGGTTGGTCAAATTGTATTGGATGAAGAATCAAGGCTGTAAGGTTTTATTTAGCATCAAAGAGAGAAAATTTATAACATTTCCTTACCTAATCATGGGTGTCTTTAAACAAACTAGGCCAAAAATATCTAGCTCACATAATCTTAGCAGCTGTGGTTCTTGGAGTAAAGTGACCACCAACTAGTCCATCATGAAACTCAAGTAATATCTTTTCAACCTAATACAATTCAACACATCTTAATAATACACCTAATAAATCTTTCCTAAATAATACTCTATCAACAAGTACATAATTAATAGATTGTAATCTGAAGTACCTTCTTTTGGCTCTATGTAGGCCTTATGGACACTCACTAGTTTGAAGAAAATGGATCATTTCTTGTGTCTAAATTCTCATTGATAAAGATACAACTATCATAATATCCTAATGAAATGATAAAACAACTTATTTTTGTTCTTTCAAATCTAAAGCAAGGTGCTCACATAATCCTTTCCCTTTCACTAGATTGGTTATCTTTATTTCCACATCATACTCCATAATTTTTGTAATCCAACCAGACCTTTTTTCATTCAAATCTCTAATCAAAAGTAAGTCTTTGACACTAGGATGAGGTACCAATATATGAATCTTGTTCTTAGATAACATATTCCTAAACTTGTTTAGACTTATAATAAATGAAAGTACTTACTTCTCTACATAAGTGTATCTTACCTCATAGCCTTGCTATCTTTGACTAAATAAGGCAATAGGATGCTCCAAGTTATCTTAATTTGATTGAGTGAGCATAGCAGAGATTACTTATTCATTTCCAAAGGTATAGAATTTGAAATCCTTTGAGAAATCAGGAGTTTCAAGAGTTTGAGCTTGAGCAATAGCTTACTTGATCTCTTTAAAACTCTCTTTCCTTCTCCTAGTCTAAGTAAACACTTCATCTTTCCTTAGCATAAAGGTTAGAGGCTTGACTAAATTGGAAAAATAAAGAATAAACCTACTTATGAAATTTATTTTTCCAAAGAAACTTTTCAAACCTTTCTTTTATTTGGGAAAAGTTAATGCCAAGATTGCACTCACCCTTTCATGATCTATGGATAGGCATTTCTTTGAAACAATGTGTCCCAAGAGTTTGACTTCATGGAAAACAAACACACACTTCTTTGGATTGAGGGAGATCCAAACTCTCTACATCTCTCAAAAATATTCCTAAGATCAGTCAAGTGATCCTTTGCATCCTTAGAGAAAACTATGATATCATCAAGATACACCAACACTATATAATTTATTAGACCTTGAAAATCCATATCCATGATACGTTGAAAGGTTTCACCAGCATTAGACAAGCTAAAAGAAATTTTATTATAATAATATGTGCCCTATTTATTGGTAAACACTGTCTTGTATTGATCTCCTTATTTCACCAAAATTTGATTATACCTTGAATATCCATCAAGGAGTGAGAACCTTTCACTACCTACCACAACTTACAAAATTTGTTACATGGAAGGAAGAGGATAATAGTCCTTCAAGGAAACTCTATTCAAATATCTAAAATAAAAACAACCTAATTTCCCCATTTTTATTCTTTACAGGTACTAAGTTTTCCAACCAAGATGAATTCTTAATAGGAAAAATGATCTTAGACTCAATCAAGTTTTTAAACTCCTTTCTCATGAGAGGCTCAATCTTAGGATTAATTGGCCTTTTCCATTGATTTATAGGCTTAGCATTCTCAACTAGATCTATGGTATGTTGAGCTACGATTGGATCAAAACCATTTAAATCACTATATTCCCATGCATAGAAATCAGAAAATTTCTTACATAATTCAATGAAAACATATCTTTATTCTCTAGTACATACCTTCCCAAGAGAAATCAACTTATATTTGAATATTTGTACTCTCTCATAGTTTTTTTGATTAGTAAACATGTTTACCTTTTCCTTATTCAAATGATCATCATCATTGAAGATACTCTCAAGTGTGACTAAACACTTAAGGAGCTTGTTTGTTTTCAATTGTATAATCTACCCTCCATATTGCTACTTTAGTTTGAACTGATTATTTGAGGAAAAATAAGCCTCCTATTGTAGAAAAATAGATATTTTTTTATCACTATCAAAAACTTTCCAATTAGTGACATTATCAGGTATTGATGGCCTTATAACCACTTTGAGATGAGGATGGTTCTTCTCCTCTCTTATCCCCTTTGGAACATCAAACTGAGCTTCAATTTCTGCCAACCTATCAACATGTTTATTACCCTCTCTTGGTATAGAATGAATTTTTAAGGCTTATAAATATTCCAAAATATCGCACACTCTATGCTTATAGGACTTAAGTAAGGATTTCTTAATCATATTTTGATCTCTCACTTGATTCACAACCAACTCACTATCACCAAAAACTTGTAACTCCTTCACACCTCTCTTCCTCATCCACTCAAGGCCATGAATGAGGGCCTCATATTCCACCAAATTAAAAGTAAAATTGAAATCAAATATGAAAGTGGAGTAATACCTTTCCTTGGAGGGAGATACCAACATTTCTCCATGACCTAATCTAACCTTGATTCTTGATCCATCAAAAAATAACTGCCATAAACCATCCATAGTCTCATTTGACTTCATCAATTTTGGCATGAAAGAGCCTTCTTCATAAAGGCAATACACTCCAAGACCATATTATTCTATGAATTTTTAATGATCATGTTCATAGTGCTTAGCTCTCCATTTATCTAGATACAAATCAAAAACTCCTTTAAGAGAAGTTGGACATTGATCCATGTGAAATTCTTCCTCATCAAGGATAACATAATTGACATTTACAACCTTAGGAATGTAGGGATATAAATTATTATAATTAATATGATTTGATTCAATATTTACCTTGGTACCATAACTTGTCCTAAAAACTATATGTGACCAATTTTTTATGAAGTATCCACCTATCTTGGTTGTAAACTCTCTTGAAAAACAAAGAGAAAATATGAAGGTAAATATACAACCACAACATCATGAGGGATGGAAAAAGTAGGACAAAAATGTAAAATTAAACTCAAATCCTTGACTACTCCCAAGGTCTTTTCAAGTGTGACCCATCCAATTATAGAACTCCTTTAGCCATTGGTTCATACTTGAGGCTTAGTTTATTCGTTATTAACTTGGGCATAACTAAAGTACTAGCCCCACTATTTATGATGCAATTATGAAATAAAAAATAACCAATGATAAAAGATAGATAAAAATGAGGAGTCTTATCATTTTTATTCACTTTTACATTAATAGGTTGAGTTCTATTCACCAAAACAACATTTTCAATCCTAGCTAATCCAACTTGTTTACCTAATCCAAGCAATTCTTTTTGAAGGATATATTTTTGTCCCAGTATTTACAATGAGGCGCATAATTAAATATTCATGTGTAACTTCTTAATTTGATCCATAATATTTATATAAGGATTTTTCATCTTGAATTACTCTTTAGAAGCACTAGTACCTTATGGTGTAGCATGTGAAGATGGATGTGTAGGAGCTGGCTTAGCATTCTAAAACTTATAATTTTCCTATACATTAAGAGATGAGTTAGGCAATCCTACTATTTTGGGTGATGGAGTAGTCAAAATAGGTCCTTTATTTTTCCCTTATGTCTCTTATACATCCCTCTTTTTAGATCTAGTGTTAGAGACACACTAGCAATCAGATTGTTTGAACTTCCCAAATGATTCATGGCAAAAAATTCCCCCTCTAAATGATTCATGAAAGTAGAATGAGATTGTGCTTGTAAATTTTTCATTGGTGCCTCAAAAGTGGTAATTTGAGGTGCTTGACTACCTTACATTATCATAAATTAACTATTGATTTCATTGGCATATGCAACATGGCCTTGATTTTGGCCATAGGAAGGATAATATGGTTGTTCTTGAAAAAAATTATTTTTAGTAGGAACAAGAGCTTTAGAAGATGATGGGGCATTGGGATTAAAACTTTGGTAAGGTCTAGATTTAGTTATTTGACCTTGTTTTTGAACATTACCTTGAAAAGGATGCCTACTTTCTTGTCCAAACTAATTGTAGGAATGATAAGGCCTATAATTTTGAGCTTGTTATATTTTGAGAGCAACCAATTCATTAGTAAAATTTTGAAGCAAAATCTTGACTTCATCAAGCTTATTGGTAGGAGCAAGGGTGGATTTCTCTTGACTATTAAGCAAAGGAAACAAGGTAGGTAATCCAACTTGACTAAGAGGTTATAAATTAGGGAACAATGTCATTAGTGGTCTAAGAAAAATCTTCCCTTATTGAACAAGATAATTCTTAGCATTGATAGCTATCTCATAAGCACAAGATAGTTTATTCCCACCTATGGATTGGATCATCATGGCTATATCACCATTCAATGATTTTAGGTAATATAAGAAGGCATAACTTGAAGTAGGTATCATAAGGGCTGGGATCCTATCCCATGTATTTTGAAATCTAGAAGTAAAATCTTGCATAAAATCTTGGGGAGCCCTCTTGATAGTGGTCAATTGATTCACTAGTGATATATAATCACTCTTCTCATCAGACCTCTTAGATAATA
This sequence comes from Torreya grandis, assembly GCA_037957365.1. Classification (NCBI taxonomy): domain Eukaryota; kingdom Viridiplantae; phylum Streptophyta; class Pinopsida; order Cupressales; family Taxaceae; genus Torreya; species Torreya grandis. The sequence continues at coordinate 82,521 of JARHVA010005330.1, forward strand.
TATTTCCTAGTTCATCCCATGAAGTAATGGAAGCATGAGGTAGAGTTCCATACCAATCTAAAGCTTTTTATTTGAAAGACAATGTCAGTATTCTGATGGCCACATTCTCTTGAGCAATATTATGGATGTTCCAAACGTTTTCCATGTTTCTAATATGTTCAAGAGAGTAGTAGGACCTTTTCCACTGAAATATGGAACACTCTTAAGGGTTGCTCTAGGAATTTGGTCACATTGGGCAAGATTCAAAGGACACGATCTAGTAAATGCTACAAAATGAAGTTGTATACCAATATTGGAATGTATACTATGTGTATTAGGGGTTGAAATAAGTATAAAATTTGAACTTTTAAACACAAAATCCTTTAAATAAGGATGAGTATTCACAAATATGAATTTTTTGACAGAATACAAAGGTAATTACACAAACTCAAAAGGTATAACTTTAGTAGAAGACCTAGTGGTCACATTTGGCATGGAAATTAAGGACTGATCAACAACCAAAGAATTGAAAACTTAGTGGAGTCATAAAGTACTAAATGTAGATTTTCTTGTAACTATAAATATGCCAAGACCAACACCAATCTTGGACAATCTTCTAGGACTTAGAGTCCCACTGTGTGTGCCAAAAACTATTATCACTTAGATTTTCACCCCTTAAGGAGATGTCTCAATTCTCCTCATCCAAGTTTCATAATGGAAACACCTCACTTATTGTGGGTAATCAATTTGGTGAGATGAATATATATATAAGGGTTAGTTCCCTTGATGCATTCTTTGAAACACTCTTTCACTTATCAAATTTACATGAAAAGGGTTAATAATACAAACTAAAAAAGCTAAAAAGTGATGCACCAATCTTGAATTTCCTCATATTTATTGAAATTATACTATTTAGATAAAATCAAATCTTCTTTCACACATAACTCATAACTCAAGACAGATTATTACATCAATGTTTCATATGTTAGGTTCAAGAGGTATTTTTATGCTTAGGAGGGTAATGAATGATTCCTTGGGAGAATAAATTCATAATTGACTTCTAGAACACTTATACATTAAAATATAACATTAACAAAGACCTATAACAATTACTCTTCTGCACACTTGGTGAATAATAGAGATAACATGCTAAAAAAGATCATCTTCTACTAGACAAGGCCAACAAGATTGCAACAAGACTCAATCACACAGTATGTAAGTAGGAAAATTAACTTGTTTATTGTCTCAAGAGACATTCAAATAAAAAATTGTCTAGGGTTTCCCCATTAACTAATGGAGGCTACCCAAAAAAGCCAAAAAATTCACTACTTATAGCATTTTAGAGAGGGGAAAGACAAGGGAAGTCCAAAGGTCACTTGGACACTTTTCAAGTAGAGAAAAGAAGTTAAATATTAATGAGAAGGAGATTTGAAATTTACCATGCAAGGTTAGGAATTAAAAGTGTCCATACAAGGCATGAAAATATTGGAAAGTGGCATGAAATTCCTTGTGTTGGCTCAAAAAACTACCTTCATCATTCACACACATTTAAAAATCCAAAAAATGACTAAGGATAGGTCTAATGATTGGAATTAGAGTGAAGGATTTCATACATGCTCCCCATGAAATGGTTTGATTCTTAGTCAATTAGAAACTTTTGGAAATGATTCATCACCATTTGTAGTCTAAGAAAACTCCTCTTCCACACACCTTGCACACTTGGCTTCCAAAATGGAATTATTTTCTCATGTAAATCCATAAAATTTTAGGGATTACATGTGTCAATACCATCCATGGCCTTATATTTCTTAGGTGTACCTTAATAATCCATTGATTTGGAGTTCTCACCATTCTCAGTATCATGCTCACTATGCCAATTTTGATTGGTTGAGATGAGATATTTGGTATGAAAACTTATTAGTTTTTTTAAGAATTAAATTATTTATTTTGGGTTATAATAATTCCTTATCTTCCTCCCAAATTTGATTTTATTCCTTGAAAGTATGTAAAAACTACATAATGCACAAAATAGTAAAAGAAAACCATTCTTTACCATGTCTATAAAAGTAGGGTAACACAAAAAATTATGAGGAGGAGCCATGAAGAGTCATATACAACATAAAATTACTTTCATGTCCATTACATACCATCTAGATAGCTCTCCTTCATTTTCTCAATTGGGTCCTTATCTAAGGGTTAACAAGGGTTTTAGGCCTCTTTTATCCTTAATCTTTGTTCATAAATATCTGAGATTGGAACTACCAAATTTTTTCACAAATATGATATTAAAGACCAATTTCAACTTTTCCAAACCCCTTAGATCTACATGTAAAGTTTCAAGGGAGATATGAGTATCTCAAACTACTTACTCAAGCTTGTTTCTCCATTTCCTCCAGGTTAATGTTACCTTTGAGCCAAAATGGCCTTCATTGTAACTTACTTGAGTTTCAAAATATTTATCAAATCTTTAGTGACACATAAAAAATTATCCAATTGGCTATAAATCTCTATAATATTTAGAAATGAAAATGACCTATCATTTGGCTTTAGGCCAAAACCCTACCAAAAACTCATGACTGCAACCTTGAGGGCTTAGAATTCCTTATTGATATTATTACTTATTTTCTTGATTAATCATGTTTGTATAGGTATTATACTACTCATCACACCTTTTAATAGGGTCCCTTCAGCTTTTGGTCCATCATTTGACCTTTTTAATTCAAAAACTACAAGTTTTATTCACAAAAAAGTGCCCTCTATCTGAGACAAAATAAAGGGCACTTACCCTATTTTACCAAGAAAAATAAGTGTTTTATTTGTTTAAATAAACTATTATTACCATTTACACAAATTTTAAATCTTTTTTCATGACATTTGACCCTCCAAATTCTAAAATACCCAAGATAGATTGTGAACAGACAACCTGTGTGCAAGGTTTGGAGAGTAGACTATGTGCTCGAGTATTTTTACCATGTTGAGAGTTATGAGATCTATATAGTGTTTAATATCACATATTAACCTATTATATACATAAAAATATGTTCCTTGAGGTCTTAAAATCTTTCTATCAAGTTTCTCACCCTTTTTGGCTTTATTTGCTTGTCTTGCCAAAACCTTGATTTTCCTGATTGGCTGACCCCTTAGACAAAACATTGAGATATGTCCCTAAATTTAAAGGAAAATGAAAGGTTTTATGAGTTTTATTAGTTTTTATCAATATTTTTACCAAATTTATAAATTAGACTCCTCCATTTAGGCACCTAACCAACTCAATTTACCCAAAAAAGACCTAAAAAAGGACTATTTTCTTACATTTTTCACTTCCACCTAAGAATGACCTCTCAAGGCTAACTCCAATATGATTAGGTTTATTAAAAATTTAATTTACCTAAAATTAATTCTCAATAATATTTTAATTCACCCAAAACCTCTCTTCTCCCTTATATTCTTCATCCTTACCCATTGAGCAACATGGGTCTCTTGGTGCAACTGTATGGATTACTACCTTTGGCTTAGTAGGAAGAATAGATAGTCAACTTGAAATACGTACTGGATTTTATTAAAACACCTTATTTACCTATAATTAATCATTATCAAGTTGTTTTTACCTTATTTCTCTTCTTAAGCATATTCATCAAGACTAAACACTCAATTGTCGGTGCATATAGGGCCTGAAGAGGTCTATGTAAGATTATTTCACATTGCCAAGGTTTTATGAAGATCATCATGTTAATAATTAAGGTTTTAATATAATTTTTTCATAATTACAACCCCTTATATACTCTTTACATTCACCTTGAACTCATAAGACTAAGTTCTACCTCCTGACTATGTTACCCTACCAAAATGACTCTTATAGGTGTGAATTTGTTTAATTAGAATTTGGTCATGATATGTAGAGGCCATTATTGAGTATTAAAGGTCACATATCATATTTATATACATTTATTAACCTTATATTCCCTAAAAAACCACATAGACACCAATGCCAACCTACTATCTACCTACTCAACTTTAGGTGTTCATTTTCCTATAGAGAGACACCTATAGGTGTCCATAAAGCTTGAAATACTATACATCAACATCATAATTATTATATTCATACTATTTTTTTAAAAATTTAATAAATAGGACCATTCCAACATGAGAGTGTGTTTATTTTTATCCATAAGATGCCAAAGGTCATTCAAAACTCAAAACCTATAGATATGAATGTAGGGTTTTAATTCTTTGAAAGGCATCTTTAGGATGTAAAACTTATATCTTCCACTAAATTTATGACCTCCATATTTAGAATATATTTTATGAATTATATAGTATAATAGGTTTACCTATTTATATTTCTAAAAATTCATTTCAACCATGTTATATGACCTCCACCAAAATGCCTTGGATCTCTGTTTTCAAAGTTTATGGATTTGGTCTCTAAAACTACAGTCATCATCCTTAGAAAGTTTTCTCATAGTTTATTACCACCCTATCACTTTAAATAGGTATATTATAATTTAAACACATGATATTATTTTAAAAAGGACATTACCATTCTCTAAATTTCCCATTCAAATACCTTCATAGCTCTGAGGTACCACATGTAGGTGGTCATTCTCACACATAGGCAATAAAGTAGACTTGGGTAGTATAAAAGATACCTATGTTTATTAACACTTTATATTACCTAACCAAGTAATAATTTTTTTTTTTTTTTTCACTCTAAAATATTGACACAACTATAAAAATCTCCATCTCAACATGACATCATTAAGGAGGTTCCTATAGGTGCATACGAGATGTATGCAAGTAGTGAGCATAGAATGGAGAAACATGTGCTGATTAATGGTCTCAAGAACAAATAAAAATCATTTTAAATACCTATAATGAATGATTTAAATTCATGATATCTTAATACAAGCCTCAAAACATCCATTCCAACATAAAAACCTCTTGCAAACTTCTAGAACAGAGTAGGCAAGGGTATCTAATGACTAGTTAGTGTGATGAATGAGATTGAAAACAAACTTAAAATTTTCAAAAAGATAAAAATGAATTATATATAAATCCAAATATATTGAATAAATTGATACACCCTAATTACAAGTCCATAGACAAGCTAAACAAGCTCTATACATGTGACTGTAAGTCGGATCAAGTGAAGAGTTAACTATGAGGAATGATAAGACTAAACTTTTCTCAAAGCATGGTTTGATGAAACCAAACATGAAAATATGTGATAATATGGCCTTGAGACCTATGTAACACCATATTATATTCACATGGGACATCTATATAGAACCAACATTCTACAACCAAGAAGAACTTGACTGAAGCTTCACAATGGTTAAACTTTCCTGCAACATGAGATAAATTCTTCATCAAAACACCATGAAACATGAAACTAAGCATGGATATAATATAATAAGAGATACAACATCCTATGGAGTCAACATTACCAATTGGAATGTATGGGCCTATCCAAAATGGAGCAAAAACTATAGGGTACATGAAATAATGAGTAGAAGAACACATTAAAATTGTTAGATATGATTAATAAATCATGGTTGACCAATAATTTCAATATTGTTATGGAACTTAACATATATAAGTGTTATACCACCTCCAAAACGTGTTTGAACTAAAAATTTTTCAACTTTTTGCACCAAACACAAACCTGTTGATCACCTATGTGTGTTTAGAAGGGTGAAGAAGGAGTATAATGGTTTTAGCTAAAAAATGGCACTTCTAAAGCATGAAAATCATGTAATTTGAACTAAGGAATATGAAGAGACATTCCATGACCTTATCCCACATGTCACCTTCCCTCATGGGCTGTACAAGTGCCGAACTCCCCTTTTATAATTGATTACTTGATCTTCAAGTAGATAACCTATAATTTTTAGATGAGATTTACATTCCTAATAGGGAATCTAACTTCTTGGACATTTTATATAAAATAATCACACTTATTCACATTTAAAACCATGCAACTTGAATTTATGACCCTTAAAAGCCTTCTATATGACTCAAAATGACATATAGATTAAAATGACTAAGACCAAGGCTAATACAAAATTAAATGACATCAAAAGACCTATAAAATACCCAATGAAAAAGTATTATACCCATAAAATTTCTAAAAACCAATTTTTTTACTTATAGGGGTCCAAATTTGACCTTGATGTCAAATTTGGTCAACCCTACTATTTTATATGCATGAGTAGTAGAGGTAGGATGTGAGTGAAGGTAATCAACTGGTCTAGGTGGAGGCTAAACAAAAGGAGTCCTCTGAGCTCTCTATCATTGAGTATTAACTAAAAGTAACTCAAATTAAACCATGTAGCAATGATACTCATATAAGGGGAACCCAAGAGAGGGTAGGCCATTGTGTGAAATAGGCTAAGTTATAAAATGATCCATGAGAGGAGTGACATACATGTGTATATTTATATAAATGGTGGGAAATAAGCATACAAGACAAACCATAATAATTTGTACCAAAAAAGATAAAATGGAATCCATCATGTTAATAATGATGATAGGATATAAAATGAAAATTGAGTATACTCTAAAAATAAGAAAGGAAACCCTAATGGTGCACTAGGGTTTGAAATAATGTACTCAAAGTAAATGGAGCTCACCAAATGAATTAACTTTTTAGGGTTATAGAGTGCAATCCCTAGGTTTTTAAAGGCACTGAGTATAATAAATCAAGGTATAAAATATGAAATAAATATAGCCACTAATCTATGAAAGAAATAAGCTAAAATGATAATTATAATAATATAAATGAAGGAGATAAATGAATAATTAACTAAAAACTAAATGAGACAAATTAAATAGAGGCTAAAAACTAGTACAAGAGCTAGTTTGAATGTCACAAGAAAGATGTACATGTCAAAAACACTCCTGGATAATAGTTACCTACCTTGGATAGTATCACTATGGTGCTAGTGTCCACTTATGTTGTTAGTGTCCTATGTGTAAGAACAATTCTAAGCTTCTAGAAACACCTATGTTTGAGTTTGTCAAGGATGTTCCTATGTGGACAAACCCTGATTCATTGTATGTGACATGATATGACTATTTTTTATACAAACACTAGACCTCAATGTGATTAAGGCATTCAACTTAGAATAATTAGTAAATGTGTAGTTTTATTCAGGTAGGTTGGACATCCTCAACACTTGACTATGGTGAGATTTTCCCACATACCAATACTCTAATGAGGGATCAAGCCCAATTTAAGTATTGGGGCAAGTGTAAGTGAATCTAGTATGAATGCATGTTTGAGTGAGGCTTGAAATTGGAAATCTATGTATTCTAAGCTTAGGAGGGCTATAAATGATTGCATGTAGAAGTAGGGTAGAATAGGGATTGATAACCTTGATCGTGCATAAATTATTCTAAGCTTATTTATATGTATTTACATCTGATTTCCATCTAATGGATAGAGTGATAAAATTCATGTGTATGTACTGATCTAGTGTTTTTGTATGGTTTGAAATAGGTCTATGCTAATCCTATGGGTTTTAGGAATTTAAAATTTATCCATTGGAGATCAAAGAGGGAAAAGGATAATAACACCCAAATATGATAATAACATTGTGGTACTAGTGTCCACTTATGGTTCTAGTGTCCAAATGGTATAACTTGAGGTACCAGGGGATTATATACCCAAGGAAGGGTCTAGGATTTATTTTTAGATGTATAAGTATGTCTGTGGCCCTCATGAAAGATAAATAAATGTTTAAATAGCCCTAAGATATGTCTAGGGCTAAGCTAGGGATGGGTGGTCTCAAGTAACACTCGTGGCACTCAAGTGTCATTTTTAGATGATTACATAATTCAATAGTTATAATGTGCTTGTTATTATACCTATTTTAAAAATATTTCTCACTCTATTTACAAACCTACAATATATGTATTTAAGTTACATATTATACTAAGGAATATGCATTTTATCTACTACAAACTCATTTAAGTGTTGATATTTACAAGGGTTTATAAATTAAGAATTCATTTTAGTTTTCCTTAAGAGTTGTATCCCTCGGTGAAACTCAACACATCATGGTATAACTATGGTAGGACACACAAAACTTTATTCATGAATCATTAACATCCTTTCAATCCTAGAACCATTTACTTTATGCCCTACCTTGCCTTCTTATTTTGTGTTTATTTTGGAGTAAAAACACCTATCCCTTTTTTGAAAAATAAATGAGGTCTAACTTAATAGCAAATAATGAGTGATGTTTACTTTAGTTGATAATTAATTTAGGTGATATTGCACATACATTGAACCCTTTATGGTAATGATCACTACTTTGTGACTAAAACAAGGTTAAACTACTCATTCCTTAGATGGAACTAGCATAATTCCTAAAATTAACAAGGGGATATCTTTATCCTATGTATTGTCACCCATTTTGCTCTTCAAAACACTCAAAATCATGAGTGACTTTGGATACACTAGAGATCTTGGGGCTGATAACCATGGGTAAAATAAGGAGGGCATTAAATGATATATTATTTTAGACATACCATATATAATTTTAGTAATTATTAATAAGCCTTTAAGGGGTATATTATTGAAATTCTTCTTACTGACCTTCGTTTATGCTTTCCCTTTATTTTTCTCTTTAAATATACATAGCATTTGGTGTTAGAAGGAGGGATTTTCTATTATGTACTATTATTGATTTATCTCTAATGCTTCTTCCCATTATCATTAACATCAAACCCTTATAATAATAGATATATATTAAGGTAAACCTTGATAGGGAAGTTTTAACTTCTAGTTTACCCTTGAGAAAACTTGGATCCTACTGCATGGATTACTAGGTCTAAGTGTTAGTGAGGTAGACTAATTATATCAACCTTGAAAGTGTATCAAAGAACCTTGTCTCAAAGAAATAAACATAGACCTATCATTGATTCCACTATACCATCATCCTACTCTCTACCAAGTAGACCATCCACAATGACTCTCCAAGTAGCCTAATTAGTTGGGTTGGCTATTAATGTTCTTGGAGTTATCCATGACTTACCTAGGAACCCAAAAAGATAACTTACCCATTTAACTCTTGGTATAAGATGAACAACTAAAGATAATTTGAAATCATATATGAATGCCCTAAGATTTCTTAATGTAGAAGATTAAGATGTGGCATACATGTTTTTCCCCATTACTTTTATGGGTTCAACCTATAACTAGTTCCTTAACCTCCTTGAATCTACAATTGCAAGCTGGGACCCATTTAATAATACCTTATTATCCTAATTTGGGTAAATTATTGAACCTATCATCCTCTACTATTAGTTTAAAAAATAACACCATGAGCCTATAAAAAACTTCAATTCTATGTTTCAAATAATATATAGTCTGGTCACTATGCTTTATTAGCCTAACACTTGACTAGTGCTTGAGATTTGCAAGAATGCTTTGGACCCTTAAAGTACCATGTTATTAATATAAGATCCCATGATAATATAATTTCACTTAGATTATGTTAGAGCCTTAAAATTCAATAAGAAATTAAATCGTCAGGGCCAAAGGATGGTTCCTATCCCTAATGCATTTCCACCTATGCCTACATTGAGCCTATTACCTAACACAAAATAAAATATTCCAATTCTCAAGCCACTACCCATAACAAAGCAACTCCATTTGAGTCATTATGCACCAAACCAACACTTGGGTTTTATAAACCTAGTATATAATGAAATGGTTCCTTATTTGTGACATCAAGTAACATTAACATCAACTAATAACACCCAAACTATACCCTTGGATGCCATCCAATGAATGGTCTAAAAACTAAGTAATGACTTCCTTAGACTGTAAAGAAAAATAGGAAGTGTTGACTAATTTTACCCCATGGTTAAAATAATTCAACCCCCATACAATTTCATACTTTCATAGGGTCTTCTAGGTTGGAAAATGTCCACCATGGTCATTAATGAACTTAAGGCATGGTGTGAGGGTCAAATAATGTGTTTAAGCCTTTGTCATACTTGTTAAATTATCCTTATGTCATCTTAGGCCATATTTTGGGTCATTTAATGAAATTTTATGGTTTCCAAAAGAATACAAGTGTCACAAGATGACACATAATGTATGCCATGCTAGGGAATGTCAAAAAGTAGTTTTGAAACTAATATTCTATAGGTTTAATGTTAAAAGGCAAGAAGATCACTTAACAAGGGGAGTTTCAATTGTTTTATATCCTAAAATATAATTATAACACATGTGAAGGTTTAATTAGTGTCCCTTAATATCCCCAAATCTCATCTCCAAGATAAGGTGGCTTTGACAACTGCAAAAATGGTGAAAAACGATCCCTCTCTCACATTGTTCTCTTAGGCAAGTTAGAGAAGTCAACTAGTTTACAACTGGCATGGATAAGAAGGGAAGAGTTAATATGAGTGTACTTCAGGGATTAAATTAGTATTTTTGAGATCTCATTACATGGTCATAGTTCTAATATTGGTAGATTGTGCTTCACGAATAAACACTAAGACTACTAGTATCTCAAAACTGCCTTCATAATCCCATCACCTTAGTTATTTCATTTATTTAAATTGATTTAATTGTTCCAAGTGATGTATGTGTTATTTTAGATCAATTTAATCCTATTAATTTTGGTTTCAATCTATTTTTCACGTGTGAAACATGATTTTATAATCAAGATCACCCTCATTATGCTAGAAATGAGCACCATTGGTCTACAAGATAGTGTTTTAATCATTGATAGGGTTTGTCTTCTATGAAATGGATTCAAGATTACGGTAATGTACCTATATTTCTCCTCTCAAAACATTGAAGTTAGTTTCTCCATGGAGGGTTTTTATTAGGAGAGATCAAAGTTGATTGAGATAGGTTCTAAGACCATGAGCAAATATTGACTAGAGTTTTAATATATATACTCATCTATAGTTACATGTAAGTATGTATGGAGAATGAAGGAGCTATTCAAAACCAAGGACATAGTTTGTATTCAATTTCATGACTTGAATGAGTTTATATAGTAATATAGGGTTCTTAATGTTAATCCTAGACTAGTTCAATCAACATACAGAGGTGTAGAGTTAGAAAATATACAAATGGGAATATTTACCTTAGTTTCTCTGAAATAGGTCTCTGCCTAACACAGTGCCATTTGTTGGTAGGTGATATTGAAGTATTGACAAGCCTAATGGTTTATCTCTTTTAACCTAGGTGTATTAGTAACAATTTAACACAAAGATAAGGTCACTGGTTCAAGAGAAGGTGATGGTTGAGTGGTTTCAACATAGTCAAATTTCCACTAAAAATACTCATTGAAAGTGTTTCTCTTAATTTTTTCTCATTTCTTAATTTGGAAGCAAGTAAGAAACTAATAAAAGGGGTGTGTAAAGGAATACTTGATAAAGGGCACATGTGATCTAGATGATGATGATAACTCCTCTTTGGCTTGGAAGGAATAACCTAAAGATAAGAAAGACAATAAAAAGGGGGTTGTTAGAAAAATAGTTGAGTGGACTACCTAACATGAGCTAGATCCAAGAAGTGTATGTTTTATATGAGGCTATCAATCCACTCTTTACAAAAATTAAGTTGATGTAGTTGAAAAGAAAGGATACTCAAATTCAATAACATAAAATCAAATACATGCAAGAAGAGGAAAATAAAATGCTTGTTTAAGGAAAATGACTAAAATACCAAAAGTGGGTCAATACCTATGCTAAGATAGTTGGGGTTTGGTTGAAAAAATTAGGGAAGTTTCTATTAATAGGTAGGAATATAGAAAGTAGTGTTTGGCTGAGGTAGGGGGACTAAAAATATCTTGTTATTATTTTTCCCATAGTGACCGTCGATGGTTAGGTGAACTATTTTAGTTGGGCTAACCATTGATGGTTGGATGACCATCGATGGTTGAGGTGACCATCAACAGTTGAGCTAACCATTAGTGGTTACCTATGTGTTTTTGGGAAAGTTTAAAAAAGGAATGGTAGACTAGGTAGATGATCAAATAAGGTTTTGAATATGTATCTAGTTAAAAATAGAAGGTGGGTGAACAAGTCTGATTAGGTCAGGGGATTCAAATGGAGTAAAATAAAGAAACAAGCATAAAGTTACCTACTATTTGCTAGATTGCTAATGGTGGAAGTCTAGATCAATTTAGCTAGAGTGATAGTATTTTGGCCTTGAGAGCAATTCAAATAGAGGTTTAGATCTCTGTTACTATTGTTTGATTGTTAAAGGAAGTTTATATACCTATGTGTAAGTAGAATTGATAGCTTAGATGTATACTTGTGGATTTATTTATCATTTTCACTTCATAATTCTCTCCTTGTATAGGATGAGGTTACTAATTATATCGGAGGAAGTTACCAATCAGGATGGAAGATAAAGTTGCCTCTTATGATTCTTTAAATTCTGTTAGCACCACATAAGGGAAGTTGTTAAATTATGCCATGCTTATCACTTACATGGCTAGAATTTATTTTAAATAAGGTTTGATGACTTGATTTTGAATGTTTAGGATAACCATCAATGGTTAGGATGACCATTAATGGTCAAGTTCCTAGGGTAAAATGGGTAAATATAGGTTTAAAAGAGGTGAATTAAAATGTTAAGCTAGTAAATTAATAAATGGGCTAAGTCAACTAGGTGTTCAACTAGCTTTACCCATCGGATGGGGCTTCAAGGTGATTCAAAATCTAAAACTATCATGTGTAGTTTTTGAGTACCTACATTTTTCCCCTTTTGTTATGTGGCTTTGAATTAATATGATGTAAAACAAAAATGAATGGATTATTGGTTGAGGTCTGATTGGCCCTGAGTATGGGAGGAGGTGTTCCCCCTTAAATTGGGAGTCAAGGTGAAAAAATTTAGGTTGAGGATTGATAAGTTGGTAGATGGTGAGTCATGAGGTAGATAACACAAAAGGGTTAGGCATTCGAGATGCAAACATGCATATAAAATGTGACTAGGTGTGTTTGTCAAGATTTTGCAAATACTAAAGTTATCAATGTTGGTAAAAAATATAATTGGTGTTAGAGTGATGGATAAGAGGGGTAATCATTCCAAAACATTGGTCATAGTTGATTAGGCAATCCTATGAAGTCCTTGAGATAAGGTTGATGTTTTCACAAGTATCCAAGGTAGGAAGTGCTCCCTTAAAAAAACATAAATGGTTGAGTTATGTATGAGGAGTTGTGACATGGAAATGTTGGTTAGTGTGGTTAAAATGGCCAAGTAGGGTCATCACAAAACATGCAAATAGTTTGGGTCAAAATTGGCCAACATCAAGGTGGATGTAGTCAAATAGGTTAGTTAGAGAAGGGTAATCTCTGAATGTTCAAGGTGTGGTGTGGTGAGATTAGGTGATCTCTCAATGTCTAGCACTAGGTTTGGGCATTGAAAAAAGTGAAAAGGTGGGGAACCTTGAACATCAATGATCATGGGTTTTCCCTAAGGGTGACTATCAATAGTCAAGGGTTTTCCCCAAGGGTGACCATTGATGGTCAACCTAACCATTAATAGTTAGGAAAAACCCTAAAAATCCAAGATAAAAAAGTAAAAAAAAGGTTAAATCATTATTATGGTTTGACATTTATGAGTTGGTCTCCATTGATTCCATATTTGTTAGGATTTTGTGTTGAGGTGTAATGTTGTGAGTAGGTTTGAGGAGATAGAGTGTTTACTAGAAGGAGGGTGGATGAGGGCATGGTTGAGTGGTTGGTTGATGGCTCTGACCACATCAGTGATCATGAAATGAGGTAGGGTGTTTTTTGAATTTATAGGTAGTGGATAGAATTTTCTTGAAATTTGTATTGAGTATATTCAATTGATTTTGATAGTGGTTGAAAATTGGGTTAGGTAAGTTTTAGGGGTTTGTCCTAACTTACATTTTGGTTGAAATAGATCAAATTAGTGGGTGTAAGGGTGATTGAAAGGGTGTGTTGTGTTAGAATTAGTATGTAGATTAGTTGTAGGTAGGTTGATTATAGAGAATAAGTGTTTTGTGGAAGTTTTGAGAGGTTTATGGTTTGAGTTGTGCCACTAGTGGTCATACATAGTGACCATTATATGTTTAAATCAAGCACTAGTAGCCAATCACTAGGGGTAAAAGGACTTGAAGGGACCATCAATGGTTTCATGAACCGTCAATGGTTAAAGGGTTTAGGTAGTGTGTGTTAAAAAAGGTGTAAGGTGTTGTAAAATGTTTCAAGTGTTTTTAAATTATTGTAAAAGGTAAAGTTGATGAATTTGTTTAAGGTGTTGATTTTATGGAAATTATTAGAGTTAGAAGGGTTTAAAGTGTTTGAAGAATTATGTTAAGTATGAGAAGGTGGTGACTCTTCAAAATTATTTGAAAGCATTTTAGTCATTAAAGTTAAAAAATATTGAAATGTATGTGTAAAGGCATGTGTTAAGTATGAAAATGTTGGTAAAGTGATTGGAAATGGGTTAAATGGTTTGGTAAGTTGTTTCAAAGTGTGTATGAATTTTGGAAAGTGGGATGAAGGTTTATGTGAAAGAGCTATTGAAAGTTTGTAAAAGGTGTTAATGTGGGTAAACACTTGAAGAGATGTTTATAGTGGATAAAGGTTGATGTTGAAAGGTTTAGATAGAATGAGGGGTTTATGGCTAGATTTTAATGAATAAAATTGATTAAGTGGTCAAAATGATATGTTAGGCTTGGTTTTAGAGAGTGGTATATGGTTGTTTGAGTGTGAGAGGTAATAGGGTAGATTTGATGGGTGTGGTTTGTAATAGGTTTAAAAAGGTATGTGTAGGTTGGTGTTGAGTTTGATGTGGAAAAATGGAGTAGGCATGCTAATTTTATCATGTTTTAGGCCCATGAGCAGATCTAGATGAGGGATTAAGTCCCTAATATATTCACCAAGGTCCATGATGGGATGATGGATGATGAGTAGAGACACATAGAGGAGGTTAACCTAGGAGCCATGAGACATTACGATTACCTATTGTAGGATGCGTTAATGATTGTGGCACTCATCACGAGATGGGACTTGACCACAAACACATTTTTAATACCAATAAGGTAGATGATGATTCTCTTAGAGGATATTCAATAGATCACATGGCTACCCATTCGAGGAGAGCCTATCTATCATATAAAGAGTAAGGAGAGAGATTACCATATGGATTGGATCTAAAGAGTGGATCGGGTCTAGGCTAGGTATCATATAGGTGGTGTTTGTTATGGGCCACTATAATAGAGGGTCCCAGGGGAAAAATGTTTATTGACCATGATGATGATAGGGGTGTCTTGTATGAACTTGAAATTTGATGATGAAGGGGAGATTAGTATTGTGTTAGTGGATAAATCAAATCAAAATCACACTAAACTAACACCTTCATGCCTAGCTACTAGGGTGAAATTAATAACAAAAATAAATTAAAAGCACAACTAAAATGTAAGGAAAAAAAAGAATCCTTCTCCTTCCTTAGATGATCCAAATTCTTTGTTGTAGTGGTTTGTTCAGTTTGTGCTCATGAAGTCTGCATCAATAGAAGCTTGACTACCTCCATCTCTCCTTGGCACTTTGCTTAGCTTTGGATTCAATATTTTAGCATCATGAATTTGGCATGTGAAATATTTTTGGAATCAATTTTTCATGGTAAATTTTCACAATTTAAACTTAAAACTTCATGTGGCAAGGCCTCCTATTTATATTTTTGTGCAAATGGCTAGAATTAACCTGAACTATCCATCTCAAGATTGAGATGTGTGGCTAAAGATTAATCCAATTATGTAATTAAAAACCCATAAATATCTTCATCAATATTTGGGATATAGGGGAATTTACAAGACATGGGAGGCATTGATGAGGCATGGGAGGGGTTAAGCTTGATATTTTATGCATTTATAGCCTAGGGATGTCTTCCCAAGAAATGATGTCACCTGATGATGTAAATATTCAATATTCATTTATAAAAATAAGTATTCAACAAGTTTCCATGGAATTATTAATTAGGATCTAATTTGGATTAATTATATATTAAACATGATTAAGTACTTTGTGCAAAAATTACTCAAATTGATCATAATGCCTTGTTATTGGTTCAAAATTTGACTAGATTAGAACTAGAATGTGATTTCAGATGCATTAGATCCATGACCCCATTTAGGATGTTTTCAACACAAAATAACAAAGGCACATGTCTTGTACAAGAAATTTGATAGAAAAGAGCAATCTAGAGTACCAAGTTCAAAATTGGCACTTTGACTTAGAATGATCTTATCAAAGTTAGTTGGCCCATAAATTGCATTATCTCATTTAGTGATACCCTAGCCAAAATCGGCACTTGAATATATCAATTATCAACTTATTTAATGTGTTTTAGTGTTTTTAAGCCAAATTTTGCATTTTGGTGGAAATTAGTCAAAACTTGACTGGAGGTTATCAATGTCCATTTTTAGGTGTCTACAACCTTCAAACATCGAGACAAGGTATCTTTATAGCCTCTACAAAGGAAAGTGCAGCCATGAATGGTAAATAAGGACAAATAATGGATGTTAGGCTTTTTTGTGAAATGACATATGATAATGGACTGTATAATGGTTGGGAAATAAATTAATATTGGGATGTTCAGTCACACATAATGTTGTTGATGCTAGATTCGACATGACTTTAATTATGGTGGGGTTGAAGACATGTTCTCTCGATAGGACCATCAAATTTTTTTATTGTTTAGCCTAAGAGTAGCTACCATATGATTAGGTTTTAGATATATAACTATTTTTATTTGATCTTTGATTTTTTCTTCATCAAGTAGTGAAGAATGTTTGTGCCATTATGTTAACTAGGAATTTGACAATGAAGGCAAGATTAGTATTGTGTTAGTAGACAAATCAAATAAAAAGCACACTAAACTAACACCTTAATGCCTAGTTACTAGGGTGAGCTTAATAACAAAAAAAAAAAAAAAAAAAAAAAAAAACTAAAAATTAAGGAAAAATAATAATCTTTCACCTTCCTTGGATGCTCTAAATGTTTTTTTGTAGTGGCTTGCTTGATTTGTGCTCATGAAGTCTGCATCAATAAAAACTTGAATACCTCAATCTCTCCTTATCACCTTGCTTGGTTTTGTATTAAATATTTTGGTATCATAACTTTGGCATGTGAGAGCTTTTTGGAATTAATTTGGCATGATAACTTTGCACAAGTTAAGCTTAAAATTTATGTGGCAAGGCCTCCTATTTATAAATTTTTGCAAATGGCTAGAGTCAACCTGAACCATCCATCTCAAGATTGAGATGTGTGGCTAAAGATTAATCCAATTATGTAATTAAAAATATATAAATAGGTCCATCAATATTTAGGATAGAGGGGCATTTAAGTGGCATGGGAGGCATTGATGAGGCACAGGAGGGGTTAACCTTGATATTTTATGCATTTATGGCCTAGGGGTGTCTCCCTAAGATATGATGTCATCTGATGATGCATATATTCAATATTCATTTATAAAAATAAGTATTCAACAAGTTTCCATGGAATTATTAATTAGGCTCTAATTTGGTTTAATTAGCTCTTAATCATGATTAAGCACTTTGTGCACAAATTACTCAAATTGATCAAAATGCCTTATTATTGGTCCAAAATTTGATTGGATTAGAATTAGAATGTGATGTTAGATGAATTAGATCCATTATCCCATTTAGGATGTTGTCAAAACAAAATAACAAAGACACGTGTCTTGTACAATAAATTTGATAGAAAAGAGCAATCTAGAGCACCCAAGTGCAAAATTGGCACCTTGACTTAGAATGATCTGATCAAAGTTAGCTAGACCATAAATTACATTGTCTCATTTAGTGATACCCCAGCCAAAATTGGCACTTGAATATATTAGGTTCAAAGATTTTAATATGTTTTAGTATTTTTAGGCTAAATTATGCATTTTGGTAGAAATTGGTCAAAATCCTAGTTAGAGGTTATTAGTGGCTAGATTTAGGTGTCTACATCTTGCTTCATGCTACCAAATTTGAGTAGTGGATAGTTCCCTTTATTTGCTTTTGGGAGCATTGGTGGAGATGTTACTAGGGAGGACTATGTTTGGTTGGGCTCCCATGTTATTAGTACATATCTATAGGGAGTTATAGGCCTTTCAAGCACATAGGTAGTATGTGATTAGTGTGGGGTTTATGATCTATTATTGGGCATATGAACACATATGAGTGTTGAGACCATTGGGAATACCATGGGATGGTTATTCTTTGATAGATTATAGAGTGGGTTTCATGAGGTGGTAAGGAGATTATTCATTTATAGGGGTAGGTGGTGGTGTTAGAGACATAGATTGGTTTAGAGATGCTTTAGAGGGTGTGGTAGTGGGTGACATAATGTAGAGGTCATATGTGGACTAGTTGAGGTAGGTAAGGTATATCTTTCACATGATATCAGTACAGATCTAGTGCTAGATTTATGGGAGGTAGGATGATGAGATTGAGCTTATCCCATTCAATTGAGTATGGAATAGTTTATCTTGGTGTATGGAATCCCACCATATTTTCAAAGATACAAGAGGGAGGATGTAGTGTTCTTACTCTTGGAGCTACCAGTGAGATCTATGATAGATGATGTAGGGGTTATAGATGGTTGTGAAGTGTGGTACTATGCCTAATATGTAGTAACCAATTTTGGATAGGGTGATAGGGGTCAATAGCCCATAGATGTGGATCCTACTAGGGAACCAACATAAGATAGATAGGTGATAGTAGTACTGGAAGTAGCATAGGCCTAGATTACCATGTTATAGGGATAGGTGGCCACTTTGTAGGGCTAGATTGTCACTTTATAGGGTTAGGTGGTGATGTTGGCTAGAGAGTGAGATTAGGTGAGGATCTCTCTTAGATTAGTGACTCAAGAGAGAGATTCACTGAGGTAGAGGGTGGGAACAATGACAAAACTAGTAGGTGCACTGATAGGAGGACTTGAAATGATTCCTATGATGTGGTACTTAGCCACAATTAAGGAGTTGTAATATTACAAGGTGATAGTCCTAACACAATTTCCATTGGAGATGAGGTATGGAGAGTATAGGTCTAGCTTGGTAGGTGGTCCATCTATAGCTACTCCAAGATAGTGGGCATTTATAGTGGGTTAGGTAGGGAGACCAGGAGACCACCACTAGATGGTAGTGCAGGTGTAGGTGTAGGTATAGGTGGTAGTGGTACTCTAGGGGCTTGATATGTGAGATTATAGGATGTATATGTTTTTGATTTTGATATTGGCCTATGTGTCGATGATGGGAGATGTATAAATGAGAAAGAGATTTATGTATACATGATTACATGTATTATTTTATTGGTTGATGATGACTTTATGATTATGGTTTGAAGTTGAGATGTGTATTATGTTTTATGGATATTTTTAACCCTATGATGATGATGTGATGATTATTTATGTTCATGATATGATAAGTAGACTGATGATTTTTTGCTTAGTGTAGGCATGTGATGATGTTTATTGATGTTCATGTTTTTGGCATTTGATGTACATGATTATGGATGAGTTTTGATGATGGCCATGTAATGATTTTGCTTATGAAATGATTGATGTGATTAAGCTATGGGTAATGTTGTTCATAGATGTTTTATGATTTGTTCATTGGATGGATATATATGAACATGAATAGTTTTTATTATTGTCATATAATGATGTTGTTTATGATATTATTATGGATATGTGATAGGTGATGTCATAGATGCTTTATATATGATCATGTTAAAGAAAAAGATAACAAAGTTTATAGATTGACATTATTTTTATTTGGTAGATATGATGTGACCTATGGAAAATGATAGATGGCATGGTTTATGTTTTTTGTTTATATAGTGTGGTTTGTAGATAGGATTATGGATATGTGATTATGGTTATGAATATGGTTTATTTACGGTTCACTAGTTTTTATTTTATGAATGTGAAAACATATGATGAAATGGTAGGATGCTCATGCCCCATGCTCTATAAGGTGATATGTGGATTTGTAGTTTGTGCATATGATGACATGTTAATGGATATTATGGTTTGTTTTGTGTTCTGATAGATATGATGTTGAAGATTATGGATGATTTATGTGATGATAAGATGAAGGAATTAAAATATGCTTGTGATTTTGAATTTAATATATTGATAGTTTTTGGTGATTAAATTGTGGATGATGTGTTTGTTCATTGTCATGATAATGGATAAGATGGTTTGGATTGTGGTTTTGGATGACATGGTTTATGGTATGAGTGATGATGTTATTGATGTTTAGGTGTATAGATAGGATATGGTTCATAATGTTGTCATGTATATGGATAAGTGTTTCAGATTAATGTTGGGATGAAAATTATTATTGACTATTTGGATATGATATGTGATATTGAGAAGTAATGAAGACACATAAGGTAAGTGTAAATAGAAAAATAAATGTGGGAAAGGGATAAGAATTATGAGACACATATCTACTTGAACTAATAATGATAGGGTAAGAAAAAGGTATGAAGTGTTCATTGACAAAGGCCTAAAAAAATTGAAGTTGGATGTGAGTTAATGAAAATAAGCCTTTCGAATGCTTTTCATGAGCATACTTCAATTGAAAAAAAGGTATAATGATCATTTTGTTTCAAGTAAGCTTATAGTCCCTTGATTTATAGAGAGGGTGTGATAGGTAGATGATTGAATGAGAAATGGGTAACATGATAACCTAGTATGGGTTAGTTTACCCCTTCTATAGGTGACCAAATAACCATAATAGACAAGTCCATGCCTTAATATAATGTGTATACTAATTGAAGCAATAAATCCACTAATACCATATATAAAAGATGATTGCAACTTACTTTCTTTGATTTGGACATACGGTTGCTTGTTTCATTTGTTGATTTGATAGATTAGTGAATTTGATTAATGTGAAAAGCTTCAAATGATTGTTTTGACAAACTGAACTTTGCCATCCTTCAAGGGAGTGGTCTAAAGTTGGATTTTTTATCGCTGTCCTTCAAGGGAGTAATATATCTTTAAGACATTTAATTGGTGGGAAGTTTTCCTTCAAGAGAGAATTTTTATATTCCAGAGATATGGACCCAACTGATATTTTAGTATTCCAATTTAATTTTAAAGTATAGTTTTAGACATGGATAAGTCTATTTAGGCTTAGAGATCTAATTTTATTGAGACAAGACTTTTAGCATAAAAGGTTAATGATAGATTAGGGAAAGTGGTTTGAGAAACAATTAATCATGGGATTATATTTGATTAGAGATGAAAAACATCCATGAGAACCATGCCATGGGTAGATCCATCGTATCCATGCTTAGGATTAGGCTATAACTTTGATAGATAATCACATGGTCCTATGTTGTAATCAATTATCCCTAAGAGAAATAGGGATAGTTAGGTGAAGGTGAAAATATCATAAACCAAAGGATGAGCTTAAGTTAGACACAAAGGTGAGTTTGATCCTTATTTTAATAATAGAAAGGACACAGATACAAAGTGTTAAGAGGCTTAGGTTCTAGTTTGCCTTCAAGAGAAGATAAATGATAAGCTCCTGATCCATAATTATGGGTTATGATGTAGGGTCCAAGCCAATTGAAATCAAACTTACCTCTTTTGATTTTCTCTATATTAGTTACATGTTGGTTTTCCTTAAGGATGAGGTCTCTGATATTGAATTCTCACTCTTTAAAGTTTTTTTTTTATAAGTGTTATTAATTTTTTATTGATAGACATGAAGATGGTTAAGTACTTTGAGGAATTTTTCATCAAGGAGTTAAAGACATGTGAGATGCTCTTTATGATAATCACTCTTAGAAAGGATCTCATGCAAAGATATGTGAATAGAGGGTATTTGGACATTAAGAGGAAAGA
This sequence comes from Torreya grandis, assembly GCA_037957365.1. Taxonomy (NCBI): domain Eukaryota; kingdom Viridiplantae; phylum Streptophyta; class Pinopsida; order Cupressales; family Taxaceae; genus Torreya; species Torreya grandis. The sequence continues at coordinate 104,370 of JARHVA010005330.1, forward strand.
TTTCCTCTACCCAAAAAATAAGAGAGAAAGGGTTATCACACATAGAGGTTTGAATTCTAGTGCAATAGGCCCATAAATTGAAAGGGATGTATAAGTGCTAATCCCAACTTGAAGCACTCACTACTTTGGTTAGAATTTTGGTGAGGCTTTTATTAGAGGATTCTACCTATCCATTTTAGTAGGGATGATAGGATGAGAAAAATCTTAACTTGATACCAAAAGCATCAAAAATACTTCAGACTTTCTTCTTTTTAAAGGATTTACCATTACCAGTGATGATCTCATAGGGAACATCGAAGTGAAAGATGATATGGTGATTGATGAAATTAATAATATTTTTGACTTTGGAAAAGATAAGAGGAATAAATTCCACCCACTTGGTGAAATATTTAGTAACATTAATGATGGATTGGTGTCATTATGAATAATGAGGATTAATTTCCCTAATAAGGTCAAGACCCCTTTGCAAAAAGTGCCAATAGTCTTTGGATAGGCAAAGACCATGGGCCAATGTGTGATGTAAGTTACCATGCTATTGAAATTTGATACACTTATTTACATTAAAAAAAATCCTAATTAAGGGTAGGAAAATAGTAGCTAAGGTTAAGGATATGTTTAGTGATCACTAGGCCACTAGTAATATCCCCCATAGATTTCATCATGTGTTTCCTTGATAGCATGTGAAGCTTCATGACTATAAAGGTAATGAAGAAGGAGGTTGTTGAATATATGTTTATAAAGGATTCCCCATAGTATTGTGTGATTAGAGGTATTACAAACAAAATATCTTTAGGCATTCTTTGAAAGGTTGGGAGGAACAATGCTGAGGTTAAGTTAGTTAAAAGTTTGGTCATGCCAAATGTTGAAAGAAGATATTTCCACACTATAAATGATGGGAACATAAAAAATGATATATGAGGGTGTGATAAATTAATGGATAGGTATAAATAGTTTAGATATGGTAGGTTAAGATGGGATTTGGGAAGTAAGGGAAGCCATTGTATCTATGAATTTTTTGGTAGATGAAGGAATTGACTAGATAAGGTAATGCTTAAATGATGCTACGAGTAAATCTATGATTTATTTTTACTTCAATAAGACATCATTTTCACATTTATATGATCCATTTACTATGTTGATGACTAATTTTGAGTCACCAAAGACACTTATGGTTTTAACTCCTAGGCTTAGAGCAGTTTAGAGACCTATAACTAGGGATTCATACTCAGCCACATTGTTGGTGCATTCAAAGTCAAGTTTAAAGGAAAGGGGAAGAGGTTTAAAATTAATGGGAATGAAAATAAATCCAACACCCCCACCATGTTGGCATTTGTATCTATTGAAAAACATGGTCATTTTATAGGTGGGGCCCTCCTAAGAAAGATTTGTGATGGACTCATCTAGAAAAGTAAGAGGGAGATATTGATTGTCTGGTAAAGGAGCCTTGACCAATTGGTCATTGATGACTTTTCATTTAATATAATTTTGATGAATGAACTCAAGATCAAATTTAGTGAGGAACATGGGCTACTTAGCCATATATTAGTTTTGGTATGGTTTAGAGTGTATGTACTTGAGTGGGTCGATGTTAGTGATGACGTAGGTTTTGTGATTAATAATATAGTGATAAAGTTTGGAGGAAACAAAGAATAAAGTGAGGCAAAGTTTATTGGGATGAGTATACCAAGTCCCATATTTTATAAGGGTGTGGATAATGTAGTACATGACTTGATCTTTATTTTATTCATCATGATGAGTGATCATTGCCCCTAAGGAATGGTCCATAGTGGATATGTAGAGGTAGAAGGGTTGGTCTTCCCTAGGAGGGATGAGGACATGTGGAGAAAGAAGGTACTCCTTGATTAAATCAAATTCTTTTTGATAGTCCTTGGTTTACTTAAAATAGGTGTCTTTCTTGAGGAGATGGTGAAAGGGTTGACATCTACTGATATCTAGGAGATGAAATGATGAATGGATTAAAGTTTCCCCTACAGGTTATAAAGTTGCTTAAGGTTAGTAGGAGGAGGAATTTCCAAGATTTCTATAAATTTGATGGGGTATATTTATATTCCTTGAAGATAGATGACAAATCCAAGAAAATTTCATGATAAGACCCCAAAAATACATTTCTTGGGGTTGAGCCTGACATGATAATGGATTAGTCAGTCAAATATGATTTTGAGAATGGATAGGTGATCCTTATAGTGTTTAGATTACCCAAGGAGATCATACACATAATAATCTACAATTTTATGGATGATATCATAAAAAATCTAGGTCATGGAATGTTGATAGGTTGCTCTAGCATTCTTCAGAGCAAAAGGTATGACCCTATAATAGAAATCTCCCCATGGAGTGGTAAAGGAAGTTTTATGTTGATATTTGGGGGAAATGAAGATCTAATTATATCTTGAGAAAACATATATGAGAGATACCATTTTATGCCCAACTATAAGATTAACAAGTTGGTTGATGTTTGACAAACGAAAGTCATGCTTTGGGAAAGTGAGGTTAAGGTCATGAAAGTTGATGCATAGGTGAAGTCTCCATATGGGATTGGTGATAGTAATTAAGTCAAAAACCCATTGTGGATAGTAGATGGGTTGGATGAAATCAATGGATAAGATATGCTAAAGTTTTTCTTTGACAAGAAGGATTATGTGAGGATACATCCTACAAAGCTTTTGCCACACTAGCTTAACATCAAGATGGGTGAGAATATTGTTGGGGGAAATAAAAGGATAAATTTCAAGCATATCTTGATAGGACCAAGCAAATGCTATGCTATGGTCATGAAGGAAAGAATGGTAATCGTATTGTTCCATGGAATTTAAGGATTGGTCAATCTTGATGATATGGGGGTTATCTTGAGTACCTAAGTTGACATCGATAGTGGATTCATTTATCATGGTTTGGATCTCAAGAGGAAGGGATTTATGGATAGAAGAATTCCTTGTAATAAGGTAGGCGAGAATGGAATAATTATCTTGATTTTGGATGGTAGGAGAATCTCTTTCTATTATTTCAAGATGGATGAGATGAAAGGTCTTAGTTTGGCCATTCTTTTGATAGGTTAGGGGACCCAAAAAATGGTATTTATTAATAAAAAATTTATATGGGATGATATCAAAGACTTCAATCTTTGAGGAAGATGGGGTTGGTGAAGATGGAATATCCTCATCGATGGTGGTGATGGGTTTTGGCAAGGTGAGTTCTTCTAGTGGTACAAACCCAAAGCTAAATAACTCACAAGGTTTCTAAGTTTTAATTATGGGTAACTCGTGGGGTCCTTATTCATAAAGGCCAAGGCTAAACCCCTTCCAAACACATATATAAAGGTAAGCTTTGGAAAAGGTTGGTTTGTTGAGATAAAAGAATTTGAAGGTGAATGGTTAGATGGATGAGATAGTGGTAGGAGTGAGAAGTGGTTGATCAAGTCCCCCATAGATGAAATTTGTTTGATTATTAGGGAGCTTAAAAGGGACAATGGTTCTAATGTTGGGATCATAAGAAGGGTCATGTTTAAGGTTCACATACTCTTGTAGAGTAAGAAAAACATCCAAGGATAAAATATAATACTCCCCAAGTGACAGACATTAGAATGTGGGTTCCAAGGGGTCCTCTATGGGGATTTGGGAAGAAGGGATAGATGAGCTATTTGAAGCTTCATCACTATTATGGGTGGGAGTGTTGTTGGTTTTAGTTGGTGGTGAGGTAGTGCTTTTATTGGTTGAGTCTGAGGTGGATGAGGGGAAAATAATAACATCATTATGTCAATATGTCATATTTGAAGAGGTAAAAGGACTAGGGTTAGCTTTGATGCTAACAAATTGACCTTTATTCTCAAATTTGATGCATTGATGTAAGGTAGAAGAGACATAACTCATAGCATGGATCTAAGGGAATCTAAGTAAGACATTATATTAGAACTCACCCTCTATAACATTAAATAGTTTGGGAAAAGTACAAGGTCCCAAGCAGATATGGAAGATAATGATCCCTAAAGTAGTGGCCATAGTATTATTGGAGTGAAGGACTATTGTAATTTCTAACATGATGTTCTTGGGTATCTAAATTTGGTCATAATCATGGGAGGAGATGATATTGATCCTAGCTCCTCCATCAATCATTACCCTTTTGATGTGAGTTTGATTGATATATGTCATGATGAAGAGGGGAGGACCAGGATCCTCAGTATGAATAAGAAGAATTTTATAATCCTAAAAAGTGATGAAGGTGGAATGTTGGAGGGCTGAAATAAAGGGTACAAGAGGTTGAGGGTCATATATGTAAACTTATATATATTATAGAGCCTCTATCAATGCCTAATGATGGTGGGGTGAGGTTTTGATTAGTTCATAAAGGCTCATCTTCACCAGTGTCTAATGAAGTTGTTTCAAAATGATATGCTAGATAGATTTAGAAGGGTTGGAGGTAGAGGGTCTTAAAAGGGAGAATTTGGGTTTTGGTGGTGGCATAGGTGAAATTTTAGGTTTTTGGGTTTGGTTAGAAGGTTGAGGGGTTGAAAGGTATGTCCAAGGAATGGAAACTTTGTCTTTTCCCTTTTTTTCTATTGGGCTTGAGATCAGGTAACCATATGAATAGTGTGGATGGGGGGATTTTTTGAGTTTGATGGTTGTTTTGGTTCCTCCTCTTCACTCTTGGGTAAGAGTGGGGAAGTAGGTAGATGTTGGGTAGGTTGGTTAGGTAGTGGGTAGTTGATTTGGTAATGTGGGTAAGAGAGGTTCATCTTATAATAGATCATCCTCATCATATAAGTTATGAACAAGTAATTGAAGAGATTTGTAGTTATCTATGTCATGTCATGATGCCCTGTGGTATTTACAAATCAATATATCATTAAATGAGGAGGGTTTGGTATTGGAAGGGTAGAATGGTTTAAATGGTTTAATGGAAAAAATTTTCAAAAACATTTGTAGGATGGTTGAATAAGATTCATTAAAAGGCGTTAAGGTGATGGATTCATAGTTTTAGGGATGGGACCCTTCTTAGAAGTAGTTTTCACCTTAGAAGTTGTAAGTGGTGGAATGGTTTTAATTAGGGGTTGGGATTACTTAGTTATGGTTGGATTCAAGGTAAATGATTTGAAAGTGGAAGGTTTAGATGATGAGGGGTTGGATATAGGTGGGAAAGTAGAGGTAGATAGGCTAGTTAAGAATGAAGGAGAACTAGATGATTTGGTAAGGGTAGGTGTAGGTAGAGAAAAGAGGGTGGTTTAGTAGATGAAGAATAGGTAATTGGAATGGTAGAAGGATGGGGTCCTAAGATAGAAGGTAAGTAGGAAGGATTTGGTATAGGTCTAGTTAGAGGTAGAGGTTTTGGTGATTCTACCTTTTTAATTAGTTTAGTTGGGGGTTTCTTCAATAGACTAGATGGAGTTAAGTCCAAATTCAAATAGGATTGAGTATGGCTAGGTGTGGGAAGAATTGCTATATTCTTGACCGATTTGGTAAGAGAGGCATCAGGTGATTTGGCAATGTTAACGAGAGGTGGTTGGAATGGTTCACTTTCGGTGTTGAAATAAGATGTGTTTGATGAAAAGGTGATAATGGGTTTAAGGGTGGATTCAAGTGAGGTTGAGGATTTAGATTTGTTTTGGTAAGGGAGTCCAAGATGATCCTAAAATGTGGCTCTATCAAAGTTGGGTAGAGAAGTGAACTTTGTACTTTAGATTAGTCTAGAAAATGGATTATAGATGGGTTTAGTTCCTTGGTCATTGGTTCAAAAAATTAATCCCCTAGGTGGAGGAGAGGAAATGGCCCCTTCATCTTTATTTTTGATGGAGGGTTCTAAAATTGGTGGTTGGGTATATGAGGTAATACCCTCTTGTGGGATGGTTTCCAAAGAGGGAATGGAAGGTTCTATGATGGGGGAGGTAGGAATGGTTCTTTCCTTTTTTTAGGTGTCCAAATGAATGGAGGGTAGTTATACCAATTCAATGGGTGGAGTGGAAGAAGAAGAAATTGTTAAATTATAGATTGTCTCCTTTGGTATTTCCATCAAAGGAGAGGTAGATAAAGCTAAGGTCTCATCAAGTGAAGAGAGAGGGGTGGTTGATCTCTTCATTTGGGTTTATAAAGGAATATAAGGTGATTCCACTACTTTAATGAGTGAAATGGAGGAAGTAGTGGTTGTGGTAGTGGTCTCCTCAATAGTGGGCTCACTAATAATAACATTGATCATATGTGCCTCATGAGAGTGAGAGGATTCTAGTTTGTTGTCATGGTGATGGGTAAAAGGAGCATGATGGGAAAAGGTTTAAGAAGTATGTCAAGGGATTGATAAGGAGGTGCATTAAGATTATCAAATGCATGTTCTCCACTATTAATTAATCTTTAGACAAAACTTTTAAAGGTATTACATCTACTAACGTCATGTATTATACCTCAATGAAAGGCACAATGGTCATTCTCATTATACCAATCAGGCATGGGATGATAAGCATCAAATTATTGGAGTGGTTCGATATGTGAAATTTGGATGAGGATAGCTTTGAGAAAATTTTCCAAAATTGAAGCATAAGACTCCCCTATGGGGGTATATTATTTTGGAGGAGCTCAATTTTGTTTTCAGTTTTGTTGGTATGAAGGGTTGGAGGAATTAGTTTGATCGGGTTGGTTGACAGTTGGTGGTGGAGTAGTTCTTAGGACCACTAAGTTTATAGATGATTTTGTTTTGGTATTGGGATAGTTGGATTGGTTAGTGGTTTTGGTGGAGGGAGGTTCATTGTATTTAAATATAGATTTCTTGTTCCATAGTTTCAATTTCCCTTCATGAATGGCTCAGTTTTCAAGTTTACGTGTCATGGTGAATGCCTCATCAAATGTTATAAAAGTTTTAACTTGAAGAGTGGGGGAAATATGTTTGGAACAAACCTAAGAAAACATCTCAATTAACTTAGGTTGGGGTAAGGAAAAAGAAATCTAGTTGATGAGACCTCTCCATCTGGCTGTCAAATTAGTAATTAATTCATCATTGAATTGCCTAATAGAATAGAGTCAATAATAGAAACCTTTTTAGATATATTTACTGAGAAGTGTTATAAAAATATTTGGGCTAGTTGGGAGAATGCAAATATGGAGTTTTTGGTGAGAACACTATACCAATCAAGGGATGGTCTTGATAAAGACATGGTGAAGGTACAAAGGAGGAGAGCATCATCATATGTGATCAAATAACAATAATGATGAAATTCTCTCAAATGTTGTTGGGGGTTCTCCTTACCTTTTAACTTAGAAAACTTAGGTAATTCTCATTGAGGATGATAATTATGGATAGAAATGGATGGATGGATGTGTTCATTATAGATTTTATCATATGATAAAAGGTTATGAGACCCAAATATAGATGAATTTAGGTTGGTCATTTTGTCAATTAACATCTTGACCAAATATGTTTGAGGTTGGGAAGTTGTATAATTAAGTGGTAAATTTTGTTGAGATTGGGTGGAAATAACGTATGGATAATTGGTAGAGGATGCTGAAGAAGCCACATATTGGTAAGTAATCATAGTAGGTTTGGATGGTACCACATAAGGGTTGGTTGGCACACGGGTTGGGTGGAAGGTGCTCTATATCCTTGTGTGTTAGAATCATATGGGTAAGATGTCATGGTTACTTGTTAGGGGTATGGTATGTTTGGGTTTGTGGATGGTTGTATGGATGTAGATTAGGTTAGAGCTAAGAAAATGCTATCTAGTTATTGGTGGGTAGTAACTCTAGTGCTAATGGGTGGAAGTGTTTGAGGTATGAAAAGTACCAAACTCTGAAGTGGGGTGGAAATTGTTGGGTTGGTTTAACTAAGGGGAATGGTATAAATAGGGGTAGAATATATTCCCACAATAAAAATAGTATAGTTAATGAGAGGTAAAGTTGATCCAATTTTGGAGGTATTGGTTTGGTTAATAGGTGTTTGCTTGTTGGTTGGGATGTTGTTTGCTTGTTGGTTGGGATGTTAGATGGAGTTTGGGGAGTGGTACTGGATGGGATATTGGAAGAAGAGGCTTGGGTGATCATGGGTTGGGTTGAGGTGGAACCCATTAGAATATGTGGAGGCATACCATAAGGAGGATGCACAGAAGGATATGAAGCAAGAAAGGTAGGCTAGATAAGGTGTTAAGGTAATGTTGAAGAGCCATAGGGTTATTATGGAGGAAGGCAACAAAATCTGCATCACCCTCAACAATATGAAGCCTATTAGGAGGGGGAGAAAAATGAGGGGAACCCTCAACATTAGAAGTATACTCCATGGAGGAAGAAGAAAAAGGTGGTTGTTGGTTGGTTTGATTCCTCAACTATTGTCTAGTGAAGACCATGAGAGGAAATAGGAGATAAAATGATGAAACTCACACCTCAAACAAAGAGAAAGAAAAAGAAAATAACTCAAGGCAATTCAAACATAAACTAAAAGTGTGTTTCAATTTTAGGGTCATTTTTAGATCGCTTTTGGCTTATGCCTTACAAAATGTGAAAAATAAATTTGGCTTTTAGATTAAGGGACTAAAGAGGAAATCTAAGGTTGGTTTCAAGTTATGTTTAGGTACTCAAGAGAGAATTCTATATTGAACTTTAGTATGTGGATTGGAATTGGGGCCTACCCCCTCACTTCACACACTATAATGATAGGGGTGTCAGGTGCTTAGCCAAAATATATTGAATTTTAGAGTTTATACTCAACCAGAGAGCTGAGTCAGTTCTCCCCTTGGTAATGATCTCCAAGTAGGATTTTAAAAAAAAGGTAAGGTTTACCACTGAGTGATGAAATCATAATTGGACCTTGTCTCAAATATGTTTTGATGTTTTGATTGATTATGTGGTTTGGATAAGTGTGTGATAATAATAATGAAAGTTGTGATTAATTACTTTGCCTTTAAGTTACTAGATAAACTAAAACAAGCAAAAAATCAATATATGTAAAAGATTTATTGTAAACCCAAAAAGAATTTTAGATTTCATTCAATGAGCATACAATAAAGGAAGAAAAAGGGATACTAGGTCCCACTAGGCATGCCAAGATTTTTCTCTTAGTTTCTGCTCATTTCTTAATTTGGAAGCAAGTAAGAAACTAATAAAAGGGGTGTGCAAAGGAATACCTGATAAAGTGCATGAATTATCTAGATGATGATGGGAACTCCTCTTTGGCTTGGAAGGAATAACCTACAGATAAGAAAGACACTAAAAGATGGGTTGTTAGCAAATAGGTGAGTGGACTACCTAGTGTGAGCTACATTTAAGAAGCATATGCTTGTTAGAAGGTTGTCAATCCACTATTTATACCAATTAAGTTAATGGAGATGAAAATAAATGATAATCACATTCCATAACATGAAAGTAAATACATGAAATATGAGGAAAATAAAATAATTATTCAAAGAAAAATACTAAAATATCAAAAGTGGGTCAATACCTATGTTAAGATAATTGGACTTTGGTTCAAAAAATTAGTAAAGTCTCTATGAATAGGTAGGAACATAGAAAATAGTGTTTTGTTGAGGTAGAGGGACTAAAAATAACTTAGTATTATTTTTTCCATAGTGACCATTGATAGTTGGGTGAACCATCAGTGGTTGGGATAACTGTAGGTGGTTGGATCACTATCGATGGTTAAGATAACCATCGACGATTGAGCTAACCATCAATGGTTGCTTATGTGTTTTTAGAAATGTTCAAAGAAAGAATGGTAGACTGGGTAAATGATAGGATAGGGGTTTGAATATGGATATGGTAAAAAATATAAGGTGGGTGAACAAGTTTGATTAGGTCAAGAAATTCAAATGAAGTAAAATAAAGAAATAAGCACAATGTTACTTGCAACTTGCTAGATTGCTACTGGTGGAAGTCTAGAGCAATTAGGCCAGAGTGATAATACTTTAGCCTCAAGAACAACTCATACAAAAGTTGAGATCTTGATTGTTGCCACTTGATTACTGAAAGAAAGCTAGATACTTATGTATAAATAGAGTTGATAGCTCAGATGTAGACTTATGTATTTTTCAATCCTTTTCACTTCCTACTTCTCTCTTTTTATAGGATGAGGTTGCTAATTGTATAGGAGGAATTTTCCAATCAAGATGAAATATAAAGTTTCCTATTACAATGCTTTAAATCTTTTTAGCACCACTTAAGGTAAGTTGCTAAATTGTTCCATGTTTATCAAGTACATAGCTAGAATTGGCTTTAAAGCAAGTTTGGTGACTTGGTAACCTAATTGTTGATGATCAGGATAATGATCAATGATTACACTAACCATCAATAGTTGAGTTCCTAGGGAAAAATGGGTAAAGATAGGTTTAAAGGAGGTGAATTGAAAGGTTAAGCTAGTAAATTAATAAATGGGCTAAGTTAACTAGGTGGTCAACTAGCTTCAGGGTAGGTAGGGGTTCAAGGTACTTTGACATCTAAAACTATAAAAATAAACACAAATTTACCTGCAACTTGCTAGATTACTAATGGTGGAAGTTTAGAACAATTTGGCCAGAGTGATAGTACTTTGGCCTTGAGAGAAACTCAGATAGAGGTTTAGATCTCCATTATTGCTATTTTATTGTTAAGGGAAAGTTGTATACCTATGTCTAATTAGATTTGATAGCTCTGATGTAGACTTGTGGATTTCTCAATCCTTTTCACTTCCTACTTCTCTCCTTTTATAAGATGAGGTTGATAATTGTATAGGAGGAAGTTTCCAATCATGATGAAAGATAAATTTTCCTATTATGATGCTTTAAATCTTCTTAGCACCATATAAGTGAAGTTGCTAAATTATTCCATGCTTATCCTATACACAGCTAGAATTGGCTTTAAAGCAAGTTTGATAACCTGACCACTAATTATTCCGCTAAATATCAAAGGTTAGGTTGACCATTAGTGGTTAATTTCCTAGGAAACAATGGGTGAAGATAGGTTTAAAGGAGGTGAATTAAAAGGTTAAGCTAGTAAATTAATAAATGGGATAAGTCAAGTAGGTGGTCAAATAACTTTAGGGTAGGGTGGGGGTTCAAGGCACTTTGACATCTAAAACTATTGTGTGTATTTTTTGAGTTTCTATAGAAAGCTACAATGCATTGAGCCTATAACTTGAAATGCAACTAGTTACTATAGTACATTATGAGAGCATGGTTCTAAGGAATGAGATGAGCTCATATAGGTGTCTAATGGTCTTAGTGACCTCAATAGGAATTAAAGAGAGAAAATTCTAGTGTTAAGGCATACATCATCACCTACAAGAGCCTATTAAACTCTTCCTAATTGCCACCTACAGGTTACATAGTGAGTACATATAAAAGACCAGTCTAAACTAATGTATGATGCATGTTTTGAAGAGATAATATGGATAACCATGTTAAATAAATTTTCACACTTTTATAACATACTTTCGTGTGATTATTAGATGAAAAAAATAAAGACTAAACTAGTTTTCAAATTTCATACTTAATCTACCTGAACCTTGCAAATAGTCATAGGTCTAAAAGACCAATTTTGAGGATATGTGATGTTGAGATATCTATGAGCATAAAAAAGGTTTAAATATTAGTAAAAAAGGTTTATATGACTTGACCAAGACCTCCATATTATAATTTTGGTCATACCAATAAGGGATATGTTATTTGTTCTACCACAGACATAAGGCACTCTATGAACAAAATAACCTATAGACATAGTATATGAGTGAAAAAAGAATGAAAGGGAGTCTAAATAATTATGTAGGGTGATGTATACAATTTTAATAGATGCAAACACATGTTTAGGAACATCTAAATCTTTTAGAACCACTCAGTGGTGGTCATATGCCTAAAAGCATAGTTTAGGCTTATTAGGCCTAAAATTAAACATGAGCCTTCAAGGTGCATAATACCATTAATAATATCAATTTACCTTACCAAAAACTTTTATAACATTAAATTGAGAGTGGAGGACTATTTTGAAACATTGGCTTTAAAATAACATTATAGAATTAGTTTTTTGGGCCTAAACTTTTCTTAGGCCTATCTAAAATGCAAGAAACTAGTCAAGGACTCATTTTATTTCTCTCGTATTTATATTTAAAATTTGTATGGTGCCTTAAGGATTTGGTTATATCTGAGGGGGTCCTTAGTTTTTTGGATTTTGTGCATACATATTTTATGAATCATCACTAAGAAGTAAACCCTCCTAAAACCATCCTAAAAACCTTATATGAAATTGATGGAGAAAAGACCATTAGAGATGAATAAAAAAGTGGTAAAATGGATTATAAAGTGACTTAAACCTATTTATCACTCTCTAAGGATCCTCACCACTTAGATATTCTATACTCTCTTATACGAACAAGCCTAATACTAAGTTTCTTACAAGATTTGAGTTTTTCTACAGGTATAAAAGGTAATTATTGAATATAAGTCATTTTAAGAGGTGTGTAGGGATTTATTATAAATCCACATTATAATATCTCACCTTATTTAATAATAAAAAATACTTTACTCAGTTGATCACTATAGGCAATCCTAAACAAGATAGTGAGAATGAACATGATTACCTAAGTTTCAAAGTGAGAAGTGGGATACTAAATCTTTAGATGTCTATTTGATAGACCATAAGACAAAATTGTCTTGAATTTGTTTCTAACACCTCTAAAATTAATATCCTTGTATAACTACAAGTGATCATGGTGACAAGTGTGAATACAAACCTAGAAGACTAGTGAGTAGTTGCAAGCAAGTGAATAACAAGTGTAACAAAGAAGGCTATCAGTTGAAGGCATAAATGACTATCCAAAATCATATCTCCACCTTATCAATTCATATTATATGTGTCAAGGACTTCTAAGTTAGTTCAAGATAGATGGACTACTCATCATCATGAAGGCAGTTTCAAAGAAGAACATGAAGAGTCTCTATGCCAACTTGAAGGAGAATGAGGAACTTCAGGTGGACACTTTTGTAGCACAACTTCTTAACCTATTATCCTTTTAATTTTCTTTCATTTTAACTAATTTTCATAGCTTGACACTTATACTTTTGACCCTCTAACTTCTCTTCTTCTCTCTCTTCTCCTTTGCTCTATACATGCAATCCATTTTGGCATTTGTATCTATTACACATAGTATGGTGAAGCCTTGCTAGTTTAACACCTTGTTTTTACTTTGAATAAAGTTTTGAAGTTGATTTATTCTCTTCTCATCTTGCCTAAGTATTTAAAGTAGTGTATTTGGATGATAGATGATGAATATTATTTATCCTTGATTTCATTCTAATCTTGTATGAATTATGTAAGTAACATTTCTTTTAACATGTCTCATAAAGTGTATTATTTGTTAATGTGTACTTGAAGTGTAGGGGATACTAGTAGTGTCTAGTATCAGACATCATTTTCACCCATATTTAAATATACATAGAAATATATCTCTATGAGAAATACTTGTTCTATAAGGTCATAGAATTGAGGTCAGTTTTATTAGCCACATTTCTTAGTGTAGATGTAAGTGTGTTTATGGACTTATCTTTAGTGTATCACCTCATTATTATAGGTTACTTTAATTACCTTCTTCCCTTTTCACCCATAATAGTGACTGGTCTAGTGTAGTGTGTGAGCCTAAAGATAAATCAATGGAGCTAGCCCTTTAACTTATAGGTTTATCTCTTCTATAGGCAACCCACAGGCTTAGAGGCAATCCTATATTATCCAAATTTAGAGAGTCATGAAAAACTTATCCTATGGTGAAAAAAATGGTCATAATAGTTTTGGCATACTTGGTGGGACTAAGGTATAAAAAAGTGGAAGGATTGTTGGTGTGTTATTCTTACTATCAAATTTTATAAGCATTCAAGTAAATACCAATGGTGACTCCTAATGCAATATGTAGCCTAAACTTTAGATATAATCCCTATTACTATATTTAGAAATAAAAAACCTAAAATCTAAACACATCAATAAGAGGGGATAAAAGAGATAATAAGAATGTTAAGAATGATCTTACCATCATTTTACCTCTTTATGGCTCCTCTCTAAGATTGTCAAACGGATCATTGATGTCAAATTGATGATTGTTGGATTGATTACTTGATAATGGATAATGGCTTCCAATGGATGATTTGGGATTGATAGTGGTTTTAATGGATACAAGAAGGTTGGGTATGGATGTGAGATAACAAGTAGGCTTCAATATTTCATGTTGGTTTCATGGAGGGAGAAATCAATGACTCAAATTTAATTTTGATCCATTGAGATCAATGGCTAGAGATTTTCCATGGAATTTTTAATTCTATGGAAATCTCTAGAATATAAAATTCTAGAGGATAAGGGACTAAAAGAGAGGATATTTATAGAATCCTTAAATTTTAGAAATATCCTATTAGATTTTAGGGGTTTAGGAATAACTAGGAATAGGGTGCTAGATGGGTAGGTAAAATATTTTATATTTTTAAATTGGCAAGTGGTTGAGGGAGTAGGTTAATGGGTAAATAGGTCTTGTTATGGGATTAATAAGGGGATTAATTGGTTATGGGATGGGGTCATGATTGTAGGATATAGGAAATGGGATGTGGGACAATGGAAAATTTTCTAGGAAATCTAGTTATAGGTTAAATTAGTGAAAATTGGCATAATTAGTGGGGTGAGAAGATTTTAATGCATACATTTTTTCCCTCTTTGAAAGGGAATTTTGAGTGGAGTGAAGTGGAATAATTAATGGTCTTTAAAAGAAGAGTCATAATCATGTGGAAGTAATGTTAGATGGTGTCATAGGTTAGTAGGAGTAGGATATGATGCCTCATTAAGGGAGATTTTAGGGAGAACCAACTTGGATGGTCACTAAAATAGAATTCCCAGGGGTGGCATAGGACCAAGAGGATAAAAGGTGGTTGGGATGCCCAAGTGATCAAGAGAGTGCTATATTTCAGATTCCCCAAAGTCTAAGACAAAGGGATTAACTCTATTGTGATGGGTTCTAAACAAATGACCAATGTCTAGAAAGTGATTTTATTGATAAGTCAAAATTGATTGGGAGGAGATGGTTCAAGCTTATGATAATTCCTGTAGAAAGAACACATGCTAGATAAGGCTTAAAAGATAATAGGGGATATAAAATATTATTGATTTATGATAATGAGCTACTTTAGGTATGATTCATAACCTAAAAAAATCATGTTATTATCGAGTGATGAGTCTAGGGAATGGATGGTGATGAGGGATGAATAATGGCCAAGTTATCCTTGGGTGCAAATGTGAGACTAGGTGATGCCTACATAGTCCTAAAAATCCTTAGGCTAATGTCATTAGGATTAAGGATCAAGAGTGGATAATGAGGAGATGGGAAATACATGCTCTAGATGATGAGAGAGATGACTAATTTGGATAATTGGTCAATTTGATGGGATTAGATGTAGGATTTGTTAGTAAAAGACTATTATGAGGGTATGAGGGGTCAAATAGGATAAAAGAGTAAAAATAGGGTCAGTTGTGCTCTTTATATATTTTTTAAATTAAGCTCTAAACTAAAAACATGGACCAAGCTTCCCTGAGCTTCCCATCATGATGAATAATTGTGGGAGTTCTAGAAGGTGCTAGGACCCTTGATGAGTACTTGATCCTAAACTTTGTGATTTTTTTCAACTTTTTTTTGAATTTTTGGAATTTTTGTAGAAAATAATGTCATTTAATTTTATAGGATAATAACACAACCAATGACAATTCCCTCAATCATGATATTATCATCATGAACTATGGTGTTGTAGGGGACTCATAGTATTACAATACTATGAGTCTAGAGTTGTGATATTAAATTACCATAAGCCTAGACTCATGATTTTGCAATATCATGTATTTAGGAATCATGGTTTTGTCAAAGATGCAAGTTAGGGAAAGCCTACAAGTTATAGTTTTGCTAAGGCTATAAAAATTTTCTAAGTGTGGATTAGTTAGATAGGTATGAGGTTTGGATAGATATGTCAGATGGTTAGTTAGGATAGGGGGTGGGATTATATAGTTATAATGGTTATTTAGGATAGTATATGGTATTATATATTTATAATGGTTAGTTAGGATGTGGTTAGATGGTGAGGATAGATAGTTTGGATAGGGTATGGTATTAGATAGTTATAATGATTACATAGGATGTGGTTAGATGGCGAGGATAATTATTTAGGATAGGTGATGGTATTAGATAATTGTTAGGGATGTTGGAATCACAAAAAATGAGAGTGGGGGGGGGGGTGAATAAGTGTTAAAACATTTCATTCAAATCTATACTTCATTCATTAACCTTTCAAACCAATCTAGTAAACAAACAATGAATAGAGAAGCAATCACATAGACAAGAAGAAAGATACCAACACATGAACATAATATCTATGTGGGAAACCATCATGGGGGATAAAAAAACTATAAAAACACTTGGAATACTATAATACAAGTAATTAAAAAACATTTAGTGAGGCACCAACCCCATAAGGAGATCTTACCCCTACCTAGTCAAACACCCACTCAACTAGTCTTTAGCAAGCACCAAATTACAAGGAGGATAAAAAACCCTAAGTAAATTAGCACAAAAAAAAAACACTTCAAGGAAATTTTTTAAATCTCCAACATATAATTCATCTCCAACTCCCTCTTTACTAAGTACCAATCTATTTGTAATGTCCCTTACTTAGGGGCTCCTTTTTTCTAAGCAAAAGCTCTGATCTCTAAACCCTCAGGATGGCAGGAATTTGGCTCTGATCTACCCAATAGGATGGTAGGAATTTGGCTCTCATACCACTGTAATATCCCCAATCAATAGGGACTCTAGAAAAACAAAAAGCTTTGATACCACTGTAATATCCCTTCGGATACCAAAACAAAAGCTCTGAACAAAGATGCAATTTTTGCCAAAATAATTTCCAAATAAATAAATAAATCACAATATAATCTCTCAATAGAAAATCAAAGATCTTATCACTTGTTCTTCTAGATGATTACACAATTAAGTCTCTATCATACAAATAAAATAATATGAAATATTCTATCTTAAAACCCTGGGCTTTTGCAAATCCAGAAATAAACCCTAAATATGGAACGGGTCGGCTTCCTGTGTCAAAAACACAGTCACCAACATTGGTCGATATACTGCCGATGTTGGTCACTATCGATTAGCTTCTCTACCGATGTCAATCTTCAATCGACTGATGTCAGTCACTGGGATGTTGATGTCCATCTCTGAGTTGCCTATAGCTCTGTACGACCTAATGCAGAACTATACAGATTTGCACGGATCGGTCCAAATTTTGTATAGAAGCAAGATAATATGTTGAGGCCTCTATGCTAGATACCAGATCTCAAGGAATATGGCCCTAATACATCAAATCTTAATTTGGACAATTACTAAAAGCAAAACCTAATGAAATAAATACCTAAAATATTTGTGATAACTTTTGTGTGAAGTTATCTCTCAAACTTGTAAACCTCTGTGATAACTTTTGTATGAAGCTATCTCTCAATTTGGCAATAAGTTAGCTGATATCTCACAGCCTCTAAATCACACACACTGAAGAGTGGACGTTCTCCAATGCAAATGGAATCTTGGAACCCTTGGCTCAGTCTTCACAAAATAATTCTTCAATATCAAAATCAATAATCAAATCATAATCAATAATGGCCTCCATGAGAAACCCTTATACCCTCAAAAATATGTGCTTGCCCTAATTAGGGTTTTATTAAATTAGAATTAGGGTTTCTAATTAAAAATAGGCCAAATAATTAATATTTGATTAAATTAATCAAATATTAATATCTCCCTCAATATATGTCCGATCCTTGAACCGACTGAAGTTGGTGAATCAAGGAGTGATTCTGCACATGACCATACCAAAATAAGGGTGCTCCACTACATGTCATAAGTCCCTAAATAATAGGAGCTCATGCAAACATGTCTGAAAGAGCTCAAATGAAAGCCAATTGTAGGAATTATGCTAATTTAAGCCAAGACAAGATCCATCATGACCCTCTATCCATCCTATCAGCCTACGAGGGTCGCATAATAGGCTAATCATCAAGTCTGCCGATGTCCACTAGAAAAGGGGACATGACAATCTACTCCTCCTAAAATTGCTTGTCCCCAAGCAATCTTAGAATAATGAACCACTCGATCCACCTGGATCCCAAATGTAGTTATGTTCTGCACTACTATTAATCAATTCAAGTTCCTGCAATATCATTAGAAGTAGAACAAAGAGGAACCCATAATCAAACTGGTGAATGCAACTCAACCAAACTCTAAAAGCACAACTGCCATAGTCAAGAACACATGAGAAACAAACTCTCAAAGCATCATAACCCAAGTAAAATGGACAACTCAACCCACCAATTCCATTTGCAAAAGATGGTGCCAATCCATCCCATAACTGATCCCTCTGTAAAGGTGGCACGACCAACTATACCACACTGTCATCGGTGTGAGAAAAAGAAATTTGAAAACTCAACTCTACTGGTATGCCAGACTCATCAGGACTAGGTACTCCCAAATCCTAAACATGTGTGTTAGCTTTGACATGTTCCTCAGCAACCACTGCAGGAATGTACTCACCACCATCTCAATATACAAATGGACTAGGTCTGGTGCAGGTGAAGACCGCAAATGCTCCAACTCCGTAGTCATCTTAGCTAAATGAAATTATGACTCTTTGAAAGCCAACTACGTACTCTCAAGAATCTCAAAAGTCACCTTGACCTGCTGAGTAAGCTCACTCACATTAGCCTCCTTGACCAATAGTGCATCATATGCTATGCTGCCCCACTCCATAAGATAATTTCTATCGGCTACCAACTGCATATAATATTATCTCAAAATCTAGATTGCCTCCCATAAAGAGTGGATCTCTATCAAGGACAAATAACTACCTCCCTGCTCAATGCTAGTAGGAGAAACCCATCCATAAACTACTAACAACTGATGAGCAGCATCGAAATGCTTGCAAGGAGTAGCAATGTCTCACTCACTAACTCTCAACTGACTAGACACAT
This sequence comes from Torreya grandis, assembly GCA_037957365.1. Lineage (NCBI taxonomy): Eukaryota > Viridiplantae > Streptophyta > Pinopsida > Cupressales > Taxaceae > Torreya > Torreya grandis. The sequence continues at coordinate 123,359 of JARHVA010005330.1, forward strand.
GATGGCGCTGGCTAGATTGTCTCCTATAATCCTCCACTAATGCACGGTCCAAAAGAGTAAACTCAAAATCACTGACCTTTGTAATACTACCATCCATACTCTACGAATCAACTCCAAAGCTCATATCAACATACTGAGTATCAACAACTGTAGCATCACTGTCTAACTCCTCCATACCAAAAGAAACTGTCAAGGAAACTAAGTCCTCAAAACTATCTACTACATCCTCCTAGGTGTCATCTACAATAATCAGATCCTGGGACTCCTCTACAATCTCTACCATAGCTGAGAGATCATCAACCCTCAATGCACTAACATCTGAGCACACCACCCCACTTTGAGTGCAAGCATCAAACTCATCCTCATCTTCACTATCTTCTATCTCATAAGGATCATGAGACATGCTGTTGCCCTATCTAAGTGATCTGTAGTGCTCTCTCCTCAGCTTAACAAAGTGATCAAAAGATATCCTCTTCCAAACCTAAGGTGTTAATAACTCCCACTTATCATTTGCTATCATATACTGTGTGGATTTGTCTTTAAATGTAGGGTATGAAAGAAATTCATTTAACCTCTTCAAACTTTGTTCCAGCTTCTCCATATCCTTATCCCATTGTTTTTGAGTACTTGAAGTCATCATGATTTACTAACTGATTCAATGTCCAATCTACCCAAACTACCCAACAGGTTGGCAGGACATAGCTCTGATACCACTGTAATGTCCCTTACTTAGGTGCTCCTTTTTTCTAAGCAAAAGCTCTGATCTCTAAACCCTCAAGATGGAAGGAATTTGGCTCTGATCTACCCAACAAGATGGTAGGAATTTGGCTCTAATACCACTATAATATCCCCAATCAATAGGGACTCTAGACAAACAAAAATATCTGATACCACTGTAATATCCCTTCGGATACCAAAATAAAAGCTCTAAACAAAGATGCAATTTTTGTCAAAATAATTTCCAAATAAATAAATAAATCACAATATAATCTCCCAATAGCAAATCAATGATCTTATCACTTGTTCTTCTAGATGATTACACAATTAAGTCTCTGTCATACAAATAAAATAATATGAAATATTCTATCTTAAAACCCTAGGCTTTTGTAAATCCAAAAATAAACCCTAAATCTGGAATGGCTCAGCTTCCTATGTCAAAAACATAGTTTCCAACATTGGTCGATATACTACCAATGTTGGTCACTATCGGTCAGTTTCTTTGTCGACCTCGGTCTTCAGTCAGCCAATGTCGGTCACTGGGATGCCGATGTCGGTCTCTGAGTTGCCTATGGCTCTATACGACCTAATGCAGAACTGTACAAATTTGCATGGATTGGTACGGATTCTATACAAAAGCAAGATAATATGCTGCGGCCTCTATGTTGGATACCAGATCTCAAGGAATATGGCCCTAATACATCAAAGCTTAATCTGGATAATTACTGAAAGTAAAACCTAATGAAATAAATACCTAAAATATATGTGATAACTTCTATGTCAAGTTATCTCTCAAACCTGTAAACCTCTGTGATAAATTTTGTATGAAGCTATCTCTCAATTTGGCAATAAGTCAGCTGATATATCACAACCTCTGAATTGCACACACTGAAGAGTGGACGTTCTCCAATGCAAATGGAATCTTGGAACCCTTGGCTCAGTCTTCATAGAAGAATTATTCAATATCAAAATCATTAATCAAATCATAATCAATAATGGCCTCCATGACAAACCTTTATACCCTCAAAAATATGTGCTTTCCCTAATTAGGGTTTTCTTAAATTAGAATTAGGGTTTCTAATTAAAAATAGGCCAAATAATTAATATTTGATTAAATCAATCAAATATTAATATCTCCCTCAATATATGTCTGATCCTCAAACCAACTGAAGCTAGTGAATCAAGGAGTGATTCTGCACATGACCATACCAAAATAAGGGTGCTCCACTGCATGTCAAAAGTCCCTAAATAATAGGAGCTCATGCAAATGTGTCTGAAAGAGCCCAAATGAAAGCCAACTATAGGAATTCTGCTAATCGAAGCCAAGCTAAGCTCCATCATGACCCTCTATCCATCTTATCAGCCTACGAGGGTCGCATAATAGGCTAATCATCTAGTCTATCGATGTCCACTAAAAAAAGGGACATGACACTATCCAAGACAAGCTTGATCGCCTTTACAATAACTTATTGCTCAAACAACTAATGATGACTTCTTATTCATCTCTCTCTCTCTCTCTCTCTCTCTCTCTCTCTCTCTCTCTCTCTTATATATATAAATTACAATATTTTTAATACACATACAAAAATCATATTATGAATTTAATAATGGTATCTCACCTCATTCATCTCACTTTAACCTTCTACCACTCTGAAATAGCCTTATAAGCTCACTCACTCAACATGCCACTTCTAGGCTCATTAGGTCCATTGACCTTATCATCTACCTACACAAAAAAAATTATATAGTAATCATGGTTTATATATTCATATAATTATCCTAAATTAATTAATTATTCTCATTAAAAATCTATTATCTTCACTTATCTTCTCATATCTCTAACTCACTCAAATAGGCTGATTAGGCCTTACTTTTATACACAACTCTTGATCTCACCCATATTAGTTATACAAGATCATTTATACACTTAAATTATCCTTTCAATATGTACAAAAAAAAAATTACACATAATAAACAATCATTCCATAGGTTGTTCATGACACTTAAGTGCTAAAACCCCCATTAGGCCTAAAGGAGACCTAATGCAATTAGGTATGCCTTAAACACACATTACCAGTCTGACCCATTAGACCATATTTGGCATTCAAAAATGACTTAAAATTTTATAATTAAGATAAAATATAAAAATTATATATTAGATATATGTGAATACAACTTGTATGTTCAAATCACCACTTTAACCAAGATATTAGACTTACTCGCCATTAGGCCTTATCACTACCTGAAAGTTATCTCAAAGAACTAAAGCATATACAAAATTTTATTTAAAAAAAATAAAAAAAACAAATTAATATATCAATAATTACATAAAAAAACATATCCATGGATTTTATACATCATCTAAAATTCCAAAGGGCCTCAAACTAACTCTTGTAACAGGACCACTTAGAACAGTCAAACACAATTAAAGTATAGTCAAGAACTCTTGAATATCCAAACTTAAATAAGAAAAAAAATATTATAAAATAATTATCATGTAATTTTTTTACCTCCTTACCAACTTAAAACTCGTTTTATTCTTCAAATATTGGCATAACACCCCAAACTCACCTTTACAAAGTGACTAAAATTGCCTATAGCCTTCAAAAATATAGTCATGTAGAAGTTCTTGTTTATCACTCGTAAGATAAATTTAATGAAATATAATTCACATTAATAATTTATTTTAGTATTATAAGTAAATAATATATATATATATATATATATATATATATATATATATATATATATATATATATAAATTTAGAGGCAATAATTGGTCTTATAGGCCAATCTCTCAAGCCACTCTCTCATTGTCTTAACACAGCCATACAAGCCAATTTGGCTTTCATATCTCAACCACTTAACCTATATATCCACTTTAAATATATAATTAATATATAAAATAGGTATAAAAAACATAAATATTTTAATTATATGTAATAAATCTTTTCATAGAGTCTTAAACCCTTTACTTCACTTGATAGACCTGAAACTATCATTATGGCTTAAGACACAGTCATGATGATCATGACTTCTCACAGCTATAGGGACACTTTATTGAAATTAAAATGTAATTTTATGATCCTTGGAAATATTTATATCAAATTAAAACACAAACTTATAGAGGTCAAATATCAAATCTGGAACATACAGATCATTCTTTGAAACATACTCTTTCACTGGTCATCTCCACTCAGACAAGCCATCTTGATAACACTATTTTCACCATATACAATGAATTATATAGAATATAATAAAAAATTAAAATAGGTATATGTATTGATAAGTGACCTAAATCAATTGTATTCATCCCTAGTCATATAAAACCATTCACTAAACACTTTCTCACTCTACCTAGCATTTTCTCACTATTTTCACTCTTTGCCAATCTAGCGATAGGTCAAATTGATTAACCAAAATTGTTGACAAAGAGGATATAAATTTACAAAATATAATAATTTAAATAAATAAAAATTATTTACCTTCAACCAACATTTATTTCAATTCACTGACTTGGTCAAACCTGCCTATAACATCAAATTATTAAAAAATAAGTAATTTCTTGTAGGTTATGGTCACTGTCCTGACACACCAAAACCACATAAAGATGATTTAAGGAGTCATATACAACATAAAATCATAAAAATAGATTTAAAAAACCATTATATAAACTTTATATCAATATCTTTACCATCATATAAATATGAGGGTTTGGTGAGGGTTTTAGACTAGTTAATATCCTTAACAATTATTCATATAGATTTGTCCCTTAAATTAAAAAATAATTCTTATAAATAATTATTATGAACCTCAACCATATATAACAAAAGTATTAGGACGCCATACAAATTTAATACATGCAAATGAGTATCTAAATTTCCTTTTCAAGCTATCATCTATTCATTTTACATGAACAAGAGACCTAAAAACATGATTTATTGTCTTGTCCTTCAATCCATGATCTAAAAATTCATAAAAATACTTTAAACAACATGTAAAAACTTTATCCATGATCACAGGTGCTTTAAAACCTTTAAAACTCACCTCGACCCCTCATTATTCCACATTAGGTCTTTATGCATGCTAGGCCTTAAATTACCAGTTACATGTTGACCCTTGAACACACTTAGAAAGCTATCATATTGATCTTTAAATTCTAAAACAATCACTCTTACCTTGTAATATGATCCTCATCCTCCTTTGGCCTTTCTAGGTGTTTTGGCACACTAATCCTTTAGCTATAAGTCACTTTAGGTATGGAGTATGACCTTCTCACCACTGTAGATGCTCTCAAAACCTGATTTTAATATAAATTTATATGTAATTTACACCTCACTCACATGTTGGCAACATCTTCTCAAATGCTCTACCACTTATTACTCATCTTCAAGCTCATACATCTCTATATCAACATCACTATGCCTATACAAGCTATATTCATGCTCAAGGAAATAGAACATCAATGCAACCTAATATGTTATTGAGAATTTATTTATAATTTATATGTAATTTCATGCCATACTATGCTTCAACTAATTTCGTATACCACTCACAAGTCTCAACTTATTCAATTTATCATACTTCACTATGCATGCCTACTTGAACACTCAAGATATCATACTTCCTTTGACATCAATGACAATGAATAGACACATGACATAAATGAAAAATTGAAACAATTTTCCCCTTTTTTATTGATGGTAAACACTCCACATACTGCTAAGAAGTCTTAGCTCATTCACTTTATCATACTTTACTATGCATACCTTCTTTAACACTCAAGATCTCATACTTCATTTGACCTAAATGATAGTGAATAAAAACATGACATCATTGAAAAATTGAAAAAAAATCAACATTTTTTATTTATTTAAAACATTTGAATCAAATCCATACTTCATTCATTAACCTTTCAAACCAATCTAGTAAACAAATAATGCATAGAGAAGCAATCACATAGACAAGAAGTACGATATCAAAATAGAAACAACATATATATGTGGTAAACCCTCATGGTGTATAAAAAATATTTTAATACCAATTTTAATACTATAATATAATTAATTAAATAAAATTTAATGAGGTACCAACCTCACAAGGAGCTCCAACCCCTACCTAGTCAAGCACCCACTCAACTAGTATTTAGCAAGAACCAAATTACAAGGAGGATAAAACCCCCTAAGTTATTTGGAACTAACCAAGAAAATTCAATGAAAATTATTAAATCTAAAAAATACAAGGTAGCTCCAAATCCCTCTTGACTAACCACCAACCTAGCCAAGATAAGCTTGATCACCTTCACAACAACTTGTTGCTCAAAAAATTGATGATGACTTCTTCTTCAGATCTATTTCTTCACTATTTTCATTCCAATATTTTTCATACACCTATAAAAATAATATGGTGAAGATATTTATTATATCTCACCTCATTAAACTCACTTCAACCTTCTCCCCCACTCAAATGACCTTCTAAGCTCACTCACTCAACATGCATCTTCTAGGCTCATTAGGTCCATTGACCTTATAATAAACTTTTAGAATATTTTTAGATAATCATAATGGTATTTTCATATTATGATCATAAATTACCTAATTATTCTCCTTAAAAATCTATTATCTTCTCATATCTCTAACTCTCTCAAATAGGATAATTAAGCCTTGATTTTATACACAACTCTTGATCTCACCCATATTGGTTGGATAAGATCATTTAAAAAATAAAATTATAATTTTAATAGGTCAAAAAACATATTAAAAAAAATAAAAAATGCCTCCATGGGTCTTTGATACCCCTTAAGGGCCAAAACCCCATTAGGCCTAAAAGAGACCTAATGCAATTAGGTCTATCTTAAGAACATGTTACCAATATGACCCATTTGAACATAATTGGCATTAAGCAATGATTCAAAAATTTATAATTAACCTCAAATAAAATCATGATATATTCCATATAGTTCCATATAATGTTTACATTCAAATCATCACTTGAATCAAGTTATTATCCATACTCACCATTAGGCCTTATCAATGCCTAAAATTCTATCTCATAGAACTAAAGCATACAGTAAATTTTATCAAAAAAACACTAAAAAAAAATTAATAGATCATTATTTACTCAAAAACATCTCCTTGTCCATTACACATCACCTCATAGGCCAAAGGGCCTCAAACCCACTCGTACAACATGACCACTCAGAATGGTCAAACACAATCAAAGTACAACCAAAAAATATTGACTCTCCAAAAATGAATAGGGATAAAAAAATATTATAAAATAATTATAATAAAACTTTTAAACCTAATTAAAATTTTAAAACTCATTTGAATCTTCAAATCTTTCTAAAAAACCTTAAACTTACCTTTGCAAAGTGACTAAAACTGCTTGTAGCCTTCAAAAACATAGTCATGTAAAAGTTCTTGTTTATCACTATTAATATCACATTAATGACATATAATGAACATGAATTATTTATATGAGACTTATATATAACTTTTAAATGTATATATATCAAAATTTATAGACAATCATTGGTCTTATAGACTAATCTCTCAGGCCATTCTCTCACTATCTTAACACAAACATACAAGCCAATTTGGCTTTCATATCTCAACCAATTAACCTATTTATCCAAATTAAATAAATAATTAATAGGTAAATTATTTATAATAAAAACATAAATATGTTCATTATATGTAATGAATCTTGTCATAGAGTTTCAAACCCTTCACTTCATGTGATAGACCTAGAATTATCATTTTGGCTTAAGACACAGTCATGATGATCATGAATTTTCACACATGTATGGACACTTTAATGAATTTAAAATTTATTTTGATGATAACTATAAATATTTATATCAAATTAAAACACAAATTTATAGAGGTAAAATATCAAATCTATAACATATAGATCACTCTTTAAAACTTACTCTTTCACTGTTCATCTCCACTCAGATAAACCATCTTGAGAGCATTGTTTTCACCATATAAAATTAATTTAAAATAACATAATAAACATTAAAAATAGGTATAATTATTTATATATGACCTCAATAAATTTTATTCGTCCCTAATAATTTGAAACCAGCTCCTAAACACTTTCTCACTCTACCTAGATTTTTCTCACTATTTTCACTCTTTGTCAGTCTGACAATTGGTCAACTTGATTGAAAAAAAAGTTTGACACAAATTTATTAAATTTTAAAAATATCATAATTTACATAAATAAAAATTATTTACCTTTAACCTCCATTTATTTTTATACATAGACTTGGTCAACCCTACTTGTACCATCAAATTCTTAAAAAGCAAGTAATTTCCTATAGGTTCTGCTCATTATCCTGACACATCACTACCACATATAGATGACTAAACGAGTCATATAAAAAATAAAATCATAAAAATATCTTCAAATAACCATTCTTGTATCTTTATATCAATATATCTACCATGAGGTCAATATGAGGGTTTTATGAGGGTTTAAGACCATTTAACCTCCTTAACAATTATTCGTATATATTTGTCCCTCAAATGAGAAATTAATGATTGGAAATAATTATTAGGAACATTCCAAATATATTAAAATAATTTAAAGACACCATTAAAATTTTATAAATGCCAACAAGCATCTAAACTTCCTTCTTGAACTTTTATCTCTTCATTTTACATGCATATGAGACATCATACATGAGTTTTTGTCTTCTCATTCAATAAACAACATATAAATGAATAAACATGATTTAAAATACATTTAATACCTTTATCCATGTTAAAATGTGCTTAAACACCTTGAAAACTCACCTTGACCCCTTTAATAGGTCACACTAGGTCTTTATGCATGTTAGACCATAAACTACTAGTTATATGTTTACCCTTGAACACACTTGGGAACCTCTTTTATTTCTCTCAAAAAGTAATAAATATCTATATACATTAATACCATGCTCATACAATCATTCTTACCTTGGAATCTGATTCTAATGCTCCATTTAGCCTCACTAGGTGTTTTGACACATTAGGCCTTTAACTGTAAGTCACTTTAGGTCGAGAGTATGACTCCATCACAAATATAGATGCTCTCAATACCTGATCTTAATATCATTGTAGATGTAATTTCCACCTCACTCACATGTGCAAAACATATTCTCAAATTCTCTACCACTGATTACTCATCTTCATGCTCATACATCTCTGTATCAACGTCACTATACCTCTACAAGCTATGCTCATGCTCAAAGAACTAAACAAAAAACCATACCACTATGTTCTTGATAATTTATTATTATTTTAGATGTACTTTCATGTCATACTATGCTTTATCTAAATACACATACCACTCATAAGTCACAGTTCATTTACTTTATCAGACTTCACTATGCATGCCTTCTTGAACTCTCAAGATCGCATACTTCCTTTGACATCAATGGTAATACATAGACACATGAAATGGATGAAAACTTGAAACAAGGGATGGGTTAGGGAATATTTAGAGATAAATAAGATATTATTGGATGTATTTAGTAGATTATGATATTAATATGAATGAGAAGGGGTGATGAGGGTAATGTAGGTATTCGTGTGATTGGGAAGAGGGATCAATGAAGCAGGATGGAAGGATAGTTAAGGTTAATTATGGGGTAAGGGTAATTGGGGTAAGGAGTAAGAAGTTGGTATAGGTGAGTTTTGGGGGTGTATAGGATACAAATAGGATTAGGGATGTGTTGGGATAGGTTAGGGTGAGGTATTATAAATGAAAATAAGATGGACTCATTTTGAGGGGGATAAGGGTAATTTAGGTGATTTATGATATACATAGGGATAGGTTTATGGTGACTAGTGCAAGAGGATTTAGGAGTGATGGAATCTTGATCATAGCATTTACTAGGATTGCATGAGATTTATTTGTTAATTAAGTCAGACTATGGAGTGTTATATCTGATTAGGATGCATGATGTGGTGATGATGCCAATTATATAGATTGATTGGTCCCTTATCATAACATTGGTAGAGTGTTGGTATTCTAAGACCAACACATTCTACTTTGTCACTAGTGAGATGATAGCGACATTAGTTGACATTTATCAGATATTTCACTTGTTAATACTTGGTGATAGGATATATTGGAGGTCATATACTCTTGCTATAACACTATAGATATTGGTTGGGGGATTGCAGGTGTGAGTTCATGAAAATGTATCCTAAATTTTAGATTCATTCTTATTACTATTTTTATCAATAAAAACCTAAATCTAAACACATTAATAAGAGAGGATAAAGAGATAATCATAATGGAGGGAACGATCTTACCATCACTTTACCTCTTTATATCTCCTCTCTAGGATTACATAATGGATCCTTGATGCAAAATTAATGATTATTAGATTGCTTGATTGACAATGGATAATGGCTTCTAATGGATGATTTGAGATTTATAGTGGCTTTTAGTGGATGCAAGAAGGCTATATGGATGAAAGATAATGGAAAAACGTTGATATTTCTCCAAATTATTTTCATGGAGGGAATGATTTTTGTTATATAGGAATGGAAGGAGAAATCAATGGCTCAAATTTAATTTTGAGTCATTGAAATCAATGTCTAGGGATTTTCCATGGAATTTTTAATCACATGGAAATATCTAGAATAGAAAATTGTAGAGAAAAGGGGATAAAATGGAGGGGATTTATATATTACTCCAATTATATAAATATGTTTTTAGGGTTTAGGGGTTAGGAATAACTAGGAATAGGGTGGTAGATGGGTAGGTAGAATATTTTGTATTTTTAAACTGGCAAGTGGCTTAGGGAGTAGGTTAATGGGTAAATAGGTCTTGTTAGGGGATTAATGAAGGGATTAATTGGTTATGGGATGGGGTAAGGTTTTTAATATGTGGGATAATGGGACATTAGTTAAGTTATCCAGGAAATATAGTTATAAGTTTAAATTAGTAGAATTGGTGTAATTAGTGGGGTGAGTAGATTTTAGTGCATACATTTTGCCCCTCTTTGAAAGGGAATTGAGAGTGGAGTGAAATAGAAGGATTAATGGTATTTAAAATAAAAACCATGTCATGAATTAATGTTAGTATATTATATTACGGGATATTATTCCCCCTTGAGGGGACATGTGGGGAAGAATGAGATAGATGGCCACTCAAAATGATGGGTGAGACGAAATGTATAGACAAGGGTATGGGATGCCAAATATGAGATGTAATATGAATAATATTAATTCATCATGAGCCATGAGCAATATATTGATGATGATGACCATAGAAATGATACATGCATAGGGAGTAGAGATGACTGTGTCATGGTTGTCAATGATCATAATAACATCACTTAGAGATGACTATGTAATAGGGAGTACATGACTTAGATAGATGGGATATGATCATAATATCATGTTTTTAGATATATTTATTATATTATGATATGTAATATAACATGTATTTACTTATATGTTTATAATGATGTGATGTAATAATGATAATGAAATATATGTTGGAATAAAAATTAATGTGTTAATAAAAATATTAATCCCATTTTATAATTCATTGTCTCACAATGTGGGTTTGGGTAATAATCCTCCTACACCAAAGAGGTATGATAATAATGGGATGTGATATAATTAGGTTTTAGATTGGATAGTGATTGGTTAGATGGGATGGGAATAGTTAGGATAGGATAAGTGATAAGATTAGGGGGTGTATGGGATAGTGGTGATTTTGGAAGCCATTAAAATTTTTGCAATCCATTTTAATATTTCACCGGCAAGTAAATATGTTCCATATAACATGAACAAGTCACATGCACTTTAAGTATTCGGTACATAAGAGAACTCCATTTCAAATTGGCCTAACCCAAATAAGTGTTAGGAGTCATTAATTCCATCTTTTTTCCCTAAAATTTAACAAGATAAAATATACAAAATGCCAACAAAACTTATTAAATAATAAAGATAATTTAATATGTACTTAATTAACCAAACAACCACACATAGACTCAAAAACAAAAACATGGTCACACAAGACAATTATAAAATAATAGGGATTATAAATGAGGATAATAATAAGAATATACAAGGGACAATGTGGTGATAAGATTATTAGAGATAATGAGCCAAATGATGATGAGGGGCTATGTACATGGGGCATATGGTGCCCAAGCTATTTTTTCAGAATAATGTTCCCACCTAGTCCAAAATTAATCATAAATGGGGTTTAAAATGGTTGATTTAGATTCAATATCATAATGAATGCTAATCCCCAAAATAGAGAAAACTATGTTTTGTCCCTTCCATAATGACAATGCTAGTGGGAAGGTATGAACCATGGTGTTAGACAACAAGGGATAAATGGAGGTGGGATGTGTCTTGAGGCTAAAAGGAGACATGCTTGTCAAAGAGGATATGATGGGGTGAGTATATAAAGATGGTAATAAATATTTGATAGGGTTTTGCAGACATATAAATGATAATCATGTATAAGAGACTCCAGGGGACTTCCCCAAAAAACATTCTTGTTACTCAACAAATAATGAATTCTTCCTTGTGCTAAAAATTTTCTCTCCCATTTTTTGCATAATAACCTATGATAGATGCCCATTTTTAAGACAAAGGTCAAGAATGGATTATTTTACCATGATTATGAAACCTAGTTTTAATCATGGTACTTTCCCAAGGTGCTAGAAGACTGGTTTAATCATTGGAATTTATTTTATTTTATTGGATTGTTGAGGAGATGTGATGGTGATAGTGTGATGGATTGAAAAAGGTTATGCCCCTAAAAGTGGGGACTTATAGATGGAGGAAAAATGAACCTATCAACTACAGAATCATTTTAGATGCATTATATCTATGGGATCATCAAAATCCTCACCATTTAATGTAGCTAATTGATAGGCTCTAGATTTAAACTTGGCAATTATAATGTATGGTCCAAACCAATTGGCTTCAAATTTTCCATTTTTGTCATTATCAGCATTAGTATTTCTTTTATTCTCCTTCAAGACTAAATCACTAACCTCAAATTATTTGGACTTGATCTTATTAGGATATTATCCTTTTAGTCTATTTTGATATGCTCATAGATGATCAAAGGTCGTTTGACATTTCTCATCTAGAAGATCAATTTCCTATAGCCATTCTTCTCTATAATTATGGTTAGTGATAATTCCCCTTAATTATGTGTAAGGAGGGGAGCTATACTTCCATATGCAAGATTTATTCTATCCCAAATACCAAGGAATACAAAGTGTCTCTAGTAGGTGTTCGGACACTTGTGCGACAAGACCAAAGTGTTGATATAATTGTAGGTGCTAATTTTGACCTACTTGATTGATTATTTTATTAATAATTTTGATAAGGGTCTTATTTTTTGCTTCATATTTTCCATTCCCTTAGGGGTAGTAAGGAGAATATAAATGTTACTTGATGTGATACTTTTAACACAAGTCCTTGACTTCTTAATTTTTAAAAGATTTGTTGTTGTTTGAGATGATGTTGGAAGCGATGCTAAAATAGAAAATGATTTAATTGAGAATAAATTCAGAAATATGGAGGCCTATATTATAGGTAAATGTCACTTCTTCTACCCATTTAGTAAAATACACCATTGCTTTGATGATAAACTTGTGACCATCAAAATTTATATGATTTATCTTACCAATCAAATCAAGGATCCATATAAAAAATGGCCATAGGATTATGATGGTATGTAACTCATGTGTTCATGCATGAATGAGACTACCATTATTTTGACAAGCTACACACTTCTTCATGTATTGGTATGAGTCTTATTCTATGACAGGCTAATAATATCTAGTCTAGAGCAATTTTTTGTCCAAGGTCATCCCATTGATGTGACCACCAAAAATACCATCACGGACCTAATTGATCATGAGAGAGGCCTTCTTTGAGGTTAGGAACCTTAAAAAATTTCCATCATTGTCTCTACAATAGAGCATGATACCAGGGATTATGTAATGGGAAGTGTGGCTTATGAAGGCTTTTCATTAGTGATAATTAAGGTTATGTAGTAATATTTTATCATAGAGGTACTTATAGATATAGTGGTACTAAGGAAGACTAGGATTAGTGATTATGAAAATTTGTAAAGGAGCCATGGATTGATGAGCTGGGAGAATTAGATGTTCTATTAGAAAATTCCCTTATAAAATGTCTTCAGGGAGATAAATAAGAGAGCCAATAGTGGTCATGGAGTCATCTATGTTATTACTCCCTCTTGGTACTTGTGTAAATGTGATAGTTTGAAAATTATGCTTCAATTAATCTACCAATTAATTATAAGGGAGTATTTTCTTATCCTTAGTTTGTAACTCATCATTAATATGCTTAATTATGAGCTATGAATCATTAAATTCTTGTAGATGTTGGATATTCCATTAGATGGCTAGTTGAAGGTTCACTATTAAGGCCTCATATTACAAGACATTGTTGGTACATGGATAGGTAAGGAAAAAATATTTGGGAATAAGGTCACTTTTTGGGGTGACAAGGAGGATTCCTACCCCTAGTCCATGCATTGTGAATGAGACATCAAAATATAACTTCTAGCCACTAGATTTTGAAGCATTCATTATAGACTCATCCAGGAAGGTTGTGATAAGAGGCTCATTAATTTAAAGAGGTGCTTTAGTGAGTTGATATTTTATGACTATTAATTAAATGTTCTTTTAATTAATAAAATTCATTGAGTAACATGATCCACTTGGCCATTCATTATGTAAGGGCTGATTTTGATAGTAAATATTTAAGAGGATTAACCTTGGTAATGAGCTAGAATTGATTATTAACCATATAATGTTTAAGTTTATAAGAGGTAAGGACCATGGATAAGTATGTATTATAAATTGGGGTAAAATTAAGCTCATAATAAATTAGAATGATATTGAGATAATATATTGCTTGTTCCTTGCCCTGATCATTATGTTGTGCTAGGAGGGCACCTATTGTATAAAGAGTTGATGAAATATACAAGAGCAAGGACCTTCCCAAGACAAGAGGTGAAAACATAGGTGAGTTTTATAAACACTCTCTAAGATTATTGAAACCCTACTAGCATTCATATTTTAAATTAAAATTGGTCCCCTTATTTAAGAGATGAGTAAAGTGGTAAAATTTGTTCAGAAGTTGAGAGATAAATCACTTGATGGTTTATAGCTTTCCATGAAGACTTATAATCTATTTTATATTTTAAGGAGGAGGAATTTATAAAATTAGTTTTACTTTGGTTGGGTCCACTTGTATACCCCTCCTAGAAATTATAAATCCCAATAACTTCCATAAGGTAATGTCAAATATGCACTTCTTGGGATTTAATCTAACTTTGTATTCACACAACTGATCAGAGATCCTCCTTATGACCAAATGATGTTTTGTCCTGAGTCACGAATTCCCTAAGATATCATCCATGTAAACTTTGACTATATCATGCATCATGTCATGGAATATAACTATCATGTCCCATTGATAAGTTGCACTAGCATTTTTAAGGTTAAAGGGAATGAATTTATTGCAAAAGGTCCCCCATGGAATGATGAAATTTGTTTTGTGTTGATCCTTGTGTATGATTTTAATTTTATTGTAACCCAAAAAACTATCTATGAGAGATAAAATTTCATAACCTACTACTAATTCCATGATCATGCCAATATTTAGAAGGGGGAAGTCATCCTTGGGACATGACTTATTAATGTCTTAGAAATTTGTGCAAAAATAAATTCCTCTTTTAGGATTAGTGATAGGCACAATATTAAAATCCCAATCAAAATAGTCAATGGCTGAAATGAACCTAACTTTTAATAACTTTTATAACTCTTTCTTGACTAACAAGGCCACTTTAGGCTACATTTTTTAAATTTCTATTTGATTGGTTTTGTGTTAGGATACAAAACCAATTGGTGTACTACTAGAGGCATCCAATCTAGGCACGTCAACATAACTCCATATAAATATGTTGATAAATTATTTAAGAAACTCAATTATAACCTTACACTCCTTAGGTGTTATAAATACCCTTAGTTTGACCATTTAGGACTTTCTTTAGCCCCAATATAAACTTCTATCACTTCCTCAATAAGAGATAGTTAATGATCTTATAGATAAGGAGGCAAAAATATTTTTGGAACATCCAAAGTAAAACAATCTGGGAGTTTTATATCAATTTCCATATATTATTCTAATTTTAGTGAGGCATGTTAGAGATCTTCCAGATTTTGAGGAGGCTCTTCTTCTTTAGATTGATCATCATCACTTTGTTTATGGGGGATTTATTATTACCAAAAATATTTAGACTAACAAAGATTTATTAAAAACCTTTCTCATGGTCTCTAGAAGGCATAAAATCTTTAGCTCCCAAGAATTCCAAGATTGCTTCATCATTTTGAAATATATCAAAAAATGGATCCTAGTTTTGATCCCATTTTATGAATGGAGGGTAGTGGAGGGAGATGTTGATGGTGTAAATAGTGGTGTTAGTAAAAAGGTTGGTGGTAAAAATCTCTTTGAAAAATCTATAAACTAAACCTATTTCTACTTCATCATCAGAGAGAGACTGCTTGGGGATCAAAGTATAATCCATAATTATATTGTTTAAGTCATCATCAATTAGTCTTATCCTAATTCAAGATATTATGGATGCTCTTGAACTGATATGGGTTGAAGTCTACCTTTTTATTGTCTCCCAAGTCCTTTCCCTTGATAATTAGTTTTTTTAACATTTTATAGATATACAGATTTCACCTTCTTGGATATGTTAGGGCCTCTTCTTTTGGAATAAGCCATGAGTCATCTAAGTCATCAATATACTCTTCTAATAATATAACTTCACTATAGAATATTGTTGGTCCAAATTTATACTTGATAGAGTTATCCTTCCACATGGCCAGGGACCAATAACTACATGGGGAGAGTGGCAAGTCTCCTACCTAAAAGGTTATATATTCATACTCTCCAAAACTCATAGATGTGATTTTCAAGTGGGTAACCTCAGGTAGTGGATTTGATGCTAGTAAAAGATGATTAGGGTATATATACTTGGCAGTTATTAGACTTAAAATGGAATTTTTTATGTTAGGATAGTGATAAGATGATGAGGATTGATCCATTTGATAGCTACAAAAGTGATCAATTTATCTAGGAATGGTGACTTCCATACCAAAGTGGGTCAATTTTAGAAACTAATGTAGGGTAGATGGGATAAATTACATCTCATAGATCTAAGGTTGACCTAGCAACATGTTATAAGGTAAATCAACATCCATAACACAAAGAAGAGTTTGGTTTACTATGGGCCCCATGGTAATGGGAAGATAGATAGTTCCTACAAATATCCATTAATTATCATCATATGCCTTTATCATAATTAAGGTAGGCCATAAATATTATTTTGAATACCCCAATTTATTTAAGAAGTCTAGATTGCATACTTTTAATGTTGATCTATGAGTTCCTACAAATATTATTTTGAATACCCCAATTTCTTTAAGAAGTCTAGATTGCATAGTTAATTATGGTGGGGACCAATTGGAGGCATGTCTTGGGCACAGAAGGTAATCTATTGAGAATGGAATAAATGTCCCACTAATGCCTACAAATGATTAGTGTCTAGATCACTAAGGACCTTAAGATCATTCAAAACCTGGTTAAGTATCTCCTAATGTAAAGAGGATGTTTTGAGAAGTTACATTAATGATATTTGAGATGGAGTCTTCTCAAGCTACTGAATAATATCATAAGAATTATCAAAATAATTCGATGCTTTCTTAGAAATATTTCCATTTTGATTAATAGAAGTAGTTGGGTCCTTGGGTGGTACCTTAGGCACTACAATTTTGCTACATCTAGTGGTAACCACACAATCAACAGTGGCCCAATTGATTTTTAAAATGGTAGGTGATGATGGAGTGGGATCTTGGGATATTTGGATTTTAATGGCGTTGACATAGTGTAATGGCATGGCATGTTAATTAGTATGGTTGGAAGAAGAGTCGTGACCCTAGTCTTTTGGTGTCTTCCTATTTCTTTGATCATGTTTGGGTAAAGAGTCCTTGTAAATTCCTAATTTACCATTTGTAGATTGATTTGGAAGATTCTCACCTTCTATTTAAATGTCATATCTTTCAATTAAGTCCTAGATGTAGTGCTTTAACTAAATACATATTTTTGTATCATGACCTTTGACCCTATGGTATTTTCAAAATTCATCTTCATGGTACCAATCTGGTTTAGGTTATCAATTATCCATAGGTTTAATTTCAATAAGGGTAATCATGTTAACAATAATTAATTGGTTAAGGACCATTTTAGTGGGTACTCCCAAGTTATTGATTGCTCTTTTGCTAATTTGAGGCTTTGGATTACCTCATGGAACTTGAATGGAGGAGATATTTGATTGTTCTATGGGGTTCTTCTTTTCTACTATTTGAATATGCTACTTTTTGGAATCAATCACCCCATCTCCCACAACATTATTTTTTTGTTGAAGATTTTTAATTTCCCTAAAAAGGAATCATCTTGGTTATGATTGTGCTCATTTCAAGAGTATAATTTTGGGCATGAATTAAAAGGTTTATTTGTTGTGTAAGTTGGTCTAGTCGGTCCTATAAGATAGTTTTCCTCCTCTTAGCCTCAATATGATTATTTCAGAGGGGTGTAAGGCATTCTTATTCTACAAATTATTTGTCCACACATTTCTCTTGTTTAGGTATTTGATTGGTATGTGAATTTTGATGTGGTGTATTTGGATAGGTGGGAGGATGAACTATATGTTGTAAGAGGCTATGGTCAAAAAATGAGGGTAATGTGCCCCCTAATTCTATGGTGTGGGCTAAGAAATGATCATGGTTTTCATAGAGGTATTAGTCAATTAGATTTCTAACCTCATAATTATAGAGGGGATTGAATCATTCATATTATCCTCTAAGGGTATGCATATCTCTATGGGTATCATCATGATCTTGAGTTGGATCAACTAGAAGCAAATCCTATAAATGTGCAGGTTTACCACATTAAAAGGGGACAAATCTCTCCTCTCATCAAGGGGAGGTTACTTATAAATATGAGGTGTTATATACTATTATGTAAGTAGAAAATAACACTCAGGGGTAGGACAACACCATCCATCTCTCTTTTTTCAGAGATGATGTTCACATACAAAGGAGAAATCCTAGGTGATTACTAGAGGTACTTATCTTTTTTTAGAAGTAATACTTAGTCAGTAGCCAAATTCCTTCCTGGGTATTAAATAGGAGAATTCTAGTGAAATCACTAAAGTCACTTCTCTTCTTTCAGAAGTGGTCTGCAGCAAATAGCAGGAATTCTTTTTGGTAGTGATAAGTAAATGAGGCATAATAATTATCTTAGTTAAAATCCTGTCCAATCCTAAGTTAGGCATGGATATGGATCACCATTTTGAATGAGAGAAATATGTGATGAGGTGTTATAGGTGATGTGAAAGTTTTGAATGCTAACTTTGTCTATAAACCAGATCAACTAGTGGTCAAAGAGAGTGATGTGATGATTTTTAGACTGGGATGGGATGACTAAGAATTACCAAAAGACAAATCCTTATAAGAGATTAATATGGCAAGGATAAAAGAGAGTGATGGGATTAAATACCTTGTCCACTAATAAAGGGATAAATTGATGGATGTTAGGTGAAGAATGCACTTGATAAGGATGAGTGATGGGTGCTAGATTAGAATCTCAATAAGACTATGTACGCTGATAATACCTAGTCTATGGATGTAGTAAGTGACAATAATGATTAAAAGGATGGATGACCACTAGAAATTGATTCCAAGACTAAATATAATATTTAAAAGTGATGGGAGTATATGATTTTGATGAGATATAAGAATATATGAGATGAATAGAAGCCATAGAATGGATATTAGGTGGGTGGAATATATGGTGGAAGATATCAGATGGACAAGAGGGATATTATAGGTTACCTAGAATAAGAATATATAATGGATATACTTGGATAAGAAGGGTGGGATAGATGTAATATGAGTACGATATGGAGGATAGATATTATATTATGTATAGGATATGAAGTAGACAATGTGAGATGTTTATAAAATACAAGATGGGTAGATGATATAGGATGGATTTAGTTTAAGATATAGTGCGGGGATAGAGACTATAAGGTGGAGAGTAGGTTAGATGAAATATTAAGATGTGGAAGATATGAGATGAGTGTGAAACATAGGATGAGTGTGGTTTTATAATAATGAGATGAAAATGGATATTAACCTAGGGGTATCTAAGGTGACACACATAAAATGAGGTATGACTAACTTGGTTTGCAAACAATATAGGTTTATCACAACACTCAAACAACACACACATAATCATAAATCCTAAATTAGTTAACTAATAAGTATTTTTAACTCAATGCTTACACCATCAGATGGCTTTGTGGGTGAGGCTATAGGCTAGTGACCCATTATGGAATTTAATGAACCCTCTCAACCCCATTTCTACACGATGGCTACTTAGGAGTTAATACTAACTCTAGTAGTAGTACATTTGTTATGGCTAAAGGGTCACAATCTTGGTTTACACAATTATTTATAGGTGCATACCTTACTTACATGAAGGTATAATGGGTCCCAAGTACATATAGGATGCTATATAACTTCCCTACATATTAGGGCTTAACCATCCCTCATTCTGTAGAACCTTTTATAGGGATTTTTACTTAGGAACCTAATGACAACTCTCCTGATTTATATACTCTAAAGTAACATGAATTTTGGTCTATTAAATGGTGGTGAAATACATGTCACCAATCCCTAATTGCTAATACTATGTGTGGGGATGAATTCCACATCATGTGTTATCTTAGACTTAGGAGGGGGTAACATATAGGCAATCATAATTAATTTTCCCAACTAGTTACGTATGTGAGAGAAACACAAGTATATACAATCAAGAAAAAAAACTCACACATAAAAAGTAAGCATGTATAATGAAAACTAAAATAATATATTTATTATCACCTATTTCTATAAGCACAAAGGTTAGAAAACAAAGTGGGGTGCCTTGGCCTTGAGGGGTCTTGCACCAAAATGGGTTAGTAGTTTAATTTTTACAAAACCATGACTTCTTGTAAATTCACAAATATATAGTGCAATATCATAATTAGAAACTAAAAAATCACAACTACAAAACAAAATCATAGATCATGAGTTACGATCTTGTAAAAGCTATTTGACCATGACGGTTAACTTACAAAACTATGATAGTTGGACAAAAGTGTAATAATAAAGACAAAATTGAAACTTTTAAAAATTCACAATCTGTAGTTTGTATAAAGTGGTAAAATTATAAAATATCTCTAAGGCAAGTGGATATTAGAGAGATGACTAGTCTTCCATAGAATTATAGATAGATAGATCACCTAAAAAAGTTTCTCAGCCACTTATGACCACTAATAGATTTTAGGACTATATGATGAATGAAATTTATTAAATGATATATAGATAGAATAAATCAAATAAAAAAATTATAGATAGAATATATAAACAAAGTTTAGCTAATAAGATTTGGCAGATTAGTAAAATTATCCTATTTATTGCCTAAGCACAAAACTATAATTGTAAACTACAAAACCACTATTATCAGGTTGAAATCACAAGTTTGAGACTTATGATATTATAAGTGGTTAAAATAGGTTTATGATGTGGTGTTTTCCTTGGTTTTCTTATTATATTTATTATTCCTATACATAGATGACAAACCAATGAGTATTCTTAAATGCACATAGTTAGGCCAATAACTAGATTGTTAGGAACTTGTGCTACCCCTTCTCTTTATTTTGTTAGTATAATAGTTACTATGGGTGCATATGCTTTGTAATTCATCCTATGAGATTTTTTTAATCCTAAATTTAGGGGAAGTAGTATTTACTTAGATTAGACTTAGTATATAAGTGTTGAGGCCAATGAAGGAATCCATAAATTTATCGTATTGAGCTTGCTCAAAAGAGGTTTCCCCCTCAAAGTGGCCTGTGATCAATATAATCCTTTCAATGCTTTTGCTAATTTTATAAATATTTTAATTCATACTTTTTTATTAATTTGTTGTAGGAGGATCCTCTCATCTAGTATCAAAGAGCTTTCTAGGGCCAAATTTTTTTTCCTTCAAAAAGTCTTAACTCTATTCTACTGCATAATTCCTTTCAATAATTTTTTAGAAAATCTTAACTCTTTTCTATGGCATAATTCATTTAAATAAATTTTTATATCATAATAATCTATTTCAGATCATGGTAAAAACATAAATGCATAACTATGGGAAGTGCTGGGATGAAATCCATAAAACTCATTATGAAGAGTGCCATGAGAACCCCAAAGTAGTTGGCCCATTGGGAGGACCTACCAATGAAACAAGCAATGGCCCCTTCTTGATTGAGTAGTTCCCATCCATGAGGAAAACCAAGAGCTATCATTGAGAGGTAAACCCATGGTTAGAAAAGTTTTAGAGAGTGGTACTTGCATAGATGACATTGGTGGCTAGAGTGATATATTTAAACCCTTAGGAAGGCATTGAAACTTGGGGTCCATTTCTATCAGTTTCAAAATATTTTTAGAAAACTATAAAAAAAATTAATTGGCAAATTATTTGTATACTATTAGAGGACTTGTAACTAGATAATTGATAGAAACTAGAAACCAAAAAATCTCCATTTTATTAGTTTTAGAAACATATCCATAGATTCTTAGAAGATTCTCAGAAGACTTACAAATAGATAAAAAATAGAAATAAAAAAACTATCCATAGATTCATTTTTTTGTCATATCTCTCCATCTATAGCTCCATTGATCCTCAAAATTTATTCAAACACTTAAAATTCCATTCCCCACATTTTATTCCTTGAGGTCCCATATCCTGATTCTAGTCCTAATTCTCACAAATCACAATTTTCCCTTTTTTGGGTTTTGCCATAACTTCTATTTTTGTCCATTTTCCTTGATATGTTTCCACATTGTTCATCTCCCTTTTCTACTCCTTTTAACCTCTTTGATAAAGTTTCCAATTTTTCCTTTTTCACTCCTAAAATTGACCTTGCCTTCATCAATCATACTCCCACTATACAAATAAATTAGTATAACTACTTTTACCTATTCTGATTTCACCCAAATTAAAAAATTCACTTACTAAACATGTCTTAACTCTAGTTTTCCCACCCATTGGTAAAAAAATCTCTTATTCTAGTCATGGTAGTAACCTGAACATGAGCCAAAAACATGGAGAATAAAATTTCCACCCTCAAGACCCACATCAAATATATTGATGAAAAACTTCTTGACCTTAGTCTTCAACATATCGCCATGCACAAAAGATGGCATCTTGAGTCCTCTTCAGACATTGGGTTTTCTTCTTCTAGAAATTTTCATGGGTTGAAGCTTAATTTTCCTCAATTTAATGGTGCATATCTAACTAGATGGATCTATCAGGTAGAACAATATTTTAGTTTTCATAATACTTTTGATGCTAACAAGGTCCCACTTGTATCCTTTCACTTAGAACATGAAGCCCTTCAATGGTATCATTGGTATACCAAAGGTCATGATGATCCCATATCAACTAATTTTTACACCCTTATTTTGTAATTATTTGGCCCTAGTGTTTGATGACTTTACTAGAGCACTCAATAAACTTCACCAAATAGGAATAGTGAGAGAATATCAAACAAAATTTGAAAAATAGGTCAATCACACAGAGGGATTGTTTGATTAATTCTTCAAGAGTTATTTTTTTAGTGGACTGAAGGATGTAATTCAATCATAGGTCAAAATGTTCTGGCCCAACATAATGATGGAAGCCTTAGGGTTGTCTAAGTTTGTAGAGGATAAGATCATAGCTCAGTAGCTATTCAAATCCAATTTTAATCCATTCAAAAATATAGCTCCATAATGATCTTAAATAATTCCATCCCCTAGAATCACTCCTATCAAGCATTTGACTAAATAAAAAATGTGAGCCCATAGAGAAAAAGGAATCCATTATAATTGTGATGACAAATTCACTTAGGTACATTGATTTGTAGAGAAAAATATCTTCTTATTAGATGTGGATTCTCTACCTAAAACTAAAATTTTCAAATATGCACAAGATATAGCAGATGATCTAGAAGAAGATTCATCGATTATGGAACCTGCTTCTTAGAAAGACTAACCATAGATATCTCTCCACGTCTTAGTAGGAGTCACCATCCCACAAACCATGTAGGTCAAGGGTTAATTTAAGAAGCTCCTTCTCACAATACTCATTAATTCAAGTGGCACTCATAATTTCATTGATCCTCAGATCACTAAATAAGTTGATTGTTTTATCCATCCTTGCTCTAACTTTGAAGTCATGATTTATAATGGGGGCATATTACCTTGTAAAGGGAAGTGTCAAAATGTGTGTATCTCTAGTAAATATTATAACTTGCACTCAGATATGTTTTCCTTTACCTTAGGTGGATGTGATGTTTTAGGAGCCCAATGGTTATGTACACTTGGACCCATCTTATGTAGTTTTTCTAAACTTTGGATGCAGTTTTTAGATAATGGGCAAAAGCACACATTGAAAGGCTTACAATTGGGGTTTCTCAAGATCATAAGTTTACATCTCATGGAAAATTTTCTCAAGAAGAATTCATATGGCATCATTTCCTATCTCCATTACATTCAAATGCAACCATCAATGGTCTCCACTACTCCTTATCTACAAACCATTATGTAGAGGTATACATGTGTTTTTGCCAAACTAGTGGGATTAGCACATTCATGGCCAGAGGACCATCATATTCATCTCCTCTTTAGAAGTGTTCCTCCCAACATTAGGCCTTATTACTACCCATTTTAACAAAATAAAAATATTGAGATGTTCATTTGAGACATATTGAAGCAAGGCATTATTCATCCTAGTAACAACAAATATTCTCCCTTGATTCTTTTTATCTAGAAAAAAGATGGGTAATGACACCTCTGCATTGAATTTTGTGAACTTAATCACATCATAATCAAGGATAATTTTTTGATCCCTATAATTGATGAGCTTCTTGATGAGTTTCATGGTGCTCATTTTTTCTCCAAGTTGAATCTTCACTCTGGATATCACTAGATTTAGCTTCATGAGGATGATATACCTAAGATAGTATTTCACACACATAATGGTCACTATGAATTTTTAGTCATGCCCTTTAGCCTCACTAATGATTATTAAACATTCTAAGAATTGATTAATAAAATATTTTGGCCCTACTTATAGATATTCATTCTAGTCTTCTTAAATGATATCCTCATCTATAGTAAAACATGGTCTAAGCATCTCCAACTTCTGGAGCTCATACTAAAATTTGTCTCTGAACATCATATTTGTGTATAATAGTTCGAATGTGATTTTGGATAGGATGAAATGAAGGATCCCAAGCATATTATTTCATCCTAAGGGGTTTAGGTAGATCCTAAAAAAATAGATGTTATGACAAATTGGCCTCATCCTTAGACACTCAAGAGCCTACATGATTTTTTGGGGTTAACTAGATACTATCACAGGTTTGTCAAGGATTACAAGAAGATTTCACCTCCACTGATAGTTATGTTGAACAATTATTCTTTTATATGGATATAAGCTATTGAGTGTTCATTTGAATAATTGAAACAAGCTATGTGTACTACACCTATTCTATCTATGTTAGATTTTTCCAAGACCTTCACTATCAAGAGTGATGCTTATCAAAATGGACTTGGTGTTTTTATCCTCCAATATGGACACCCCATTGCATTCACCAAAAATCCATATCTAGTAAGAATTTAGTACTCTTTATTTATGAAAAGGAAATGATGGCCATTTTGCATGTAGTACAAAAGTGACAGCCATACCTAGTGGTCAATCATTTTTGCATAAAAATTGATCACCAGAGTTTAAAATATTTCCTATAACAATGGATCTCTACCCCATAAAAATATAAGTGGGTCAATAAAATCATGGGTTATGACTACTAAAAAGGGTAAGGACAATACTATGGATGATGCTTTATCTCGCACATTTGTAAACCAATCTTCCCTTTCATGTACTCCCATACCTATTCCAAATTGGTTGGATTCTAGACAATAAGGGTATGCCAATGAATCTTCATTATCTCAAATCATTAAATAGTTTGCCACTAACCCCTATATTGTACCACATTATTATTATGATGGTGCTTCTTTATGATACAAGGGTTTTTTAGTGCTTCCACAGAGCACAAATATTTAGTAGGTTGTATTCTATGAACTCCATGATTCTTTATCTATAGGTAACTCAAGGTTTCTTAAAATGTTTGAGTGGGCATGATGCAACTTCTTTTTTAAGGGAATGAAAAAGGTTATTCAATAGATGGTGGTTGAATGTGATACTTGCCAGTGTAACAAGGGTAAAACAACACTCATCCCTGGGTTGCTCAAACCCTTGCCCATCCCTACCAAGATTTAGACTGATATTTATATGGATTTCATTGACGGGATCCCTAAATTTATAGGGAAAATATTGATATTGGTTGTGGTTGATCACCTCTCTAAATATAGTCATTTTTGTGCCCTCAGTGATCCCTATATCACCTCCATAGTCACACAAATTTTGTTGGACCAAATTTTTCATCTTCATAGCATTCTTTCATCATTTGTCTCAAATCATGATGCAACCTTCACCAACCATTTTTGGATAGAACTATTTTCATGCACTAGTATCCAACTAAAGATGAGTTCCAAGTATCATCCCCAAATAAATGGATAGACAAATTATCAACAAATTCTTAGAGACTTTCCTTCATTGCTTCACCTTAGAATAACAACATCAATGGGAAAAGTGGCTCCCCCTCACTGAATGGTGGTACAATACTCCTACCATACTTCAATGAAAATGACTCCATATGAAGTAGTTTACAGTCAAGCACCACTAGTACTCCTTCCATACACCCCTAGTAGTTCATTAGTTTAAGTGGTTGACATGATTTTTTGAACTTTGTATCAGATCCTTAGTAGCCTATAAGATAATCTTCATATGTCACAAAATCAAATTAAAAAATAGGCTGATCAACACCATTCCAAGTGCACTTTTTAAGTAGGTGATATGGTTTTTATTTACCTACAACCATAAAATCAATCCTCCCTAAAACTCAAAAGCCATCATAAGCTAGATCCCAAGTTCTATGGGCCATATAAGGTTATCTATAAGATTTGGTTTGTTTCTTATAATTTAGAGATCCCACCTTCTTCCTAAGTTCACCCAGTATTTCATGTCTCTTGTTTGAATAAAGTTCTTGGCATGAATATCAGAGTGAAGACTATTTTACCAAAACATGATAATGAAGGATCCATACTTCTTGAGCTAGGGGCAATCTTGGATAGGTGGACACACCAACTTCACTCTCACTCCATCTCAAAGGTTTTAATTTAGTGGCATAGAATACACCTAGAGGATATAACATGAGAATCACTATTTCAAATTCAACACCAATTTCTGCATCTAAAGATTTAAAGAAAAAGCTTTTTCTAAGAGGGAGGGGATGTTAGGAACCCATGCTACCCCTTATATTTATTTTTTTAGTGTAATATTTATTATGGATACATATGATTTGTAATTCATCTTGTGATCATTTTGTTGTATCCTACATTCATGGGGAGTAGTAGTTTCTTAGATTAGACTTAGTATATAAGTAAATGTTGAGGCCAATGAAGGCATCCACAAATTTGTTGTATTAAGCTTTCTCAAACGAGGTTTCCCTCTTGAAGTGGCATGTAATTAATATAATCCTTTTAGTGATTCTACTAATTTTATAAATCTATGATTTCATGCATTTTTATTAGTTTGTTGCATGAGGATCATCTCATTGATTTATAAATGATTAATATGAGTAAGAGATAACCTTAACTTATAATAAGAATCCTTTAATCTATCTAGTAGGATAAAAAAAAAAACCTTTTGCCTATAAATAAAAGAATTATAGTTAATAGGTTTTACTAGTTTAATCAAGAAAGATAAAACCATAATTCTCTAGGACAAAATCATAGTTATTAGAGCAAAACTATAGATAGGAATGTTATGATATTATAAGATGTTTAAATTAGTCAAGGCTTGATTAATATCCTTTCCTTGCACACTAGAAACTAAAAAGCCTCCCCAAGGAAAAAAATAGAATAATAATAACTTACATAAAGATTAATGACAAATGAGAGATAAAGCTATAGAGTAAACCTAAGTTTGACAAAATTGTGACTCTAATTATAAGGTAAATATTACCAAGGTAATGTTTCTAATTCGAGAGTTATAATTTTGTCTTTGGGGTAAAAATAGTCAAAATTTTGGATTACCCTTCTTTTTCCTATAGAAAAGATATTAAGACACTTATAGATGATAGATACAACACTAATTATATTACAAAGGGGGTTTGTAATAAGAAGAATACAAAAATATGAGCCCAATTATTAGATTTCACAAAGTCATGACTTTATCCTATAAAATTGATATTAATAGAGAAAAATTGAAACTATTGAAGTTGTGATTTTTTCAAAAGATAAAATCTTTCAAATGTCAGAAACCATTAGTGGATAAGCCTGGTGGTTAGTCAATACCACAACTTCCCTTATAAAACAACTATAATAATGTAGATACCAGTACAAAACCATAGATTGCCTATACATTATGAAATTTTAAAATGTGGTCTTTAATTCATTTCAATTTTGTCCTACAATCATATAAATCACTTCCAACAAGATTATAAGGTTGGTTTAGGGAGTAATGTGCCACCATGGTTGCCAAAATGTATCCTAAATTTTAGATTTAACTCCTATTATTATATTTAGCAATAAAAACCTAAAATATAAACACATAAATAAGAGGGGATAAAAGAGATAATAAAAATATTATGAATTATCTTACCATAATTTTATCTCTTTATGGATCCTTTCCAAGATTTTCAAATTGCTCCTTGATGCCAAATTGATGATTATTGGATTGCTTACTTGATAATGGATAATGGCTTCCAATGGATGATTTGGGATTGATAGTGGATTTTAATGGATACAAAAAGGTTGGTTATGGATGTGAGATAGAAAGTAGGATTCAATATTTTATGTTGGTTTCATGGAGGGAGTGAGCTTAGTTATATAGGAATAGAGGGAGAAATCAATGGGTCAAATTTAATTTTGGCTAGGGATTTTCCATGAAATTTTTAATTCCATTGAGATATCTAGAATAAAAAATTATAGAGGAGAAGGGGGTAAAATGGATGAGATTTATAGAATAATCCAATTATATAAATATCCTATTAGGGTTTAGGGGTTTAGGAATAGCTATGAATATGGTGGTAGATGGGTAGGTAAAATATTTTGTATTTTTAAATTGTCAAGTGGCTTAGAGAGTAGGTTAATGGGTAAATAGGTATTGTTAGGGGATTAATGAAGGGATTAATTGGTTATGAGATGGGTTAAGTTTTTTAGGATGTATGAAATGAGATGTGAGTCAATGGGAAATTAGATATGAAATGTAGTTATAGGTTGAATTAGCATAAATTAACATAATTAGTAGGGCAAGTGGATTTTAATGTATACACAATCATATACTTATAAGCATCCCAATTAATTTTTGTCAAACATTTTTATCAATTATTATGTTTCATTTTACTAATGAAGTTAATATGGTTGGATATATTGATATTTATTACTACACACCTCCCTATCAAAGTTTTTATCACTCCATTCCTTATTCATATGGTCATGAAGTTGTTGAACACCCTTGTAAAGAATCCCATGAAGAAATATATAAATAAGAGAAGATTAAAGAATTTGAAGAATAAATACAAACTCTTAAGAGTTAGGTTCTTGAAGGAGAAATTTGAGCTCTTAAGATGTGGATTCTTGGAAGTACTCTTCCCCAATAACCCTATACATCCTATCAAGCTTCTAGACAACCTTTCCAAGGTCAATACCAAAACCCATACTCCTATTTCCTCTTACTTCAATTCCACCTCAAGATAAATCCTTAATGGTACTCATGCCAACTATGCTAAAATTATAAAGTTCAATGAATAAATGGGATAAAGAGCTTGATGTGATCCATATTGCTTTCATAGAGAAAATGAGAAGGTCAATTCATTTCCTTATGAATAAGTAGATATTGGTTAAGGAAGAAGCTAACCATGTCATCAATTAATATTAGTGAATTGAGATTCTATATTCAATGGTGGGTTGATAGGATTTAAAGGTGTTAAAACCAAGAAATTGGAATGAACTTGTACCTATTGAAGGGCCTCAAGAGGGCTATGGATAAGTTAAAAATCTAGTTGAAGACATTGTCTCTACCTCCCCTCATCAAGAGTATTCTTCTATTCCATATCAGTTATCTCATATTACTTATTATCATAAAGAGATAATTCAACCATAAAAATATCCTAATAACCTCAAGGTTCTGACTTGGAACCAAGTAGTGAAGTATTGGGAAAACAAGGATGAAGAGAGTGAAGACCAAGAATTTGGTGTCAAGGAATAAAACCTTGTGTGTGTTTAAGATATATTGTTTTTTCCTCAAGAACCTACAACCTATAAATCTTGGAGGTCTATCCAAGAAGAGTTTAAACATTAAAAGGACTCCTTAGTTGAGAAGATGGATTTTCAAGTTATAGATATTGATGAACTTCAAGAAGACAATGAGAAAGATGATATGGTAGTTGGAGAAAATGAAGTGTCTATAGATTAAAAAAACCTTCTATCTCTCTAAGAATTATTTCAAGTGTCACCTTCCATATCCATACCCACTAATGATCCATCCATCACACCTATTACTCTCTCTCCAAACCATGAACCAATTCACCACCCTTTCACCTCACCCCCTCTTGAAGAAGAACCCATCTTATGGAAGGCAAGTAAACAAGAACAAGCTTAGTTTACAACTGATCAAAAAGATGTTTCTAGATACTATGAAGAATATTTCAATATAGGTACTATTCTTGCTAAAGATAATCCCAATTCAACCATATTGAGTCAAGAAAGATAAGATATATATTAATTTA
Organism: Torreya grandis; assembly: GCA_037957365.1. Classification (NCBI taxonomy): domain Eukaryota; kingdom Viridiplantae; phylum Streptophyta; class Pinopsida; order Cupressales; family Taxaceae; genus Torreya; species Torreya grandis. The sequence goes on from JARHVA010005330.1 coordinate 154,148, forward strand.
CAATTATTCATAAGGAGCTTGATCAAGGTATGTGGAAGACCTACTTGAACATGTTTAATGAATATGAAGGTCTTGAGAATCTAGTTATTGAAGAAGATAAAAATGAGATTATTGGTTCCTATTAAACAAACATGTCTTTAGGAACATCATAGAGTAATCTATGATGACTATGACATTCATGAGTATGGTAAAAAATATGATTTTAAATAGGTTGTGTTTCTTGAAGAGAAGGAAGGCAAGGATGATTGACACCAATTGATCGAGATTCTCCAAGAACTTGAAGATCTTTTCAATGTTGAAGGTCAAGTTTAAACTAAGATATAACAATATTTTATCATGAAGTATAATGATGAAGATTGGATTGATTACACAAATCTCCTTGAATAACATAAAGAGATTAGAACAGGTAAGAAGTTTGATCTCATTATGAGTACCATGAAAGTCAAAGAAACATGATTTTTTGAGACATAATTGAGTCATTTTTTAGCTAAGGAGTCTCATGAAAATATTAATATCATTTATATGAAATAATAATTCACCTTCATAAGTGCTATTTTTTAGCTACTATGATTGCGTTAAAGATCATGCCAAGGAAATTGACAAACATCAAGACATTTAAGACATCAAAGCCAAAGATCGAAGGGAAACTTGATTCATATAATCTTCCATATCATGGAGAAATATATGGTGAAAATTTACCTTTTCATCTAGGAGGTGACATTCAATTTAGGTTTTTTTGTACATAACCTAGTTTGCTTAAGTTGTTTGTGTGTTTTCCCTAAGTGTTCTTGAGAGCACAATTGTGTTTACTTTGTTGTCTTATCTTATGTTGGTTTCCTTATTTTGTTTGGTGTGATTTTTTGGTCCATTCATATGCATTTTAATTTCAAAATGGTGTATAGGTTAATTCATTACCCAAAGATAGGAGAAGGTAACTAGTTCTTAGCATAGTAGGTTTGGTACCCCTAGGAAATTGCTAAATTGTTGACTAGTTATACCCCATGCTAAAAATAAGTAAACCCCCCATAATTTTCAACCTTAATAGGGTCTCTTATGTTATTAAATTCACACCATGTATATTAATGAGCTTAAGGCATGGTGTGAGGGTTAAATAATGTGCTTAAGCCTTTGTCATACTTGTTAAATTGTCTTTATGTCATCTTAGTCCATATTTTTGGAAATTTAATGAAATTATATAGTTTTAAAAATAATAAAAGTGTATAAAGAGGATATAAAACAAATTAAATGTATGTGAATATCATAAAGTAGTTTTGAAACGAACATTTTGTAGGTTCAACAATAAAAAGCAAGAAGATCACTCGAAAAGGGGAGTTTTGGTTATTGTACAAATTGTAGGAAAATTATAACACATGTAAAGGTTTAAATAGTGTCCCTTAAGATCCAAAAAAACTCATCTCCAACCTCAAGTGGATTTGACATCTCCAAAAATTGTGGAAGCTAGTCCCTATCTCTCATTGCTCTCTCGGGCAGCTCAAAGAAGTGAGTTGGTTTGCAGCTAGTATGGATAGGTGGGGTATATTTAAGATGAATGCACTTAGGGGATGAAATTAGTCTCTATAATATCTAATTCCATGGTCATATTTACAATATTGGTGTAATTTACTTCATTAACAAATACTAAGACTGTTATTATCTCAAAACTACCTTCATAATCCTAATACCTCAGTTTTCTCATTTGTTTGGATTGATTTGATTATTCCAAAAGATGTATGTATTATTATAGAGAAAGTTAATCCTATTTTTTTCTCAATCTATTTTCACATGTTAATCATGATTTTAAAAATAGGATCGCACTCATTATACTATAAATGAGCACCATTGGTCCATAAGATAGTGTTTTCATCATTGGTAGGGTTTGTCTTCTGTGAAATGGCTTCAAGGTCAAGGTAAAATACCAATGTTTATCCTCTCAAAACAAGGAAGTAAATTTATCCATGTAGGGTTTGTATTGAGATCCATAAAGGTTGATTGAGATAGGTTCTAAGACCATGAGTAAAGACTGACTAGAGTTCTAATGTATATAGTCATCTAGAGTCACCTGTAAGTATGTATGGAGAATATAGGAGCTATTAAAAACCCAAGACACAAGTTGTATTAAATTTCATAACTAAAATGAGTTTCTAAAGTTATAAAAGGTTCATAGTATTAATCCTAGAAATTTTCAAGCAACATACAAAGGTTTAAAGTTAGAAAAGATGTAAAGTGGGAATATTTACCTTAGTTTCTCTAAAATAGGTCTCTACCTAACATAGTGCCATTGCTTGGTAAGTGATAGTGAAGTCTTGACAAGCCTAATGGTTTCTCTCTTATAGAATAGGCTTAGTAGTATCAATTGAACACAAAGATAACTTTTTTGGGATAATACAAGGTGATGGTTGAGTGGTTTCAACCCATTCAAATTTCCACTAAAACCACTCAGTGAAAGCTACATTGCATTGAGACTAGAACTTGAAATGAAACTAGTACACTATAGTACATTAATGAGAGCATGGTTATAAAGCATAAGATGAGCTCATATAGGTGTGTAATGGTCTCACTAACCTTAATAGGAATCAAAGAGGTTGAATTAAAATTTTAATTCATACATCATAACCTATAATATTTTGTTGAACTCTTCCTAATTACCACCTACATGTGACATAGTCAGTACATATAGAAGACTAGTCTAGACCAATGCATGATGAAAGATTGGAAGGGATAATATGGATAACCATGTTTAATAAATTATCACACTAGTATAACATAATTTCATGTGATTTTCAAATTTAAATAATATACTAAATTAGTTTTCAAATGTCATACTCAATTTATCTGAACCTTGCACATAGTCATAGGTCTAGGAGACCAATTTTGAGGATATGTCATGTGGATATATATATGAGAATAACCAAGGTTATAAGATTGGTATAGAAGATCTCAATGACTTGAAAAATACTTCCCTAGTCTAATTTTATTCATACCTATAGGGGATATGGTCTTTGTTCTATCATAGACATGGGACACCCCATGAGCAAGATAACCTATAGAAATAGTATGTGAGTGAAGAAAGAATGAAAGGGAGAGTCAAAAATGATGTTGGGTGATGTAAATAGTTGTATTGGATGAAAAAAAATGTTTAGGAACATATAAAACCTTTGGAACCACTCACTGGTGGTCATATATACAAAACCACAATCTAGGCCTCTTAGGCCTAAAACTAAACATGAGCCCTCAAGGTGCTTAATGCCACTCATAAGATCATGAAACCTTCCCAAAAACTTTGATAACACTAAGTGGAGATTTTAGGCCTATTTGGAAACATTGGTTTGAAAAAACCATCATAGAATTGGTCCTTACGGCCTAAACTTATCTAAGGCCTATTATGAATGTAATCAATTAGTCGAGTAGTCATTTTATGTTTCTCACAACTAGATGGATAGTGTGAATGGTGCCTCAAGGAGTTGGGCATAGTTTAGGGGGTTATTAGCTTGATCTCAGTGGAATTTTTTTTGAATGTTGAGCATCCAAATTTAATGAATCATCACTAAGAAGAAAACCCTCTTAAAACCCTTGTATGAACCCGATGGAGAAAATATCATTGGAGATGCATCCAAAAGTGGTAAAATGGGATAAAAATTACTTGAACCTATTCATCACTTTCTGAGGCTCCTCACCACTTAGATATTTCATACTGTCTCTTGTTTAGACAAGCCTAATACTGAGTTTCTTATAGGATTTGAGTTGTTATACATGTGCAAAAGGGGATTATTTAATGTAAGTCATTGTAAGAGGTGTGTAGGGACTTGTTATAACTCACATACTAATCTCTCAAATTAGTTAAGAATGAAAACTCCTTTTCTCAATTGATCACTATAGACAGTCCTAAACAAGATATTGAGAATGAATGTGACTGTCTAAGTTTTAAAGTGAGAAGTGGGACACTGAATCTTTGGAGGTCTATTTGATAGACCAAAATAAAAAACTTTCTTGAATAGGTGTCTAACACCCCTACAATGAATCTCTTTGGAAAAATGCAAGTCATCACAGTGTCAATTGTGAAGACAAACCTAGAAAGCTAGTGAGTAATTATAAGCAAATGAACAACAAGTGTAACAAATAAAGCTATAAGTTGAAGGTATATATGACTTCCCAAAATCATATCTCCACCTTCTCAATTCATATCATATGTATGAATACTTTATGTTGACCAAATTTGACCCTGCATGTCAAATTGGGATCCCTATAGGTAAAAAAATGACTTTTAGAAATTTTGGGGTCTAATATATTATGTCTAAAGGTGTATTATACGTTAATTTATGTCATTTAATGCTATATTGGCCTTGGAAATTAGTATTTTTAATCCTTTTAGTCTTAAGAGTCATTTTGAGGTAAAAAAGGGGGTATTTAATGAATTATATGGATTTATTAGGAAGTGTGAAGGTTATAAAAGGTGATTTCATGTGACATGTGTCATAATAGGTCTTAATAAATTGTTGGTAACTAAAAGTGGTAGATGCTTTAGAAGAAAGAGTAGTTTTCTTAGGAAAAAATAAGAGTTTAGCACTTGTATGGCCCATGGAGAAGTGTGACACATGGGATAAGATCATGGAATATCTCTTTAGATTACCCAAGCTCAAATCCATATTTTAAATAATCTAGAAGTGTCAAAATCTGGCTAAAACCATTCCACTCCTTTTTCACCCTTCTTGGCAAGCAAAAATAGTCTTCAAGTTCATGCTTAGTATGGATATCTAAAGAGGTTTAAGAAAAAATGATTTTTTTAGGTGGTATTATCCTAAGATATATTAATTTAAGTTAAAATATTTTTAAGAATGGTGGATTTTGATTTATGAACTATCCTCATGTAGTTGACTGTGCTTTTTTACTTACTATTTCATGCACCCTACAGGTTTTGCTACATTTTTAGTAATTATGTATGAACCAATTGCTAAATTTGATTGTATATTATATTCACTTCCTTATTTAATTATATCCATGTTTTTTTTATCAGTTCAAGGTGTTTTTATATGCTAATCATCTTAGGTTGTATGAGGGAGCACTTTTCTATGCAATAGGTAATTTTTCACCATTTAAAGGATTTTATTATTTTGATGGTGGTATTAGAGGGTGAATATGTTTTGGTTTACATGATTACATGTTATATTTATCATATTAACCTCTCAATCTCTTTTCCTAAGGCAAATTATCATGGAATTATAGTCATATGCAACATTTTTAGCTAGGTAGCCATGAACATGCTTACCTATAGGTGTTTGGAAGAAGAAAATCACATAGAAAATAGGATCATAAATTTTTGAATCAATTTATATGTTTTTAAAATTAATTTTAGGTATTTTGATAGCAATAAACTCATTGAAGGCTAAATAACACTCATTATACACACTTTCATACACTTCCTGCATACTTTTCAAGGTACACCTATAGGGGTTTCCATGATGACATCATGATATGATAAGAGCCTTAGTAGTGGTGTAAATATCTTTGAGAGATGGGGAGTAAATTTTGGAGGTTGAGATTGGTTCACAACTAAGGAAATATTAAAACAAATGCACATTGTTCATCTTTGTATTTACTGTCTACAGACTTGACAATGTCCACCTATAGGATTTGTTGGTAGAGAACTAAGGGCATTTGATGAAATAATTTGAACAAGTGTTGGAGATATTTTAAAGTCTTGGTATGAGAAATTGACCATGATAAAACATGTTTTAAGTATCAATATGGAAATATAAATCACTTGAAAAGATGTGATGATTGAATATAGGGACATTTTTCCTAAAAATGGAAAATAGAGGTCTAGGGGCTTTTGTGAATAACTTATGACATGGTTGAAATGATATTTAAGTAATATATATATATATATATATATATAATTAAATATTATATCCCCTATATAGGATAGGGATTATTTAAAGTATAAGGGGTAATGTATTAGTGAAATATGGTTTTTGGGAACCTAAAATTTGCCCATTTATACACTGAGAATAGGTACTAAAGTCTACAGCCTTGAGTCCTAAAGAGCCCTCACACCTAATGATGAAAAGATAGATCATGATATAATATGGGGATAGTTAAAAAATGGTCCAATTTATCATTCATGACATAAATATACCATTAAATAGGGTGATATTCTCTATTTTAGGGTCTCATGCATACCTACATGTATCATTTCAAGAGGAGATAAACACCTACACCTGACTATAATAATACATATTCCAAGATGGAGTGTTTGAAATGGAATAAACTAATTTTGTATATGATAGATTTTATCAAATGGTTTATGATATTGGAAAGGGATGTGTAACCCTTCAAGAGAAGAATTCACACTTACAAGATTATATTGGTCATAACACAGTTGACTATTTTGACTGAGAAAAGTAATGAGCATGAAGAATGATAATTCTTAGTGTTGGAATTGTATAAAAATGATACAAAAGTATAAAACCATTTATAAATTAACTTAGTGATTAAATTAAGGTCTTGAAATATCATAATTAGAGTCTAACTGAGTTATTAACACCTATAAGAACCAATTTTGAGATCAAAGCAAGAAATACATTCAAGAGTGGAAACTCAGTTTGACTGAGTAAGGAGTATCAAGGGGATGTGGTAAGTTGAAATTATAAAAAAAAAAAAAATCATATCCAAAATGATTTTTATACCTTGAATTTTCTCTATCCAATGAAAATCATGCACAAGGAGTTTAAACCATTCATTACACAATCTTCTTTATAAGGGTCTATTTTAGGTTTTGGAGAAATTTGAAGGCCTATTGACTTGATCTAAAGATATATTTTTTTTGGTGAGATAATTAAAAATATATATAATATCATAAAATTATCAATATTGTGTTATTAAATATGGGAGTTCCCTCTATTTTATCTCAAAAAGAATGCACTCCCTTTGTGCATGTAACCTGTAGTTTTGGACAAAAGAGGTGAAAGGGTGATCCAAGGAGCTAAGGAAAATTTAAAGAAATATTTATAAGATATATTAAACTTATTAATACATATAAAACCAAGAAATAATGGTTTAATCTTAACAAGGTGTCCTAGACCATTAGGTTTACAAATAGGCCTAAAGGTAGGATTTTGGCTAATGACCAAATGTGAGACCAATTTCACTTATAGCCCTAGAAATTATTTATACCATGTTGGATCATTTTTATTGTATGAATAAACATATTTATGAACCATTTGTATTTAGGGTAACCATCAAAAATTCATTTTGAGCTTTAAGGACAACTCAGACCTACTTGGCATGCTTAGGCCGAAAGCCAAATAGAGAGTCATTCACATTTATAGATTTGGATATGATTTCCAATCCATTTTATAAGGATTATTGGATCATGAAATATGTGATAAAACCCTTTTAATGTAGGAAAAACACAAGGAAGTCCATTTTTGACTCAAGGATGAACTCAGGGATATGGGAATGAGGAATCAAGTTCGATAACTCAAATTTGAAAGCTCATATCTCCCTTGGTGCTTTGAATAAATACCTAAGGAATTTTTATATGTTATATATGGTCATAAATACCATTATTTTGTATTTTTTTTTCAATTTTAACATTGGGTTTTTATGAACGAAGCTTAAGAGGTCAAAACAAGCCTAAACCCTCCAAAACCCTTGCTAGTGACTAGATTGTGGAAATGGAGTTAGAAAGATACTACAATGGAATATATTTAATATGATGATTATTTTAGATTATATATTAATATCTCAAGATACTCACCATACTTTTGTATTATACAAAATTGTATTAATAGGGTATAAAACATGGTATTTTTGACAATTTTGTGTGTTTTGCAGGTTATAGGAGGTTTCAAGAGATACAATAAAGTTTGGCGGAGATATTAGGAATTTTAATAATTAAATATTGTAATTTAATTCCTTGGAAAAAAAATTAAGTGTGAAAACAATATCTCTCATTTAAGCTACTCAAAACTGACATAGCAAACACAATAGTGAGAAGGGTGAAAAGTTCAAATGTGAGACTTTTTAATGTATCCCTGATGATTCAAACACCATGGAAGGTATTTAAATGTGTCATACACTCCATACCATATAATTTCATGGAAAAATAGTTCCTTTTTGGAGGCCAAGTGTGCAGGGTGCATGAAGGAGGAGTTTCTTAGACTATAATTGATGATGGATCATTCATAGATGATTCCAAATGACCATGACTATAACCAATGCATGTTTGATAGAATTAACATTAATTAAAGTAATCATAACTATCCATAATTATTTTTATATGTTAAAATAGGTCCAAATAATAAGGGAAGTTTTGTGATCTAGAATGAGGAGTTTCATGCCAGTTTTCATGAGTTTGATGATATGGATAAAAACTTATAATTTCTAACCTTGCATGTTCCATCCCATATCCTTTTATCATGAAATAAATAACTAATTATCTCATATTTAAAAGTGTAATTTTAACCCTTGGAATTTTATCTTCTCCTCTATCTCTCAAGTTTTATAAGAACTAGCCATTTTGACCATTGTAACTTATGCTTCACCTAAGTATGAAGCACTCCTCATTTGCATACCTTATGATCAATAAGACTATTTATTTTTACCTATTCCATGATTTTTATTAGTGTGTTAGTTTGTAATTTTTGATTTTGCATAAGTGATCACTCTTATTTCCTTATCATGATTGTTTTATTTTATCATCTATTTGTAGTTAGAAAGTCTCTTCTTCTAGGGCATGTGAAGTGTTCTAGAAAGTGTTAAGTTGAGTGAGTTATTATATTCACTAGTGAAATTCAAAGCCTATTTTATATTCCTCTTATCCTAAACATTTATCCATAACCTCATAATGTAAAATTGATGTGAGAAGATGCATATTAGAGAAGTGTATGTTTAGTTTATCCCTTGATTTCATGTGTAACATGCAGTTGGTTGGAATTCATCATATTATTTGGTGTATCACCCCCCTTAGGACAGTTTTATTTTATTTATCTCTCTCCATTTTCCCCCAAAAAATTTAGGTGTAGTTGTGATATAAAGTGGTACATTAAGAAAGTTGTCCCTATCTAGAGATTCACCTCATCCTTAGGCTACCCACAAGCCTAAAAATGTTTGTATTGTGCCACTTAGATGAGGAGAGATTTGGAATCTCCTCAAAGGGTGAAAATATAAGTGATAATAGTTTTTGGCATACTTGGTGGGAATATTAGTCCAATAGGTTGAAATATTTTAAGTTTTGTCTTTTAATAATCAGCCTTTGGAGACATCTATCAAAGCATCAATGGTGACTCTGAAGATACATCAGTTGGTCAAATAGCCCAAGTTTACTTTTTAATATTATTGGTAATATATTTCTTTGTGTTATTTCTTCCTAATGAAGTTTGATGTCTGACCTTAGTTTTGATTATTATTTTACACAAGTTGTTGAGACATTCAAAGCTTATGGTATTCCTATCAATAAGAAAAAGTTCTTAATTATATTTGGTGTGATTATTACTACCATTTTCATGAATTTTATCAACCCTATAAATAGCCTTGTCATGATTTGTATCAGTCCTATAATAATACTTCTCCATATCTTTCTATTAGTCAACCTAATCCCTTCTCAATCAATCTATTTCAACCTTCAAGCAAATACTCTTGGTCTATGAGAGGTATATGTTAGATCTTGATACACAAATGGTATATGGTGTAGATATTCCTAGTCATATTATACATAAGGTGAGAGATGCATTATATTTGGTCAAGAGAGAGTGGGTACCTATTGAGAGAGCTAATTGGTAAAGTCTCACAAGTGAGATGCTAGATGTGAGTGGCCTAGTTTCATCTTTAGAGGATAGGATACGAATTCACGAATGGTAGCCTCACCAAACCTATCATCATTCATTTCCACTTACATTATATATATATATATATATATATATATATTAGTAATACATGGTTCCCACTCATGAGACCAATAAAGCTTATCAAAGTCATCCTTTTCCCAATTAGTTGGAAGAGAGAGTTGAAAAGAGAAACCCTATTTTTGAAGCTAATCTTGATAGGAAAATTGATTTGGATAATATGAATATGAGTAAATCCATGTAATAAGAAAAATAAGTGGAATATAATCCATAATTTCCCTCTCACATTATATACCCACCTCAATAGGATACTTCTAGATATGAGATTTCAAGTTGGAGACAAGGTGGAGAGTCCAAGCCTAAGGAGATCCAAAGTTTCTTGAACACTTCACCCAATCCTCAAATTACATCACCACATCAATAAAAGACTTATAATCCTAAAATCCTAAACTAAATTAAGATAGTGGGATCATGAGAAAATAAAGAGGATAGAAGCATTGTTAAGGAGTGTGAAGTTGAGAATGAAGTTGATCCTTTGCAAGTCCCTCCTACCCTTCCTCAAGAAACCTGTTGTATTCCATGTCAACCCTCTTTTACTCCTAATTATCATGAATAATCATATTAAATTCAAGAAATATTTTTCCAAGAGAATCTAGCCAAGAAAATTGAAAATTTATAGTCAATAATGAAGTTGTTAAGTCAAGGTATGATGGAAGGTTTAGACCCAAAAGAAGACCTTATGCCTAAACACACCCCATATAACCTCCATCAAGAGAGTGATAAAGATAAATCATATGTGAATTAAGTAATTATAAAATTTAAAGAAGAAAACCAAGAAATTTTATCCCAAGGTTTTCCTCCCTTTTCTTAAGAGCTTCCAAAATAATCCCCTACAGTTCACTCTCAATCTAATTTTGAGTTCTGTGTGCCACCTCCACCAACTAGTTCATCTTGTCCTCACCCCATAACCATTTATTTTGATGTAATTTTTGTATGTGAACCTAAATAGGAGTATTTTTTTTATAAAAAATTATAATTTTTTTTTGAAGATAATGTAGGTACTTGGCAATGTCATTGAACTAAGTCACATGACTTCAAGATGTCTAGTCTTGGAATCACAAAGAAGGAGATGGAAGATCTTGTAGCCCTTAAGAACCAAATTAATGTTGCGATAAATTAAATGAAACTTTATATCCCTCAAGAGGTTCTAAATTATAAATAATAGGTGGTCTCTTGTGTTTAAATTTCATATTAGGTTAATGAGGAAGAATGTTTTCCTTTTGCCAAAGAAGAGGAAACCATCATTGGCTCTTCTATAACTATACAAGATATCATGGATGGGAAAGAAAAATTTCTTAATAAGACTTTGGATGACTTTTTTGAAATAATTGGATCATGATATACTCCTCTTAAAGGAGGATATGATCTAGTCAAATATGGAGAAGGCAGCCTTGGCACTTAAGTATGTAAAGGAAGAACAACCTTTCAAATATGTCCTTTCAAGAAGAATATATATTTCATGATGATATGTTTGAAGTCATAAATATGGGATATAATCCTCAAAAAAATTTGGGAGAAACACATCAAATATTGAAGGATGGAATAAGATCCTATTGGCCTCAATCTTCTAAAGAACAAGAAACCAATCCTCTTAAATCCATGCCTATAAAGAAGATGCAAGTTGACCATGAGATGAAGAGTGGGAAAATGTATGAGGTATGTGTACAAGTTAAATAGGAATATATATAAATTAGAGACCTATTAGAATATTATCTAATATAGGTTAGAACAAGTGAAGTGCCAAGGAATAGGTCTGATCTATAAAGCATCCAATCCAAGGAGAAACATGCTCAAAACTATGATTCATCTCATGAATAAGGAGATGTAATCAAATTTCCTTTTGATCCTAGAAAGGGAGGTATGATTAGTTGTAAAGTTATATATATTTGTCCATTTCTATTTTTCCTAAGTGCTTTAAGCACATGCAAGTGTCTTGTTAGTGTGTTTTCTTTGCTTTGTGTATGTCCTTTATTTTGTGTGGTTGAGGTAGTCAATTAGTGATCTTGTCTTGATCAAAGCTTGTGGTCAAAGGTATCCTTGTTTTGTTTCACATTTTAGATGAATCCCTAAGTATAATAAACTAATAAGGCTACTAGTCTAGTTAGTATAGCAGGCATACTACCCCTATGAGTCACCAATTTGTTGACCAAATTTGACCCTACATGTCAAATTGGGACCCTTATAGGTAATTAATTGATTTTTAGGTATTTTGGGTTCTAGTATATTATGTATAAAGGTGTATTGTGTGTTAATCTATGTCATTTAATGTTATATTTGATTTGGTCCTTAGTCTTTATAATCATTTTAGTCTTAGGAGTCATTTTGAGGTCAAAAAAGGGGCATTCAATGAATTGTATATATTTATTAGGAGGTTTGAAGGTTAAAAAGGTAATTTAAGGTGACATGTGTCCTAACAGGTCTTAATAAACTATTGGTAACTAAAAGTGGCAAGTGCTTAAAAGAAAAAGTAGTTTTCTTGGGAAAAAGGAAGAGTTTGGCACTTATATGGCCCATAGGGAAGTGTGTCATGTAGGAGAAGATCATGAAATTTCTCTTCATCTTCTCAAAGCTCAAATAAATGTTTTAAATGATCTATAAGTGTCAAAATTTGGATAAATCCATTCTAATATTTTTTTACCCTTCTTGGCAAGCAAAAGTAGTATTCAGGTTCATACTTAGTATAGAAAGATGAAGAGGTTTTAAGAAAAAATAATTTTTTAGGTGGTATTATACTTATATACCTTAATTAAAATTATAATATTTTGAATAATGGCATCTTGTGCTTTATGAACCATCTCATGAAGTCGACTGTGCTTTTTTACTTGTTGTTTCATGCACCCTATAGGTTTTGCTCCATTTTCACAAGTTCATATGAACCAATTAATAAAGTTGATTATAGATGATATTTTATTCTTTCTCTAATCCCCTATATGTTTTTTTATAATTAAAATGTGTTTTTATATGATAATTATCTTAAGTTGTAGGAGGGAACACTTTTTTGTGCAACAAACATGTTTTTTACCATTTAAAAGATTTTTTTATTTTGATGGTAGTATTATAGGGTGAATATGTTTTGGTTTAAAATATTACATTTTATATTTATCATCTTCACCTCTCAATATATTTTTCCAAGGCAAATCTTCATCAAATTAAAATCATATGCAACATTTTCAGTTAGGCAGCCATGAACATGCTTACCTATAGGTGTTTTGAAGAAGAAAACCAAGTGAAAACTAGGAGAATATATTTTTGAATTCATTTATAGGTTTTTAAAAATAGGTTTTAGATATTTTAATAGGCTTAAACCCATTTAAGGATAAATAATACTCACTATACACACTTGCATACACTACATGCATACTTTTCAAGGTGTACCTACAAGGGTTTCCATGATGATTTCATGATATGATAAGAGCTTTATTAGCGGTGTAAATCTCTTTGAGACATGAATAGTGAATTTTGGAGGTTGATATTGGATCACAACTTAGGAAATAGTCAAATAATTCAGATTGTTCACGTTTGTATTTACTGTCTATAGACTTGAGAATGTCCACCTACAAGATTTGTTGGTAGAGAACTAAGGGCATTTGATGAAAGAATTTGAACAAGTGTTGGATCTATTTTGAAGTCCTAGTATGATAATTTTACCATGATAGACCATGTTTGAATTTTAAATATGTAAAATAGAACTATAAATCACTTTCAAAGATGTGATGATTGAATATAAGGACATTTTACCTTAAAATGCAAAATAGAGGTCTAGGGGCTTTTGTGAATAAATTATGACATGGTTGAAATGATATTTACGGCATAAAGATAATTAAATATTATATCACCTATATAGGATAGGGAATATTCAATTTTTAATGGGTAGATTATTACTAAAAGATGGTTGTTGGGAACCTTAAATTTGCCCATTTATACATTAAGAATAGGTAGTGAAGTCTATAGGCTGAGTCCTAAAGAGCCCTCACACTAATGATGAAAAGATAGATCATGATAACATATGGGGATAGTTAAAAATGGTCAAATTTATGATTTGTGACATAAATAAACCACTAAAGAGGGTGAATTTATTTATTTTAGGGTCTCATGTATACCTACAGGTCTCCTTTCAAGATGAGATACACACCTACAACTAACTATAATAGTACACATTCCAAGATGGAGTGTTTAAGATGGAATCACATAAGTTGGTAGATTATAAATGTTTTAAAATGTTTCATGAGATTTTAAAGGTATTTTTAACCTTTCAATATAATAATTCACACCTATAGGATTATACTGGTCATAACATAGTTGATTGTGTTGACTAAGAAAAGCAATGAGCATGAAGAATGATATTTATTAGTGTTGGAATTGTATAAACATGATGAAAATGTCTAAAAAAATTGATAAATTAACTTATTTATTAAATTAATGTCCTTATATATCATAATAAAAGTCTAACTAAGCTATTAACACCTACAGGAACCATTTTTGAGCTCAAAGCAAGAAATACAGTGAAGAGTGGAAACTCAATTTGAATATGTAAGGAGTATCAAGGGGATGTGGTAAGTTGAAATTATAAATTTATTTAAATAATATTTTTATACCTTGAAATTTCTCTATCTAATGAAAATCATGCACAAGGAGTTTAAACCATGTAGTACACAGTCCTCATGAGGAAGCCTGCACATAGTCTTCTTTATAAGGGTTTATTTTAGGTTTTGGAGAAATTTTAAGGAATAATGACCTGATATAAAGATTTATTTTTGTGTGGGAGGTTACAAAGGTATATAAAATATCCTAAAATGATAACTATTGTCTAAGGAAATAAGGGAGTGCCCTATATTTTATCTTAGATAGAGGGCACTCCCTTTGTGTATGTAACCTATAGTTTTGGACAAAAGAGGTGAAAAGGTTATCCAAGGAGATAAGGTAAATTTAAATAAATATTTTAAAGATATATAAAAACTATTTAGACATAGAAGAATGGGTGAATCTTAACAGGGTGTCCTAGACCATAAGGTTTGCAAATAGGCCTAAAGGTACGATTTTGACCTAATGACCAAATGTGAGACCAATTTCAATTATATCCATAAGAATTATTTATACCTTATTGTATCATGTTTATTTATTATTAAATATGTTTATTAATAATTTGGATGTAGGTGAACCATCAAAAACCCATTTTGAGCTTCAAGGACAACTCAAGCCTACTTAGCATGTTTATACCTAAAGCCAAATGGAGAGCCATTCACATTTATAGATTTGGATATGCTTTAAAATAAATTTTTGAATGAATATGGGATCATTAAATATGTGATAAAACCCTTGGTGTGTTGACAAAACAAAATGAATGCCATTTTTGACTCAAGGATAAACTCAGGCCTATGGGAATGAGGAATCAAGCTCGATAGGTCAAATTTGAATGATCATATCTCCCTTGGTGATTTTCATGGAAAATAAATTAATTTTTATATGTTATATATGGTCCTAAATACAAATATTTTTATTTTTTTTCAATTTTATCGTCAGGTTTTTATGAATAAAGATTAAGAGGTCAAAACAGGCCTAAACACTCCAAAACCTTGCTAGTGACCAGTTTGTGGAAATAGAGTTATAAATATAATATAATTGAATTTTTTAACCAAGATGATGATTGTAAATTTCATATTAATATTTAAATATACTTCCCATGATTTTGGACTATACAAAATTTTATGGATAGGGTACAAAATTTTATGGATAGTGTACAAAATATGGTACTTTTGACTATTTTATGTGTTTTGCAAGTTACAACATGTTTCAAGAGATTCAATCAAGTTTGGGTGAAATATTAGGAATTTTAATAAATAATTATGTATATTTAATTCCTTTTAAAAACTTATAAGTTTTTAAAAATAAACTCTCATCCTAGCCAATCAAAATTGGCATAGTGAAATTAATACTGAGAAGGGTGAAAACTTCAAGTGTGAGCTTTTTTAAGGTATCCCTGATGCTTCTAAGACCATGGAGGGTATTTAAATGTGTCATAAACTCACTACCATGGAATTTTACAGAAAATAGATGCATTTTTGGAGGTCAAGTGTGTAGGGTTCATGAAAGAGGGGTTTCTTAGACTATAGTTGATGATGGCTCATTCCTAGATGGTTCCAGATGACCAGGACTACAAACAACGCATGGAGAGGCATGTAAGATAAATTTCATCTTAATTATAATCATTATGTATTTCCATAATTTTTTTTTATAATTTAAAATAGGTCCAAATCATGAAGGTAGTCTTATAAGCTAGAATGAGGCATTTCATGCCACTTGTCTCTTCTAACCTTACATGGTTCATCCCGTATCCTCTTTTCATGCATAATTAACTAATTATCTTATCTTGATAAGTGTCCTTATGACCATTAGACTTATTTATTCTCTCTCTCTCTCTCTCTCTCTCTCTCTCTCTCTCTCTCTCTCTCTCTCTCTCTCTCTCTCTCTCTCTCTCTCTCTCAAGTTATTAATAACTAGCCATTTTGGCCATTATAACTTATGCTCCACCTAAGTATGGCAAAGCCTTGCTCATTTTCATACCTTTTGATCAATAACACTACTTATTTTTACCTCTTCCATGATTTTTATTAGTGTTTTCATATAGAATTTTTTATTTTGCATAAGTGATAACTCATGTTTCCTTAGCATGATTATTTCATTCTATCATCTATTTTCAGTTGAAAAGCTTCTTCTTGTAGGGCATGTGAAGTGATTTAGGAATGTTCAAGGTTGAGTGATTTAGTATATTCACTAGTTCCATTTAAGACCTCTTTTCTAGTCCTCATAGCCTAAACATTAATTCACAACCTCATAATGTAACATTGATGTGAGAAGATGCAGATTGGAAAAGTGTATGTTTAGTTTGTCCTTGATTTCATGTGTAACATACAAATAGTTGGAAGTCATCATCTTATTTGGTGTATCACCCCCTTAGGATAGTTTTCTTTCAGTTATCTCTCTCCCTTTTCCCCCAAAAATTTTAGGTGTAGTTGTGATCCAAAGTGGTACATCAAGGGAGCTAGTCCTATTTAGAGATTCACCTCATACTTAGGCTACCCATAAGCCTAGAGGTGTTTTCATTATACCACTTAGATGAGGAGAGATTATAAATCTCCTCAAATGGTGAAAATATAAGTGAAAACACCTTGTAAGTAAGTTAATTATAGATGGAATACTCATAATCATGAAGGTAGTTTCATAGAAGAATATGAAGAGTCTCTATGCCAACTTAAAGGAGAATGATGAACTTCAAGTGGACACTTGTCCATGACAATTTCTTGACCTATTATCCACTTCATTCCCTTTCATTTTAATTAGTTTCATAGCTTAACACTTGGCCTTTTGACCCTCCAACTTATATTTTTCTATGTTTTTGCCTTTAATTTATATATGCAAGCCATAATGGCATTTATATCTAGTACACACCTAGTATGGTGAAGCCCTATTGCTTTGACACCTTCTTTTGCCTTTGAAAAAAGTTTTGATGTTGATTTATTCTCTTCTCATCTTTACTAAGTATTTCAAGTAGTGTATTTGGATGATAAGTGACGAGGATTATTTTTCCTCGCTTCCATTTTGCTCTTGTATGCATTGTGTAAGTAGCATCTCTTATAAAAGGTCTCATAAAGTGTATTGTTTGTTAATGTGTACTTAAAGTATGAGAGAGACTACTAGTGTCTAGTGTCAGACCTTATTTTCACCCACCTCTAATATTCATAATAATCTTCCTCTATGAGAAACATTTATGCTATAAGGTCATAGACTTGAGGTCAGTTTTAGTAGCATTATTTATTAGTGCAAATGCAAGTGTGTTTTTGGACTTATCTTTAGTGTATCACCTCATTATTATAGATTAATTTAATCTACCTTCTTCCCTTTTTACCCCCAATAGTGATTGGTCTTGTGTAGTGTGTGATCATAAAAGTTAAATCAAGGGAGCTAGCCCTTTAGCCTAGAGGTTTATCTCTATTATATGTAACCCACAAGTCTAGAGGTAATCCCATGTTAGCCAAAGTTGTAAAGGCATGAAAAACCTTTATTAGGGTGAAACTTTTTGTCATAATAGGAATCTATAATCCTAAAATTTTAAATTAGAACTTAACCTACCAAAGATAAAATAGAAATTAAAGTCACCCTAATAATTATCTGAGCCTTCCCCAAATAAGCTACCCTAAGTCAACATGTGTGAAATATATCTACCTTGCTAGTTTTGAGTGCATAACATACCAATCATGGGGGAATTTAATTTAAATAGTTATATAGTGACTTTGAGATCTTACAAAGAGAGATGGAGGAGTATGAGGTGGTCCCAAATCACCCAAAATCATCCACCATAGGTATACCTCCTAGTATATCCATGGTGATAGAAATAATTGAATTTCAATAAAAAATAGGTTGGAAAAAATCATGAGTGAGGTTAATGTATTCCAATAGCTCTATAAGAACAACTATGCCATTATGGATAGGAAACAACAACATCCCCTCACTACCTCTACTCCCTTAGACAATAGTACAACCCCACCAAATCATAATTCTAGAAAAAACCCTCAAAACCTCATGAACCAAAAGCTCATGTAGAGACCCAAATAGTCCAAAATAAGGTAATCTACAACATAGTAGAAGAAATTAATAAGATTAAATAAAATATCACCCTTAATAAACTTACTCAAATTATAGATCAATGTGATCTTATACTAAAGTCCCTAACTAAAAATCTAATGTAACCTACCCAAAATAAGGAAAAAATATCCCACACCAATGTGTCCATCCAAAAAAAAATTGAAGTGCCTCTATTTATCTTAACTATTAAGCTATTTTAGAATAATTTACACTTCTTAATGGATTAAAGAGTTTTTATGAATGTAATTCTTGTAGGAATTTATGAAAATTTAGGGTTGGTCTGCATCAAGTCAGACAAGGTATTGGTTCATCTCAAAAAGTTAGAGGTCAAGGTAGTAGGTGAGCTTCTAAATGTCCACATGTAGCTAGAGTTTGACCTAGAATTTAGTATTTCATATACATATAGGTGGCATAGATTCTAAAAGCATATATAATGCTCCTTAGTAGGGACTGGTCCAAAAATTTAAATAGGTACATCGACACTAATTTATCTCATATGTGGTTTCCCTAAAGAAGGGTAGATAATAAAATTATAGTGGATAGGGAACTACACATGAAATACATGATGAAATATTACATGTTGAGAAATGTTGTCATTGATGTCATTGATGTCAAGGTGCATTATGAGTGGTATTTGAGGTATGAGATTGTGAGCTTGATGTGACAAGGAAGCCATGTGATAAGATGAATTTTAAGGAAAGAGATAATTTGAAAGAAACTAATGTCTTATGGTTTCATGAAGGAACAAGTCAAGGTGTCAAAGGTGTTTAGGTTCATAGAAGAGAGATGTCAAGTAATATGATGCTTATCATGTGGTTTTAGGTCTGTATTAGGTTGTGAAAGATTTTTATCAATAGAAAAAGAATGGTTTATTGATATGAGTGAGTTGTAATATATTATATATACTTGGTTGATACTTTTTTGGGGTCATGACATGGAAGGAACAAGTCGAGGCATCAAGTGCTTAAGTAGTCTAAGCCTAGTCATGGTATGAAGAGACCTTGCGAGAAAGTCTGAGCATGGTGGTTTGGTGAGGTGATTGCACACAAACATGAGTGTTTGTATTAGGATATTTTAAATTTTATGTGATTCATTTAAAAACTCATGAAATTTATGGTATGATCCTAAAAGGGTAGGACCTTTAGTTTAGGTCCATATCTAAACCTATCTTAAACCTTGCCTAGCCTAATGAGGTATCATGATCTATTATCAAGGCATGTGGAGGTTTTATGGCATGAGAGTGAGATTTTGATCATTAAATTGAGGTGTTGAGAGCATGGAAAGGGGCATGAATGTTAGTGTTAAGGCCTACTATGGTTTATAGGTCAAGGGCTAGAGAGTAGAGAGAGTGTGCCCTAATGAGGGGTCATGATAATATTCAAAAGTGTTTGATATTATGTAAGCATTTTTAGAGGTATGTTATGTTGTTTTAAGTTTTTTCATGTAGTTTGAGGTAATATTATGAATTAAAAGGCATGCCAAGTTTTTTGGAGGTATCTTGAGTGCTTAAAATGAAGGGTTCTCAACCCGAAAAGTATTTTATTGTGCTCATTATCTCATCAAGACTTTTCATGGGAACATAAGATATTCATGTTATATGGGGAAGGGTCTTAGATAAAAATTCTAATCATTATTTTTGGATTTATGGGATATACTTTATGAATGATCGTTAAGAATGGAAACAAGTTTAAACCCTCTTAGAACCCTAATAAAGACCTAATGTTGAATATGTTCCTAAAATTTGATAAATATGGATTTAATTTATCAATTAATATATTGGATATTGTATTTTACTCTCCCAAGTACCTCTAAGTGGTATGAGAGGAGAGAGAAAATGTTGAATTATAGGCTTATTTCTAAAGAAGTTATTATAGAAGTCAAAAGTTGCATTGAACATAGTAATAAAATGGACGGAGGAATAAGGTAGAGACTCTTTTTTAATGTTAATTAAATTTTATGGATAGGTTATATTACTAATTTTTACAAAATGGTCATCCAAGTTAGCTAGTCTCTAATAGGCCAAATGGTGCAAATAATGATAAACCCAAGCAATAGTGAGAAGATGGATTGGAATGTGTTTTCATGATAGAATGATAAAAAAAATTAAATGTAGATTTTTATTATAAATTTTAAATAATTTATACTATTTCAATAATTTTTTAAGGTTAGGAATATGGTGAAAGGTTTCTCACAAGATGACTTGTCTAGTTCAGGTAAGACGATGAGATATAAGGTCATGAGATTGGTCTGAAAGACCAATATTTGTCACTAGAACATATTATAATTTTATTTTAATATGTTATAATGATATCATATGATAATATACATTCATAATAACTTATTTAAAATTTATACAAAGGTATTGGAGTTCTAAGTCACCAAGACTATGTTTTGAGGTATTCTGGCAATTTTGAGTAAGTTGCAGAGGTGTTCTTGAAGCCTTATATTATGAGTTTAAATGCATAATGTATATGGTTTATTTTTTTTATTAATTTAAATTATTGATAATTTTTTAAAATATTTAAATTTGGTATAATAGGCTAAAAATTTGAAGCCAAAATGGCTCTTCTGGTTTAAGTAAAACTATGTGAGGAGATTGGTTGGCAAGACCAATGTTTGATATTAGAGTTATAGTTATTTTGATTTAATTTGTTATGAATATGTTATATAATATTTTTAATGTATTTATAATAATATAAATTTTCCTTTCATGTGTTTAATTTCAAGTAGTTTCATGATTAGCTTTTGATAGTTTTGGTAGTTTTTAGTGAGCATACTGAAGAGATGATTTTAAGCTTTTTTTCCATGAGTTAAATTGTTTAAATAATATGGTGATGACCCTAAGGTAATATATAATACATAAATTTATTTTATTTAGAATTTATTAGTGGCTTAAGTGAATTTGAGCTTCAATATTGAAAGGCAATTTTTTGGTATACACACGTCTAATAGGATTGAGTGCTAATGAGGGGTTTCAAGTAGTAGTTTGTTGTAAAATGTCATGTTGAGCCTATAATATATCAGTGGGGATATATTTAATTTTTGTATGATATTTTACTACCATGTGTGGATTTTAAAAGTGTTTCAAGGAAGGCAAAGTGTAACATGTCCTAAAGTAGGCCTAATGAAATTAGGTCTCCATGAGACCTAAAGAATGAGTTGGTCTATTTGAGTTATGGTAAACCTAATGTATTGATTTATTATTAATTGTAATTTTTAATAAGGAATATTTGGTATCTAATATAATTGGGCAGGTTTGTGTGCCTAACCAAGAGGTGAATGAGCAAGAGGAATGGTCTATATATAAGGTCGTCTTAGGCCCATTGGTGTAAATAGAGTGCAAGCGAATGAAATAAAACATTATTAAGTAGAAGGAGGTATTTTGCACCATCAAACTATTTTATATTATATGTAAGAAATATATATATATATATATATACATATATATACATATATATATATATATATGTATGTATATATATGTATATATGTATATATATATATGTATATATGTATATATATATATATATGTATATATATATATATGTATATAGACATATATATATATATATATATATATATATATATATATATGTCTATATATGAATATCAAGGTCACAAGACCTAATCAGTCTTGGAGAGACCTAGTTGAGTGAAGAGGCCTAAAAGGCAATTTAGAGGGATAGGAGTGTGAAGAGATGAGGAGGTGGTAATAATATTTTGGTTGAATAAAAATAGTTTTTTTAAGTTTATAAAATCAATAAGGTGTTTGAATTAGTGCTAAGTCTATATATATATATATATATATATATATATATATATATATATATATGAATATCAAGGTCACAAGACCTAATCAGTCTTGGAGAGACCTAGTTGAGTGAAGAGGCCTAAAAGGCAATTTAGAGGGATAGGAGTGTGAAGAGATGAAGAGGTGGTAATAATATTTTGGTTGAATAAAAAAAGTGTTTTTAAGTTTATAAAATCAATAAGGTGTCTGAATTGGTGCTAAGTCATCTAGGGGTTGGTTCCTACTTGCAAGTGGGTGCTTGGCTAGTTGGGGTTGGTGCTCCATATGGATTTGGTGCTTCACTAAATTTGTTTTTTGTCTTATAAGAGTGTAGTAACTTGGTATATATCAGTGGTTTTTCTTACCATTTAGGTTTACCACATATGTGATGTGTTCTTGTGTTTCATACTTATATGGATAGTTACTTATGCTTGCTAGATCTATTTATGTATTTGAATGATTCATGATTGCTTAAGTATGATTGAAATATAGGGTTTTGAATAATAATTCACCCCCATTACTAGTAATTTTTCTTCCAAATTTTATTATTATAATATGTCATTCTAAGTAGGTCTAATATCATAAAGGATATCTTAGAAGCAAGGATGGATAATAGTCAAGTTAAAGGAGGTTTCTCTACTAGTAAGGCTCCATTCTTTCATGGGACTAATTATGTATTTTAGAGAATCAAAATGAGATCACATATAATTTCCATGGATCATGAGATATGATGATAATTTTTGGATGTATGTACTCCACCTCCTATACCACCAACTAATACAAAAGGCAATAAGGAAAGTGATAGTAATTACAAGGCAATGAATGCCATTCTATATAGTCTATCAGAGGTAGAGTTTGTGAAGGTGATGTACTGTGAGTTAGCCAAGGTGATATGGGAAAATTTGAAGACTATCTATAAAGGAAAAATCAAAGTGAAGATGGCTAAATTATAGACCCATAGAAGATAGTATGAATGTTTGCATATGAAAGAAGATGAGAGCATTGCATCCTACCTATTAAGGTTTGATGAAGTTGTCAATGTCATCAGAAGTTTTGGAGAAGAATTGAAAGAGTCTATAGTTGTTAAAATTTTATTGAGATACCTAACTTATAAATTTGATTCAAAGGTGTATGCATTAGAATAAATTCAAGATCTAGATACACTTTAGATGGATGGGATTCATGGCATATTGACTGCCTATGAAATCACAAAATTAAAGGAAGACATCCAAAGAAGGAAGCAACATTCAAAGTTGAGAAAAATTCAAAATTCATGAAGTTCAAGGATGATTTATGTTTAGATATTTATGATGATGAGTTGATATCCATATTTTTTAAGAAATTGAAGATTGGATCTAGTAAGTACAAGGGTAAGCTACATTTCAAATGTTTCATTTATAGTAAGATTGATCACTTTGCATCTAAGTATCCTAATAAGGACAATAATATGAATGATGAAGAACATGATAAATATCATAGGGATGATAATAAGGTCTATATGATTGAAAAAAACAAGAAAAACTTCAAAAATTATGAAGGAAAGAAAGGGTCATTCAATAACAAGATAAGTTTCTATACCAAAAAAGATAATATCTCATCTGATGTAAGTGACAAAAGTACATTTGATAGTTATTATGATAGTAATGATCATGAAAATAATGAAACCTTATTCATGGTTATAGAAACATATAATGAGGGTTGATCGAAAGGGAAAGCCTTATGGATGATGAAGAATTAGATGAAGAAGAGGTTGAAGTAAACCTTGAGGCATAATTGGTGAGTGCTCTAGAGGAGTTAAAGTTCCAAAGAAGGAAGAATAAAAAACTAAGATCATTATTAAGGAATATGAAGAGCATATTGGTTTGTTTGAAGATAAATTGAGTAACACATCCAAAGATCATGATGATATCATCAATCAGGTTGCAACTCAGATGGACATAGTCATTACTAGCCCAAAGGCTAAGGAAGAAGAATGCGCCATGTATGAATAAAAAAATGGATTCCTTAAATTCAAAATTGGATTAAGAAACTAGAAATATGAAGACCTATGATAAGTTTTAAAAGAGCATTAAATCTTCAAATGAAATTTTGAGTAGTTAGAAGTCTAACAATGATAAGCCAAGTCTTGGTTTCAAAGTAGATCAAAATGAGAACAAGGAGAATGATAATGTGAATAAGAAGGTCAACCTCAAGAAAAATATGAAAACAAATTAATTTACATAGACTAACACCATAAGGTATGTATATTCATTCAATGGTTACTATTTATCATGTAGTCAGTTTGGTCATAGATCAAGAAAGTGTAGAAGAACCTTCAAGAATGTGTAGTCATAGAACTATGGAAGGAGTCACAATTCACATATGTCAAGATATATAAGTGATGTTGTTTTATATAAGTATCTTAACATTGGTCATATTTCAGTATTTTATCATCATGAATCATCAAGACAGAGCAAGAAGATTTAAGTTCCTAGAGTTAAATAAATAAGACAAACCAAGATGTGGAAATCCAAGAAAATCAAGCTTAGCATTGATCAATCTACAAGCCAAAGTGGACTATTTATTATGATAGAGCATATACTAGATATTGAAGATTATCAAGAGTGTTAATTATCAACTCAGATTATTGACCACATGGATGATGAAGAGGCCAAGCCAAAGAGGATAATCAAGCCTAAAAGGATCCTAAATGATCTTTAGTATTGTGAGAGCATGAAGATCTTGGAATATCTTGAGTTTGTGTCATTCTAGTGCCCTATGATAAGGGTTGACTTCATTAAGCATCAAAGAGACACTCATTTGTGAGTAGAAACTTGGTAGATATCATGAAGACATGTTGGAGAATGTTAAAATATTTGGAAGTTTTGTTAGTATTGGTATCAAGATATTTTGGTTTGAGATTCTTAATGACTCATATGGTGATCTCAAGATAGGACAAAGAGGGAGTCCCTAATTCCTTAGTTGATGTCAAGAATATGGTGGCACAGTGCGTGATCAAAGGTTTGAGTCATATAATTCATGTCATGGATAAGGTGAATGGTATTGTGATATGAGTTCATCTAAAATAAGTATGCATGGAGTAATGGGGAACATGTTCCTTTAGTACTTCATAATCTATATGTTGAGCCTTGTTGCAAGAAGGTGTGATTCCAAATAGTAGTTTGTAGAAGACCCTTTGTCATTAATGTCAAAGGGGGTGAAAAACTAGAATGGAGGAGAGAAGGATGATCAGGTTGTAGTGTGTTTTCCATCAATGACAAAGGGGAAGTTTTTTGAGAAGTGTTGTCATTGATGTCATTGATGTTAAGGTGCATGGTGAGTGGTTTTTAAGGTATGGGATTATGATATTGATGTGATAAATAATCCATGTCATAAGATACATTTGAAGGAAAGAGATAATTTCAAGGCAATGGTTTCATGAAGAAACAATTGAAGGTGTCAAAGGTGTTCAAATGCATGGAAGAAAGATGTCAAGTCATATGATGTTTGGTCATGTGGTTTTAGGTCTATATGAGGCTATGGAAGGTTGTTGTCATTAGAAAGATAATGTTGTAGTGATATAAGTGAGGTGTAATGTCTTATATCTACTTGTTTTATTTTTTGTTGAGGTCATGACATGGAAGGAACATGTCAAAGCATCAAGTGCTTAAGTAGTCTAAGCCTAGTCATGGTGTTAAGAGACCTTGTGAGAAGGTTTGAGAATGGTGGTTTGGTGAGATGAGTGAACATAGATAGGCATTAGGTTATTTTATCATGTATGTGAGGCATTGGAACACTAATTATATTTTTAAAATGATCCTATAATGGTAAGACCTTTAGTCTAAGTTTGTATCTAGACCTCTCTTAAACCCTGTCTGACCTACTAAGGTATCATGATTTATTGTTAGGGAATGTGGAGGTTTTATGTAATTATAGTGATATGTTGAGCATGATAGTGAAATTTTTAGAGCATGGAAAGAGGCATAAAGGTTAGTGTTAAGGACTAATGTGGTTTACAAGTTAAGGGCTAGAGATTAGAGAGAGAGTGTGGCTTAATGAGGGGTCATGATTATATTTCAATGTGTTCAATATTATGTAACCATTTTTATATGTAAGGTATTTTTTAAAGTATGTTCATGTGGTTTAAGTTCATAGTTTGAAGGAAAAGGCATGAAAAGTTATTTGTAGGTCTCTCAAGTGCTTAGAATGAAGGGTTCTCAACTTGAGAAGGATTTTCTTGTGCTCATTAGCTCATCAAAAATTTACATGGAAACCTAATATATTCATGGTATATTTGAGAGGGTCTTAGTTAAAAATTATATGGATTATTATTTGGATTTAGGGTCTATGCTTTATGAACAATCGTTATGGATGGAAACAAGTTTAAAACCTCTTAAAACCCTAATCACAAAAGTGATTAGGATGGATTGAATTTCATATTTAATATATTAGATATTATAATGGACTCTCCCAGGTACCTCTAGGTGGTATTGGTTAGTGATAGGAGAGAGAAAATGTTGAATTATAGGCTTGCTTCTAAAGAAGTTATTATAGAAGTCAAAATTTGCATTGAACACATCAAGAAAATGGATGGAAGAAGAAGGTAGAGACTCATGTTTAATTTTAATTAAGTTTTATAGATAGGTTATATTCCTCAAGTTTTCTAAACTGGTCATCCCATTTAGTGATTTACTAATAGTCCAAATGGTACAAATAGTGAAAAACCTAGGCAATAATAAGATGAATTGGAATGTATTTTCATGATAGAATTATAAAAATATGTACATGTAGATGTTTTTAAGGAATTTTAAATTATGTATATCATTTAAATAAGTTTTTAATTTTATTTATTATGGTGAAAGGTTGCTCACAAGTTGGCTTATCTATTTTAGGTAAGACAGGGAGATATAAGGTCATGAGATTGGTCTGAAAGACCAATATTTGTCATTAGACCATATATATATATATATATATATATATATATATATATATGTATGTATGTATATATATATATATATGTATGTATGTATGTATATATATATATATATATATATATATATATATATATATATATATATATTAGGATGGTATAATGATATAATATGATCATATAAATTCATCATAATTAATTTAAAATATATACATAGGTATTGGAGGTCTAAGTCACCAAGACTATGTTTTGAGGTAATCTGATAGTTCTAAGTTACAGAGGTGTTCTTGAAGCCTTATATTTTTATTTGAAATGTATAATGCATATGGTGTTTTTGTTTTTTATTTTAAAGTTATGTTAATTCTTTTTAAAATCTTTAAATTAATTATAATAGGTTAAAAATTTAATGCCAAAATGGCTTGTTTGGTTCAAGCAAGACTATGTGAAATAAGGTCAAGAGATTGGTTTGAAAGATCAATGTTTGATATTAGAGATTATGTTTATTATGATTTATGTTGTTATTAATATAACATATAATATTTTTAATCTATTTATATTAATTTATATTATTATTTTAGGTGTTTAATGTCAATTAGTTTCATAACTGGCTTTTGACAGTCTTAGCAGTTCCTAGTGAGCATATTGAAGAGATGAGTTTAAGCCTTTTTGCCCTAAGTTGAAGTGTTTAAATAATATGGTGATTAAAATTAGGTTATATATACTTTTTATATGTACTTTTTTTTATCATTTTTTATTTTATTAAGTGATTTTGAGATTCAGTATTGAAAGGCATATTTTTGGTGTACACAAACCTAATAGGACTGATACTGATGAGGGGTTTCAAGAAGTGATTTGTTGTAAAATGTCTTGTTGAGCCTAGAATAAATAATTGGGGGTATGTATATATATATATATATATATATATATATATATATGTATATATATATGTATATATATATATATATGTATATATATATATATGTATATATATATATATATGTATATATATATATATATGTATATATATATATATGGAGATTTAAAGTGTTCTAAGGAAGGTAAAGTGTAACGTGTCCTAAAATAGGCCTAATGCAATTAGGTCTCTACAAGACCTAAAGAAGGATTTGGTTTATTTGAGTTATGTCTGACCTAATGTAAATATTTATTATTAATTGTAAAATTTAATAAGCCTATTATATTTCAAATTTAAATGGATAAGTGTGTGTGGTTGAACAAAAGGTGACTGAGCAAGAGGTATGGTATATATACAAGGTAGTTTTATGCCTATTAGAGTAAGTAGAATGCAAGTGAATGAAATAACACTTTATTGAGTATAAAGAGGTATTTTATAACATAAAAGGAGTATATATGATATATAATTAAGATATGATAGTGTTTTTACATATGAATATCAAGCTCATATGACCTAATCAATCTTAAAGAGACCTAGTTGAGTGAAGAGGCCTAGAAGGCAGTTTAAGAGGGATAAGAGTGTGAAGAGATGAATAGGTGGTCATAATATGTAGGTTTAAGAAACATAATATTATGAAGGTGATCAAATAAATTATTTTTGAGTTATTGTTGATTCATCTAGGGGGTTGGTTCTTCCTTGTAAGTGGCTTCTTGCTATAGTCTTGTGAAGTGGGTGCTTGGCTAGTTAGGGTTGGTGCTCCATGTGGAGTTGATGCTTCACTAAATTTGGTTTTTGTATTAGATTAACTTATTACATTTGTAAAAATTAGTGGGTTTTATTCCCCTTGAGGTTTTCCCACATATGTGATGTGTTCTTGTGTTTCATGTTTATGTCGATAGTTTCCTATGATTACTAGATCTATTTATTTGTTTGAATGATTCATGATTGCTTAAGTATAAATGAAAGAAAGGGTTTTAAAGATTGATTCACCCCCTCTCATTTATTTTGATTCTAATGGTACAATTATATCAATAAGAGAGTGAACCTAGTGTCCTCAAACTTACATATTTATATGTTGAGCATGAAACCTACTAAAGACAAAGCTAGTAAAAGATTAGAGTTGTCATTCTTATGGTTGATTTATCTAGATGGAGATCATTATAAAAAATGTAGTGGAATAAGTGTTCTACTAATAAACACACAAGGAAAGAGATAAATATCTTTATATAGGATAAAACACCCTTGCACCAATAACCTATTAAAGTATGAGGTTTTAATCCTAGGATTGTCATTTTTATTAAAACATAAGGCAAAATAACTAAGAGTATTTAGTGATTCTGAGTCGATAGTCAACTAGGTTAAGAGTATATTTTAGTGTAAACTATCATACCTCAAAAAGTATAATCATATTGCCTTGTATTTAATATAAATGTTTAGTGCATTCAATTTAATCACTATCCTTATGGAAGAAAATAAATTTAGCCATTCATTAGCATCCTCGATCATGAACTTAACTCTCCTTGATGACACTAAATTATAGGAGCTCTCTATGGAGCTAGTTCCTTGCCTCTATGTCTTAGATAATGTAATAAATTTATAATTATTTAAAGAATATCAACAAATTATCTAATTAATTAATAATGTTGGGGTATTTTAAGACCATATAATTGATAAGGTAGATAGATACAATCCCAAGGATGGACTTGATAAGGATGAGATTCTCAATATTCATGGACATCACATCTTAAAATGGATGAATTAACTAGAAAATGCATTCAATACATTCATATTTGCACCCCAAATTAATAATCCCAAGTTTGAGAATCAAAAGTGTTGAACCATTAATCTCAATCATTCATGGAAACCCTAACTTTTAATATAGGTCATGATTAGATAGACCTATAACTTGATCCGCTTCTAAATTTACTACTAAGATATAAGGATGTGATTTATTGGGCCTATGGAGACCTAAAATTTTTCACTTGAAGCTAATTACTCACACCATCCCATTAAAACTAGAACAAAATCCATTTAGGTAGAAGTATAATCCTGTGAACCCAATCATGGAACCCTTGATACATAAATAGGTTCATAAATTACTCTCATATATAGTAATATTCCTAGTGTATCACTCTACCTAGGTAGCCAACTAGGTACCTATGTGAAAAAAATAATAGAGAATTTTATTTATGCATATATTTTTGAAATATGAACCAAGATTTAGATAAAGACATATATCCATTACCTTCCATTAATTAAGTAACCCAGATGGTGATCATATCCCAGATGATGTCCTTACTAGATGGATTCTCAGAATATAATCAGGTCCTAGTCAATATAAAGGACCAATCCAAAACCACATTCGCTAATAAATGTTGTATGTTTTACTATAAGAGAATTCCATTTAGATTGATCAATTTCAGAGCAACATTTTAAAGGGCTATGCATTTTAATTTTGAAGGTTTAATTGGAAAATTCATATTATTTACATGGATGATTTAACTATGTTTGTGAAATATAGGTCAGATCACATTCATAATTTGCATAAGTATTTGATAGGTGACGTAGGTATGGCATCTCTTTAAACCCTAAAAAGAGAATGTGTAGTTTTATTGAAGGTAAGATTCTCAATAATATCATCATAAAGGAAGGTATTATTATTGATCCCAAAATAATTGATGTGATTTCCAAATTACCTCATACTAAAAGCAAGAAAGTGTTAGAATATTATTTTGGGAAAATCAAAATTTTTAGAAGTTCATTTATAGATTTGATGAATTTGTAAGGCATGAAAAATTTGAATGGAATGCCAAATATATGAAGAATTTCTAAGATATAAATTTCTTTATCATGCAATCCCCCATGATGATCAAACTAGATTACATGATGTATTTATAAATTTATCTTTTCACCTCCGAACACACCATCACTTCTTGTCTTGTACAAATATAGGAATAGAAGAACACCCTATTGATTCTATGAGAACTAATGTCAAGGATGAAAAATTGAAATATTTTACCCTAGACAAGAATGTGTATACACTCATAAAAGATGTAAAGAAGTTTTGACATTGTATTCTCAATAAAAAGGTACATTAAATCATACTGGACCTGGCCATCAAGTAAATGTTGGGTTAGAATGAGATGGGTGAATGTAGAGGTCGATGGATGATAAAGTTATATGAGTATGATAAATAAATAAAACCTAGCATGTTGGTTATAGGGAAAGGACTTACTTAACTAATAATTGAAATGGATCCAAAGATATTTGTGCAGTAATCAGAACAATAACTAGTAATAAAATAGGATTGGTATGCCTCAATCATATATTTGCTACTCTATGGGAACACACTTATTGGGGTAAATCAAATATAGAAAATATCCCTTATATTGAAGGAAACATAGTATATGTTGAAGAAAGGAGTCATCTTTAGGATAAATTATGAAGGCATCTATCTAAAATACTTATCAAAAGTTGAAGCCAAAGAAGTAATTGTGAATTTCCATGAAAATATGAGCATTAGTGATCTGATAGGGAATATAAAGACACACAAGATAATATATATAGGATATTAATAGCCCACATTATTCAAATATATCCATGCTTATGTTAGGACATGCCATCAATGTCAAACCTTCACTAAAATAGAACCCACACTATAATGTCATTGTAGGCAATTATATAAACAACACCATTCACCCAATGAGGACTATATTTTGTCGAGGTCATAAACCCCAACTCCTTAGTAGGCCAAAATTTTATTATCATGGCCACATATTCCTACACAATATGGATAGAGGTATAAAAAATAAACAAAGACACCTCAATTAAAATCATCAAATTCATGGAGAACAATATAACCACTTGATTTAGAATCCTTATCTCATTGGTGTTGACTAATGGTCTAACATTATAATCTATAGAATTCATTAAATAGGAATATAATTAATATATCTTATTGATATTATCATATAATTACTATTATCAAGGGAATGGATTCGTAAAGTTTACTAATAAAAATTTTGATTGATGCCATTAGGAAGTCTGTAGAGAAGAAACCCCAAGAATGTCTTTTGCTATTGAAATTTGATCCTTAGGGTGATCATCTTAGATATAAGAAGGAACTTAAAATATCACCATTTATACTATTGTATGGGTTAGATCTAATTATTCTATTTACACTTAGAATCCCTACCTAGAAGTTTATGTAATAGTATATGAAATATGATGAAAAAGTGAACTCTAAGATCTTGGACATTACCTAGCTAGGAGAATCCCAGGATGAAACCTTAGTTAACTTTGAAAAACATCAAGGCACTATCAAATGATGGTTTTAAAAAAGGGCCAATGTCAAATCCTTTAGGATTTATAATCTAGTATTATTGTGGGATAAAACCTATGTAAAGAAGGGATGACACACCAAGTTTGATCCTCTCTAGATCAACCCCTACTAGATAGTTGAGATACTCAGGTAGAATTCATTCTACCTCAATGACCTCAAGCATAAAAAATCTCATTACTTGTGAATGGATAATTCTTAGAACATTACTTCTTTACTCCCCTTCCAATGTAATTTTTGAGTGACTTCAATAAAGGTTGTAATGTATATATTAGACTAGTTTGATTTTGGTTGTTTGCTTTTGGTTTTTTATTTATGGTTATCCATTTGTGTCCTACTAACCTTTCCCTAGTTTTTTACTTCAAAGGACGATGTGATCAATAGGAGGAACCAAGCTTAGAAAAGAGTAATGACCAATCTAAAGAGTGATTAAAACATAAAAGGTATAGTTTAGAAGGCTAAGATTTCATTTTGAAACAATTCAAATAT
This sequence comes from Torreya grandis, assembly GCA_037957365.1. NCBI lineage: Eukaryota > Viridiplantae > Streptophyta > Pinopsida > Cupressales > Taxaceae > Torreya > Torreya grandis. The sequence continues at coordinate 187,130 of JARHVA010005330.1, forward strand.
TGTGAGTAGTCCTTTAATTTTCATATCTTGAAGGACAATGATTTGTAAAATGATAAGTGGATTTTAGAAAAACTAGATTAATCTATAGAAGCCATAAAAACTACACTTAATAAAACATCTTGATTAAATATAACATCACTCAACTAATCTAATATATTCTAGGTATTCAAATCTTTTTGAACATCCCATCACCCATGACTTGATCTAAAACCCTCAATGGACAAAACTATAAAATATTTTCATAAGATTTTAAAAAAATGACTAGAGAAAAAATATAGAATCTAAATTATGAGTCTTCATCAAAAGGGCTATTAAGTAAACCTCCATCAATAGATTTATAACCTAACTTCTAATAGAGTAAGGTATATAATAAGACCAAAGTTATCTTTATCAAGGCTATATATGCCTAGATGGTAGACGATCAATGCCCATACCATTCTCATCCAATTCATTTAGCCAATAAATTCCAATTTTAGATGTTCTAATAACTAGCTTGATCCATGTTTGAGTTAAATCCAACCAAAACTAAGTATAACTTTATCACCTCTCACACACATGGATGGTATTTTCTAGATATAAATATTAGTATGTCATGTGGTGTAATTGAATTTGGTACCTTATTTCTCTATCTATGTCTAAGGATTTGCTCACATTATATGTTTTGTGAAGGAAGGTTTATAGCTTGGGTTATAAGTGCTTAACACCTCTTTCCCCATGGAATTTTCCATGTGTTGTGGCCAACACACCCATACTTATGAGAAGTGGGGGAACCTTATTATAAGTTTATCAAATTTGTGGTTATGGAGTTTTAGTCTCTCCTTGATCTACGCCTTTCTTTTAGAGTGCTTGAATTTTTATTTTGACCTAGTTTTACCATGTGTCTAATATATTCATAATGGAATTTGATCACTATTAATTCACCTTGTAACTTATGAGTTTAAGTGAAATTGAATCTTTGTCGCATCCTAAATAGAATAATGTAGTTTCACACTTAGAATAATTTTATTGCACTAATGTTCTAATATATAGATTTGGACTTGGTTTGAATCTTTTAGAGTCATATTATCCTAGAGTCTTAATTTATCAAAGTCCTATATGGCACCTTATAAAGCTCCATTGATGAGTTGGTGAGTTATATTTAATTACATAACTTAATTTTTACTTTGTCTCTTTTTATGAATTTTCATAGGTTGAGAGAAAAAATAAGAAAGCACTGCATGGTTCCAACTATTAAGATGCATCAATATCTAAAACCTAAAAAAGATGTCAAATCTAAAGAGAGCTTGAAAAATCAAATCATCTATCTATTAGAATGGCCATTTTCCTAGACCTAATGGAGATGTCAGATCCTAGGATAGCCTAACAAAATGAAAACATGTCACATGGCCTCAGTAACCAAAGGTTCAAAAATTTGACCAATTAGATGGCCATAATGTCAGACATGTTAGTCTCTTATACTTGAAAAATATGTTAAACCCTAAGTGAGCTTAACCAAATGAAATGATGCCAACTTGGCCTACTATCAGTCTCTTGGACTTGTCAGATCCTAGTGAATCTTGACAAACCACACCAGGACATGTGTCACTTATGTACATATTTATAGAAGCCCAAAAAAACCCTAAGAGGACATAACAAGGTATAATTAGTGTTAAATTCATAATCAAAATATGTAAAACATCACTTCATTCCTCTAGTTGGCTACTCCTACTCCTAAAAGTCTAAAAGTGAAGTATCAATCCTTACCTAGGTGGTAACTATTTTAGTAAAGACCAATGAGCAAGGGACACATGGATAAAAATAGGCCATCAAGGATGCCATTGGGATGAAATTATTATGTGGATACCACACTCCTAACATTAATGAAATGGGGAACTAGGCCCTAATTGGACAAATTAAAACATCACATCATAATTACCAAATCTAATAGGTGGCACATATTTGAAATCAATGATTTTAAGTATAGATTAAAAAATAAATTGAAAATTCATCCACCAACTCAAATTTTAATGCATGTTAAGTAATCCTCTATATGCCATAAATATATGAGATATGTAAAAATCCTTATAAGTGCCTCTAGATGAGCTCATTCATCATTATTAATCTTAATTTTCTATTCTATGTTCTTATTTTATATACATTCTTATGCCCTTCGTGCCTCCCTTCCTTAGAGCTCATTATCACAAAATATCCACTTATTTCCACCATGATCACTTATTCTTCTTCTAACCTTAAAATTGAGTTTGAGTATAGGACACCATGTTCCTAGATGGCATGACATGTTTCAAGCACTATAATGAGATGTTCAACGTAGTTGATTTCATTCCCAAATCTTCTACTAGTGATGACAAAGATGATACTGAGTTTGAATATGCCCTCTAGGCATGATAAAAGTTCAGACTATATTGAGTGACATTGAAGTCAGAGGTATTCCCCTATGTTGACTTATTTGACAAGTGCTACTCATAGCTAAGAAAACATAAGATGGTGTTCATGACATGATATACTCTATGATTTCTTGGCATCAAATCATATATTTTTTGGGAGACACTTTCAAATAATAATATAACCTCTTGGAATACACAATCACCAATGATTTGACTATGATGAGTACCTGAATTGACACTTACTAGATATATGATGTCTTGAAACATTGGGTAGAAAATATAGATGTAAAATGGGTCAATAATACATACATGAATGCCCACATAGTTTGCACTTTCAAGGAGGGAGGATATATTAGAATGATACTATTAGACCAATTATTCAAGGGAAGCAACTACCTACATGTTAACCTCTTATGAGTGCCCCTGCTACACATCATACTCAAGGGTGATCAAGTAGTGGGATATTATTGGGGAGAAGGAAAATTTTACATTATGATCTACTTAGAGGCACAATGGTCCATTTATTTTTTATAATCTATATGGCCACCATTACCAAAACCACATCTGAGAGATATGTAAGTCCTTCTACCTAGAGTTCTACATGGCCATTAACAAGGAAACCATGCCTTGGATATCAAAGGAGATAAAGTAATCTATCAACTCCATTAGTGAATACTATTATTATAGAGATTAGACCATCATTTTCATGGAATACACCCTCAAGGATCCCTTCTACCTATCATATCAAGTCTCAAATTGCCTAATAGATCAAGAGATCTCATATCAACCATTGAATGGCATCATGAGCCATTGCATCATCTTCTAACTAAAGGCCTATTTACCCCTATTGATCACCATCATGAACCATATATATGGGGATTTCCCATTTATATAATATGGTAGATACAAAGGAATCCTATGTCTTGGGCAAGGATAACCAATAATACTAGGAAATGCATGACATTATCTAAGCCCATGTGGAAAGGTACTAGGCCTAACTAAACATCCAATATGAACATCAACACCATGAAGAGAATGATATATATATATATATATTAACCCAACAAATGATCATGAGGAATTCACTTAGATTAAGGTGAAGAAGAAGAAGAAAGGAAACAAGTCTCATCATAGGCCATCTACCCAAGCTTACCTTTCCCCCTCCACATCATGTCAACTAAAAGGGGATGTTGAGGAATATCCACCTAGATATCAAGAATAAATTTAAAAGGGATCTTAACTCTTTATCCTTCCATACCTTTTCTATGATTTTCACCCCCACATCCCTCTACTCTAGTTTCACCAACTCCCATGGTCTAATTAACTCAACCTCAAGTAATTCACACCTAGGAAACTCAACCTTATGTTGATAAAATCCAACTGGCCTAACCCCAAGATGCATAAGAACTCTAATTTGATGTCAATATTATCCCAAAAATGAGCCCAAGGTGGGACCAATAATCAAAATCTATGTATATCCATCTACTTACTCCCACCATTATTTAGCAACCTAGTACAACTCCTCTTAGTTTCCCTTACCCATAACAACCCACTCCAGTTATGACCCCACTTTTACCTATTCCACCAATTCAATAATTGACCCAAGTTTCCCTAGATTTGGATATGAAAAACATTGTCACCTCCCATTTGTACAATCCATTCCACAAGTAATGATCTCCATAGTGTCCTTATTGGTTCTTTCACAAGTGTAAATAACTGTAGGTCCCCCACCTCTATAAATTTTTTATTATTTCCCAATATTAAGTGTACCCTTGTGTATAATTATGTTTACTTTGTCCATAATATTAATACCTTATATTTTGAAATATTCCTTAGCTAGTTCATGTAACCTCTGCCACCCTAGATCCCTCCACTATAATAACTAAATTTGATTTGGGTAAGCATACTAGAACAAAATAAAAGTAAACTCATCCCCAAACTCTTGTTTCATCTCTTATTGTTCCTCACATCATTCCTATGCCTCCCTTAATTATTATTTTTGGAACATAAGGACTTAGTTTAAACTAACCAATTTCTTCCCTTCTAATATATGCCCTTCCCTAGTGTTATTGCCCTATATGTTAATTTTACCTAGAGCCAATGGTAGGTGAAGATGTTCCCTTGGGATTCCCCCTTTATCTTTTCCTTCTCCTCATCCATTGATATCTTCCTTCATTTACTTAATTTAATTTTTTCCTAGTCCACCCATACATCCACCTATCACATCCATGTCTATCACCCAATCAACACCTCTTTGTACGATGGGAGTAACCATGGTGTCACAAGCACCTGCGATGAATATGAAGGGTGATCTTGAAGTTTAGTGGGACTTTGATCACACAAAAATGAAAATTAATAATATCTTCACCCAAAATTTAATGTAAGAGGGAAACCTTATGGTCTGGTAAATTTAGCAAGACATCTCCTCCACCAAATTAAGGACATCCAAGGGAGAAGACAAAGTGACTAAGAACATAGTCTTTGTTCTTTGGGACATACATGATATGTTGGATAAGATGATGGATGATATATAAGAGCACATATAATAATTAAAATCATAATAAAGAGTCCCTTACCTAAGGATTTGATTGGATGAGTCAAGGACACCATCTTATAAATTTTATCAGCTCTAGGAAAAATGGTCGAGACTTTGGTAGATAATAAAGCACATCTTCTAAGGGCCCAGGAATATTTAGAGAGAATTGCTCTTTTGGAGAGAGTTTAAGAAGCTATAAATGATAATAAATAATATAATGTTTCCATAATTAAATATCATACCCACTTCAAACTTGAACCTACTTGACATATGCCATGACTATGAGGGATACAATTGAAGAATATATAATCCTAACATAGATAGTAAAGGAGCCTCTAGAAGAAGGCAAGGAAAAGATGATGGCCTAATTAAAATAGGTCAAAATAAATGTGTTATTCCACCCAAATGGAACTCTAATAGATAGAGGTAAGTTTAAATTTCACTTTGGTCACTTTGACTAGGTCATAAGGAAGAAAGTAGTAAAGGCAAATAACATTGGAGCCCATGCTATGATCAAACTCTCTACTTAGTCTAATACTAGCATAAATCATGTCTCAAAGATAAAAGTGTCCATGGAGTCACACCTCTAAGTATATGAAAGATTAGTGGCCCAATCAAAGGTGATATTTCAAGAGCCACCAATGAATTTGGCTATGTTAAATTAAGAGTTTGACTTGGTAGTAGTCGTGTTGGTTGTCAAGGAGGCACAATCTAAGAAATTAGGAGGTAGTTTTTCAGTGAGTCATCTATGTATAAATTAAGTGTAACCTTGGGTAAATTTTGAGGGAAATGGAGGATATTCTCTCCCTTTTAATTTATTTATTTTTAACAAAATTTGGGATAACATCATGGCAAAGGATGGGAATCCCATGCCATTTAGAGGTGAACCCAGTCTTCTATATATTGTAAGCTACAATCTTTTTGAAAGGTTAACAAATTATGTCTCAAAGTGATGTTCAAATTGAGATAGAATTGAAGCTACTATTCTTCAACCATTTTGAGATTTAAGTGTCTTACATAGTTAACATGTTGTAAATAAACTCTATTTTAATGATTTTTATTTCTTATTTTTTGTTGAACTAGTTGGTTTGTTTGTTAAAGTGATAGTCATTTTATCTTTGAATAAATGTTGATGTTAAATAATTTATTAAGTGATTTTTTATCCCAATGAATGAAATAATTATAATGTTATTTTTATTATAAATCATTTGTAAACATTTCTTGCTCTCTTTACAATACTCACAATCTGTATACTTTAGTTATAGATTATATTGAGGAATCTATGTGTTATCTACTATAGACTCTTTTAGGTGTTTATATTTAGTGAAGGGTTTATAAATTAAACATTCCCTTAAATTTTCCTTGGAACACTTTACCTATGTAAACATTAGTTTTATCCCTTAATGAAACTCAACACATAGTGGTCAAACTCTGGTAGGGCACACATACAACTCAGTTCTTGAAGCATTAACATCCTTTCAAGCCTGCAACCATTTCTTTTCTACCCTAATTTACCTTCCTATTTTAAATGTTTATTTTAGATTTAAAACACCTCTCCCCTATTTTAGAAATCAATGAGGTCTAAATTAATAACAAATAGTGAATGGCATTTCCTTCAGCTGATAATGAATTCAGGTGAAACTACACATACATTAAACCCCTAGTGGTAAAAATCACTATTATATGAGTAAAACATGGTTAAATTGCTTGGTCCTTAGACTAAACCAACACCAATCCTAAAATTAATGAGGAAATATCTTTATCCCATGCATTATCACCCACTTTCCTCTTAAAAAAACTCAAACCCATACGTACATTTGGATGCACCAAGGATATTAGGGCTAATAACATGTATCTCCATTATTTTTCATCAGATAAACATGAATGTTGGGTCCATTGACTATCAATAGTAGAATGGTAGTACAAAATTTCCTTCCATACCTCTTCTTAAATGTCTCCATTTGTTGTATTTTATGATTATAATTCCCATTCCATCACTTCATCTTTGAAAGTGTAACCCAAGGCTTAAGTTGTTGAGGAACACATTAAATTTCAATAGGAGGTACTAGCTAGTTTAATAAAAAAATACAATGAAGCAATAAGTTGATCAACACCATAGTGAGAAAAGTTTTTATATTGGTGATTAGGTATTTGTGAACTTTCATCCATATAAGAAGATTTAATTGAAGCAAAAAAAATTGATAACAAACTTTATCCTATGTATTATGGCCTTATAAAATCTTATAAAAAAATGGCAATGTAGCATACAAGTTGGGGCTACCCCAATCCACTCACATACATTTTTTATTTTAGGTATCTTTACTGAATAAAGTCATTGGACAAAGATTTTATACCTAGATTGAGTTACCCAGAATGGATGAATAAGAGTCATTTTATAACATAAGGAGATCTTTCACACATGCAAAAATTAGTTATGAACAAGAGACCTTAAGGAGTATTTGATCAAATGAAAGAGTCTGAATTGTGAAGATACAACATAAGATGATGAAGTTTTCTTGAAACAACATCTAGAGTTGATTCAACATTGAAGGAATGTTGTTTTGAATGGGAGGGAATGATATGCCCTTAACTTTTATTAAATCTAGGGATATGTGTGGCCAACTTGTGGCTTACATACCTTTTTTATTATATTACTGCATTTCTCTATGTTCATAATATGGCCATCCTATGGAAAAAACATGGATAAGTAGGGTATATCTAGGGGTAGTGATTAGTATTTTATTTTCATATTGTTAATTATACTCTTATTTCATTGTTGTGTCAGTTTACCCTCAAATCAATCTAGTCATAATTATCAAGTATTTGATTCATCTGTATTATTTTATGGATCTTATTGTTTTGTTCTTAATTATATGATATATTATCTCATTATTGTGAAACATCTAATTAATTTCATTATAATGTCTACTTGTATCTCTCTTTCCATTATGATATATTTTCATTATTTTTTCATTGCTTCATTGTACTTAATTATTATTTTAGGAATAGTTTAGATATATTATTATAGTTTTGTTGTTTTATCTTGGATATAGTTTGTTCCTTAATTTTAATAATTTTTACACATGGTATTTATCTCCTAAACCAAAAATACTTAAATCACTATTCAGAAAAAAGGTAAATGTAAGGTAATGGGGGACAAAAGAGGGGTCTTAAAGCATCACTTTTTTTTATGAAAACAGTGATACATGAACTTGGAGAGACTTTTAGAGACATTTATACACATAATTTGATAATAAAATAATAAGATGAATTATGGGATTTTGGATGTATTTTCTAAATATATAATTCTTAAAAATACCTAGATGATATACATATGTGAAATTGATGCATTTATGACAATGATGTCATAATGTTTTATGAAAAAATAAATAGATTTCATGTGTACAGACACACATTTTTAGAGTAACAAATGAGTTTTGTATGAAATTTCATATATCAATACATTGGCTAAGTCTTTATATATAAGACCACTATTTATATATAGATTTTTTTTTTTAATATATAAATGTTTTTAAAAAAAAATTATAATCAATAAATATGTAAAATTGAAATTCCAAGTGTATGATCACAAATATTTGATCTTATTTTCATGAAAACCATTTTTTTGAAAACATAGCCAATGATATGTAGATTGTTAAAATATAAGTTTTATAAACTTTTGATTCATGATAAAAAATATATAATAATAATAATAATAATAATAATAATAATAATAATAATAATAATAATAATAATAATAATAATAATAATAATAATAATGGTTCATACCTACACTAGACCAACACACAGATTTTGTTAAATTTATAAGTTTTAATGCTTTCATGGACATGTTGTTTTTAGACCAACACACAAATTTTGTTAAATTTATAAGTTTTAATGCTTTCATGGACATGTTGTTTTTATTTATTATTATTATTATTATTATTATTATTATTATTATTATTATTATTATTATTATTACCATCATCATCATCATCATCATCATCATCATCATCATCATCATCATTATCATTACTTAAACATATCCATGAAAGTATAAAAACTTATCAATTTAACAAAAGTTGTGTGTTGGTCTAGTGCAGGTTTGAGTCTTAGGTTAAAATATTCCAAGCCTAAAACCATGGATATTTTGGAGGGAAACAAAAAAAGTCAAAAAATTCAAACAAAAGGTGCACTTTATAGTACAAATGTTGTAGGCCCTTTTTGTGCTTATATATTAAAATATGTTCAATGGAATTGGTAAAATAAACATTAATGTATAAGAATATATATGGAATATAAATTACATTTATATTATTATAATTTTAATTTAATTTACTAAATATAATAAATTAGGGCCACTTTGTATCTTCTAAAATTGATTAAAGAGCTCCAAGAATTACCATTTAGAAGATCATTTTTCAAAGTCCAATTTGGTCAATACTTAATTTTTATAATTTTAGTGTTAAACATAAGGTATTACAATTAAAATAGGTATCTAGATCTATTATATAATTGATACTATTTTTTTTATATATCTATCTAGGAGATGACACCCTAACTATGGTTGGGGTGCCATATATATATGTAGGACCGAATAGGACTCTTTATTTCACTCTCCTTAACTAGGAAACTAAACACCTAACCATGATGGAGGGAGTTCAAAATATTTGAGAGGAATGCCAAATTATTAAATGTAAGAATCAAATCACCCTCTATATCTTTACTCTTTTCTCTCTACTATAATGGTGAGTCACTAACTAGAATACAATTCAAGATAGTCACTCTAATCTCCCCACTTTATGAGGGAACTAGAATAAGAGTTTACCTTAATTTGGATTATGTACTAATAACACTAAGGGGTATAATCCCTATCTATATATTCAAAAATGAACCCAATTTATTCATGGTTTAAGGATGAACTATAAGTCCCTATAGGAATCACCAATTGAAATATGTACTACTATCCTTAGTTTCATACGTTTAAATCCAATCATTAGGACTAACACATGACACTACCTTGTCTTGGTTTTGGACTTATGAGAACACCCAAACAACCTCACGTAGGTCTAATATTGAGCTCAAGATACAATCAAGAGGTACATAACTCAAGAGGATTATAGACTGACTAAAAGGTTAGAGTTATTAATATCTAAGCTCAAGTATGGATGTCACTAGTCAAGATAAAGATAAGGATCCATATATATATATAGGGGCTTAGGTTTGGATTGGTCAAGATAGAGATAAGGACAAATGATAGAGATAATGACTATGTAAACATGCATGTAACATCTACATAATATGATCATATGTATCATGCATGGATGCATCAACCTATCTCAACCAATAAATCTAATCCTAAAAATATATATGATAGCTTCACACCTACTTCTTTATTTTCACATTTGATTACTTATATTTGGTGGCATATATAATCTATTAAAATAAAGATAAAGGAATATTTGGGTTCTGGGTTAAACCTCCTAGTCACTTTTGTCTCCCAATGTTAGTGTACACATAAATATCTACTTTCACTAATGATGACATAGGAGAAAGATTGATAAAGGTGAATCACTTTAGTAACCCCATACATTGATATAGAGAAAGCATGAGTACCACCTTATGATTATTATTGTATGACCATTAATTTCACTAAATAATAGAAATAACCTAGATCATGAGATCATACAAACACAATTTTGTTACCCTATCAGTTAATATCAATATGCATATGTGTTAATCTAGATAGGTAGGGTATGACATACATGATACTACCTATAATCATGCACTCACTGACCCCCATGTTTGATATTGATTTTGTTTCATATATTCCTCTATTATCATTATGTCATGCTATTATTCACATTTTACCTATGTTTTTATTCACTTGCTGACCATTCACCCACTAACCCATTATGTTGATGCACTTCCTTGACCCTTGGTTCCCAAGTAATTTATCTCTCTATAGGTAGGTTAAGAAATGCCCATCTGTAAAGTGCATGACCTTTAGGCCTTAAATTATTTCTCATGCCTATCTATATTTGTTCATTAAACTAAGAATTTGGATCTGGATTTCTCAAGTCGACTAGAAAATGACATTATTAATGCACCAAAGATTTGACCATTTGAAATTGATCTTCCCTTCCCAGATATATAATATAGAATTGTTCTACCCAAATCAATATTCCAATATTATATTCATGTTATAGGTTTTAATGATTATTTTAGTATTGATAAATGGTTTTGAAAGGGACCATACCCAATACAAAAAGGCTCAAAAGATAGAAAAAACATGGAAACCCATAACAAAAAAGGCCTAAAACCCAGATAATACATAAGTAAAATAGTGGTTTTTTGATGAGTTGGGTCCACCCCCCTAGCTACAAAAAAGGACAAAAACTATAAAAGACAAGAGGGAGTAATAAGGAGAAACCTGATAGATAACAATATCAAAATAACAAATCAATAACTTCACAACATCAAAAAGAGAAGCTTCACTTTATGAGCTTATCAAAGCTATTATTGAGTCCCTCCAATGAATTAAATAGATTGAGATCATTAGTTTGAGATGAGTCTATCATGTCAATGGTGGTTAGAGAATAATTCTTCTTAGTTTCACCCTTATACAAGCTCGGATGTAAGTTATTAAGGGTGTAAAATTCCCTAACTTGAAACTCAAGGAACTCTAGAATGGCCTAGTGTATGGACATATGATCAATCTGCCTACTCCTAATATAAACCATAGTGTCTTCCAAGGATTTCATTATTTTATAAATGTATTCTATCTTAGTCTTAAAATGGGATAATTTAACCACGTTCTTCTTGCCCTTATCAATAATCTTGTTGAGCTATGTGACCTCCTTTCTGAGCTCACTAGTTCTTTCTTCCAATTGCATAAGTTGGGTTTTAAGTATATATTCCTTGAAATTATTATGGGAGGGAATAGAATCCACATCAACCTATCTCACATCAAGGATAATCTCTATAAATTTCATTACCCATGTGGAAACTAGGAGTCAAACCTTTGCCTTTATAACTACTTACAAGTACCCTCTTAGGAGGATGAAAAGGTGAGGCATGGGATCTGGGATTATTAGTCTTAACCCTTCTCTAAGAAGAAGGTTTAGATGGTGGAGGGGGAGGAATATTTCAAACTAGAATGTTAATCAAGATAATTTTGTAGTGCTGATGTAAGAGAAAAATAACCCCCTCATGAAGAGGTAGGGCATGTTTGTGAGACTGAAAATCATGAGTAAAAGCTTCCATGGATTACAAGATATAATAAATGAGACTAACCCTTGGGCCCTTATGTAAATGGTTCAAAAATACTAGATGATGAATTAGAAAAGTGTTATACCTACCCTCCAAAGTTACATACCTCATTAGTATACAAGCCACCTCATCAAAAGGAGTAGGGAGAGAGGAACACACAATACCAACTTTGAAAAAATTCAAGGAATTAACTATGGGACCCTAAAAAATAATTTTCTCCTCCATATCCTTATCAAATTTGTTTCTAAAAAACTTCAAACCATACCTACTTAGACTAGTGATAGAGGCAATGAGTTCTTAGGTGATAAACAAATTTTTACCTCTATAGATGAAAACCTTATTCTTCCAATTGTTGTTAAAAGTGAGGCATGGGATCTAGGATTATTATTCTTTACCCTTCTCTAAGAAGAATATTTATATGGGGGAGGGGGAGGAAAATATTTATTTTGGATTATTATGCTGATGTAAGAGAAAAATAACCCCCTCATGAAGATGTAGGGCACATTTGTGAGATTGAAAATCATGAATAGAATCTTCCATGGATTATAAGATATAATAAAGGAGACTAACCCTTGGGTCCTTATGGAAATGGTTTAGAAGGACTAGATGATGAAGTAGAAAAGTGTTATACCTACCCTCCAAAGTCGCATACCTCACTAGCATACAAGCCACCTCATCAAAAGGAGTAGGGAGAGAGGAACACACAATACCAACTTTGAAAAAATTCAAGGAATTAACTATGAAATCCTCTAAAAGCCTTTCTCCTCCACAAACTTATCAAATTTATTTCTAAAAAACTTCAAACCATTTCTTACTTAGACCAGTGACTGAGGCAATGAATTCTTAGGTAATAGAGAAATTCTTATGTCTATAGATGACAACCTTATTCTTCCAATTGTTGGTAAAAGTGATAAAAATGTGGTTTTCATGTCCCTTGATCTTCTGTATGAAACTTGTGAATCCTCCCACATTTAAATTCTTTCAAAGTTCTTCATTTGCCTTCTAATTCAGATCACACATCATCTCAATTTGGCATAGAGATCCACCCATGGCATTATGAGTAGGTTCTCAACACAAGGTCACATAGTAAATAATTAACAGATCACTCCCACACCACCTTTGCACAACCTAATACCTAAATAAAGATAAATCATAGAAGTCCAATGAAGGATACCAATGGAATAATCCTAAAGAAGGTGTGTGAATTTCAAATAATGATTATCTTTCACATGAGTGATCCAATTCCCCATACCATAGCTAATCATATCCATTTTTCCCTTAATTAATAATGATATCATTAGTATTTTGAAGGATTTGGTCATGAGAAAACCAAAATTGAAGCTATTTATTAATCACCTCCATATTATCAAAAGAGTCTACCACATGGTTACCTTCTCTATAGGTTTGACATATCTTATAATTAGAAAAGGCCCTACATATGCTAACAATATCCAAGATGAAGTTTCTGATAGTCTAACTAGTTAGATGAATATCATTGATGTGATTAATTATATTTAAAGAATCCCCTTCAATGATTATATTTTTGATATGGAAATCTCTCACTAACATGATTCCCCATAGAACAACAAGTTCCTCAACATAATTATTAGATTATATGGCCATAGGTCTAACATAGGTAGTAATAAGATTGCCTAAGTGATCTTTGATGATCCCACCTCCTCCTGCAGCTCCTAGATTTCATTTAGAGGTGCCATCAAAGTTTAGCTTGTACCAATTTTTTGGAATAAGGATCCATTAAATAATGGATCTATCAATAGAAGGAGTTCTAATATGAAAATCACCAATAATGATATTCCAATTAGAAATAAATTTATCCTCATCTTTTGGGAGAATTTGATTTTTTGGAGGTTTGAACTTAAACACATTTTATTTTGCATCAATAAAGATGTATTTTATTAAAAATTTGTATGAATTCTTGCAATATCTAAAAATTACCACATTCCTAGCCTTCCGAATCCTCTAAATGGTGTGAGGGAAGATAAATTTCCAAAAATGTCTAAGCATGTTGTGTCTAAATGGAGTCTACCACGGTTCCCAAGATTTTAAAATATCTTATAGAAAGGTCTAGGAAACCTCAAATCTAGAAAAGATAAGACACCATAACTTGTTAGTATAAGAACAATGTAAGAAAAGGTGATGAATGTCCTCAGCTACTTCCCTACATAGGCAATACATGTAAGGAATAATAAAACCTCTTTTGATAAGGTTATCATTGGTGAGAATCATTTTATTAAACACCATCCAAAAAAGTGATTAATATTAGGATTGAGATCCTTGAACCATATCCTGCTCCAATCAAAATCAGTGGGTGTCTCCTCAAAATGTAATTGATAACCTACTTTAACAATATTAGAACCATGAAAGGAGTTGACCCAAATAAAATCATTGCTAGGACTCAACTAGTTGATCTAAATGTTAATAAGAATCTCTTAGAGTGAGGTCACCATATCTTTTAAATTAGGCTTGTTATAAGAGATAATAAGAGTGAGGTCCTTCCATTGAAACCTACCATTATTGTAGTAAATGTAATCACTAACTCTATCACCAGTATTGGAAGAAAGATAACTCTCTAACTAAGTCCAAGAGCTATTCTACTGTAATTTTTGAAAATTAGTCCATCTATCTTTCCAAAATAGAATATCCTTACCATCACCTAGTTTCCATTTATAACCCTTCTCAATGTAACCCCTAATTTTGATGAGGTTTTTCTAGAAAATAGAGCCATTTTGAAAGGTGCTTCTCAATAAGAAAGTTTTGATAATATTTTTAACTTAAATTCTTGGCTGTGATAATATTAGTCTAGGGCTGATCATCCTTTAATAATCTCTAACCCATTTTGAATATAAGAGCTACATTTATTGTCCTAATGTTTTTAATACCTAGGCCTCTCATTTTCTTCTAAGAATATGACTTATCCCATGCCACAAGATGTAATATGTTCTTATTCTTAGTTCTAGTCCATATAAAGTTCTTCTAAATCCTTTCAATTCTATCATACATATCTGAAGGAATAAAGAACATGGAGATGATATAAATGGGAATATTTTTTAAAGTACTCTTAATAAGGAAACACTTACTCATATTAGAGAGAATAGTTCCTTTCTAACCAGTAAATTTGTTTTGGAATCTATCAATAAGAGTGTTCTAAAGTATCATAAAAACTTTCCTCATACCTAAAGGAATCCCTAAATAAGTAGTAGGGAGAGAGTTAATCATATAACCTAGAATTTGAGTAATCTTTCTTTGTCAGATAGGAGGTGTGTTGAAGGAAAAAAAACTATTATCATAATTGATTTTTTTTCTTGAAGCTTCTTCATACAATTTAAGAGTATGCCTCATCATTTTAGCTTCCAAAATATTAGTTGGAAGAAGTAGAATCATATCATCAACACATTATTGATGGGAAATAGTAAGATCAAGTGAAGTGGGTCTGAAACCATTAAAAATCCCCATAAAAATGGCTCTGATAATAGATATGCTAAGTTTGTCCACCATAATAATAAACAAAATGGGAGAAAGGGGTTCCCCTTGCCTGATACCTCTACTACTAGAAAAGAATCCCATAGGAAAACCATTAACAATGATTGAAAATTTAGGAGTAAAAATGCATGAATTGATGATCTTTCTAAAATGAGAAGAAAATCCAAATTTCTCTAGAACTCTATCAAGGAACAACCAAGATACTATGCAAAAATATTTATTTATATCTAATTTCATGACCATACCTTCCTTTTTAATATTTTCCATAAAATGGATAGTCTCATGTACCACTACTGCACCATCTTGAATGAGTCTGCCTTTGACAAAACCACCTTGTTGTTTGGAAATTAGAACCAAAAAGAGGGGTTGAAATATTAAAGCCAAAGTTTTATTAAATTTTTTATATAGCATATTGGTGAGACTAATGGGCCTAAAGTCCTTAAAATATTTGGCTCCATTTTTATTAGCATTAACACTATGAAAGTGTTGTTGATCTCATTAAGAATGTTACCTATTTTGAGAAATTTGTTAGTGGCTTTAAGAAAACTTGCAAAGCAAAAATCCCAAAAATATTGAAAGAAGAAGGTCAAAAAACCATCAGGACCTAGTGATTTGTTTCTTTCCATAAAGAAAACAACCTTATACAATTCATGAAGAGTAGTAGGCATATTAATGCTAAAGAAATCCTCTTTTGGGATGAGTTTATTAGGAATTGAATCCAATAAAGAAACAATAGCCTCCTAAGAAAAGGGGATATTATCATTCAACAAATTCATATAAAAATACAAAGCCTCCTCTTTAATAATATCAAGATCCATGGTAATGGATCCATCTATCAAAGATACCTTAGACATTTTATTATGGGATCTATGTTTAAGGGTGGTCATATGAAATTTTTTAGTATTTTGGTCACCTTCTTTAAACCATAAGGCCTTAGATTTTTGTCTTCAAAAGGATTCTTCATGAGCATAAATATTATGAAATTCAGAGACAAGATATTTTTCTAAATGGAAACCATCAACATTCATACCTTTGGAAGCTACTTTTTGTTCCAAGTAAGTTAATTCCTCTTTGATCAGCTTCTTGTTTTTTAATGTCTCCAAAAACATTCTTATTCTAGATTCTAACCTTTTTGTTGACAATTTTTAGCATTTGGATGAAATGAAATTGGGTTATTCCCTTAACCTCTAACTTCAACCAATCTTGTATCTTATCGCTTAGCTCTGGATGGTTAAGCCACATTTTCTAAAAATTAAAATAGGTATGCCCATATTTAGAAGGAACAAAAATGGAGAGCACAATGGGGTTATGATCTGACCTAATTTTGGGTTGAGATGAAAGATGGAAATTTTGAATCAAAATCCAATCTATAGAAATAAGAGATTTATCAAGTCTAACCTAAATAACATCTTCTCCTAGTCTTCTATTACTCCATGTGAATATATTTCAATGAAGATCTGATTTAATGAGATTAGAGAAGGAACTAAACATTAAAAACTCATTCATGCCTATAACATAATCAACAAAACCCCCTTTTTCTTAGAGGGAGTGAGAGGGGTATTAAAGTCTACCATAATTATCCAATAGAACTTAGGGCAAAGGCTTCTAATACTTTATATATTTATCCAAAGTTTTCTTCTACCATGAAGAGTGTTGGGTGCATAAATGCTTGAAAGCACCCAAACTAAGTTGTTATCAACAAAGTGAAAAATAAGAGCAAGATGAATAGGAGAGGAAAAAATTATTTTACCATTAACAATTGTAGGATCCTAAAGAACAAAAATACCTCTAAATGCACCTTTTGAATCCACACTTGCAATGTTAGCCTTACTCCATAAAAAACTCTTGCTATTATTCAATAACTCAGAGCTCATCTTAGTTTATTAGACCATCAAGATAGAGGGATTACTAATCTTACTTAATTCTTTAAAGGTTTTTTGTTTAGCACCTCCATTGAGGCCTCTGATATTCCATGAGACTATCTTCATCTAAAAAATTTTGAGGGATTACTTTTTGGATGGGCCAAAGTCTTTTGAGTCCCATCTGCAATATTCCTTTGGGTTTATTTTATCCTTTGATAATCATTAGTTGGTCTACATTTTGAAGTATTATGTCCTATATCTCATATCATTTTACTTGACCTAGTGATTCTAAAACAAGAGGTTTCCTAGTTATCAAGTTTATTCTTTATGTCTAGGTACAAGGCATCTAAGACCCCTTCAAATCCTTTGCTTTTCATTCTCTTTGATTTGAATTCTATTAAATTAGGAGATAAGACATTACTACTTTCATTAAGGATATGGTTCTAAGTAGGAGTTAACTCTCCTTCCTTTATATCTAGGCATGTTAGGGACATACCTTGCTTAGTTACCACATCAACTAGACCTGCCTACATAGAGGTTGTAATCGAGTTGCTATACAGTTTCTCTCTAACACATATATTTATGGTGGTATACAATTTTATAACACATATTTATGGTGGTATAATGGAATATGGCATGGTAGTTGGCTTGAGGCTAAGAAGTTAATTCAAACATGGGATTAGGTAATTAAATTGAATACTGACAGATTTTGGGTGGTAAAAGCCCAAGACAAAAATAATAGAGACAAACTAATAATAGAAACTTATGAATAATTCACTTGAGAGAAGAGGATAGATTGAGTGGAAGAGAAAGGGAGGATAAGAGATAAGAGAAGGAGATCAAATGAGAGTATAACAATAAAAAGGGAAGCTAGATAAAAGGAGGGAGGGTAAACATGAACCAACCTAGGATTATAAAATCTAAAACCATGGTTTGAGAGCTACATATTATAAAGACTGGCACTATATAAGCTAAGATCCTTACTATAATGATTGATGATGATTAATAAAATTGAATTTTTTGATTCAAGTATATTATTTAAATTTTGTTAGTTAGGTCTATTATAACACTCTTTTTAACATTTATAAATAACACAACCCATTTTATTTGAAACTCTTTCCCCTCAGGGCCACCACTAGCCTTGAAGGTTCTCCCAAAGCACACTCAAATACCCCACCAAGAACTAAGTAAACCAACACTATACATGACCTACCCCCAACCTAATGTATTATTATATTCCTTCACACCTCATGTGATTTCATAGGGTTTCCACTTCCTACTTGACATGTTGGTGTGCAAACTAGCCAAAGTTGTGTTGATATAAAATTGCATAATTTTTTATCCTTATTGACGAGACTAGTCAACTTTTTTAATTATGCTATCTATATAGGGTTATCTTTCATTATTATGATGATATAAAGGAACATGATGTATTTTGGAATCATCAGGTAAAGCTCTATACATATGAGCTAAATAATGAGTAGATTAATGTTAAACATTGAAGTAATAGATATATGAGAAGTAAGAGGGAGTAGAAATTATAGGAATCAATAAATGGGAATGGTTACATATGACCCTATAAGAAGGAAGATTCAAACTCCATAAATTTCATGAGGAACCTCTATAGAAGGGAAGGGCATGAGGAAAAATCTTTCATATAGATAATATGCTCTAAAAAGGATCAAAGACACCATGGAGATGGAGTGAGATTTGGGAAGATTTAAAGTGAGGACCAAGTTTTAGGAGACTAGTGGAGTGATAATTGGTGTCCCTAGTCTCATCACATGAGTCCATAAAACCATATATTAATTATAGCAGATATTCTGAGATCCACCAAGAGTAGAGAATGAAGAGGTGGAAGTAGGAACTTTTCTTGAATAGAAGTTTCATGACCCTATATTCATAAAAAAAAGTAACATTTCTAATACACATGTTATGTTAGTTAAAGAATATCATGATAAGATTTGTTTTAATAAGAGGTGGTGTAGGATTGACCATTGTGGGAGGGAACCCCCTTATAATGTAGACCATGATCACACCCATCTAATAGATATTTTATTCCCTGATCTGAACCTTCCAAATTAATATGGAATAGAAGATGCTTCAAACCATGTACATATGTGAATGTTCATTTGTAGAGATCTATGGATTTTACATTTAAATCAAAATGTCTATCATTTTTCTACCACTATGAGAGCATGATTGTAGACCTGGCACTAAAATTCCAATCTGATGTAGACAATCATGAACTTTGCCCTCCCCAAGGATGAATTTATAAATTAGGTTTGATTTCCTAAAGGTGGATCATTATGATATTATTGCGTTTAAGGACATCAAGCAAGAGGATTCAAATAATATATGTGCATGTGATGTAAATTTTAATACCTTGGTATATAATCTCATGTATGATCTCAAGTCACTTAAACACACTCAGTGGTTTATTGGTGGAATAATTCCCCTAATTGGATGCACTTTATCCATGATTGAGTTATTTGAGCTTTAATAGGTTATATATGTTATTATTAGAGATAAATTTATGAATAATATGGATTAATAAGTTATAATATACTTGGAAACATAAGTTATAATGATGAGTCAATAGTTTCAATAATTTTGAATGCATAAAATATCAGAACAAGGGATGATGATAGTGTCCCAAGTTGACTTGAAACATGTAGGTGTTTATGGATCAATAATAAGAATACTAGTGATTTTAAGAGTATTTTGGGTCGTGATGGATGAAAAAAAGGATAATAAGTAGTGACATGGATTACCAAGAGGTATCCACCTAAAAAAACCATCTAGACATAGGGTTAATGAAGAGGATGGCCCCATTTGTACTCATGCTACAAGTATAAATCTCTATATAATTTCCAACATGATTTCCCCATTCCCCATTATTATTATTATTAATAAACTAAGGAACAAATATAAATCCTAGCTTGAGAAACATATGATCATAATATAGACTGATCATACTCATGAACTAATGACCAGGTGAAATATTTGAAAGCATTGTACAAGGTTATACAAATCATATAGGTCTTTTGAAGTGAGCTCTAATTGGCCAAAGGAGAGAAGAGATAATTAAATATATACTCTATAATTTTATAGTGATATAATGTGTATCCCCTAATTTATTTGCTTAGGAGCTTGTAATATGTGAATTGATAAAAGTTGAGTTCCCATGAATAGGCACTGTTGACCAAATTTGACCCTGTAGGTGAAATTGGGACCCCTATAGGTAAATTATTGATTTTTAAATATTTTAAGGTTATAATATTTCATTTTGGGGGTGTATTATAATTTATTTTTTTCATTTAATGCCATATTAGCCTTGGTCTTGGTCTAATTAGTAAATATATCATTTTGAGTCATTTAGAAGCCATTTAGGGGTTATAAATGAAAGTGGCATGGTTTTCAAGGAATAAAAGTGACATTTTTCCTTTAAAACATCCAAGAATATAGAATACCTATCAATAATGCTAGTTCATCTAAAACTTGTATGTTATCTAACTAAATATTAGGAAATTAACTAAAAAGAGTGGCATTTAACACTTGTATGGCCCATGAAGGAAGGTGATAGGTGGGAGAAGGTCATGGAATGTATATTAATATTCATAAAACTCAATTTCATGTTTTAAATTATTTTTAATTTCCAAATTCAAGATAAAACTATTCTTCTCCTTCTTTGCCTTTTTAGACACATAGAAGTGGTCAGCAGGTTTATGCTTGGTACAAACAATTGAATAGTTTTTAAATCAAATGCATTTGGGAGGTGGTATTAAACTTAGTTATATACATTTAAATAATAATATTTTTAATATTTTTCAAAATTTATTTATGAAGCATCTCTAACAAGTTGACTATGTTTTTCTACTCACTATTTCTTTCACCCTATAGGTTTTGTTCTATTTTGCAGAGGTTCATACAATCTAGTTGGTGATGTTACCTATATAGGATGCTGAATTTATTATAAAATTCCATCCATTTTTTTTCATGTTTCATGTTTTTTTGATGAACAAATAATCTCAAGTTGGTAAATTAATCTCATTTGGGATGATAGGCATGTTTTCACCATTTTTAAGAGCTTCATGCTTTGATAATGGTTCCAAAGGGTTGTGATAGTTTTATTTAATTGTTATAGATATTATATTTATTTATTTATCCTTGAAATATAACCTCTAAAACAACATTACATGAGTTTCAATTACAAATCACCATGTAATCATTTGGTTCCATAACTATCATGCATAGTCAACTTAGTGAGCTAGGTTAAGGCCTTAAATATGTATATGGGAGTCATTAATATGGTCTTGAAATTTTTAATAAATTATAATCATAGGAATAATAAATCAAATAATTTCATTTTTTATAATAAATATTGTGATGACTAACAGAGTCACTCACACCACCTTTTACCATTAACTGCACCTACAGGTGCTTACATGATAGCAAGACATTGAAATAATAAATTTGATATTTTTATAAATTATAATACATCATGATGTTTAATTTTAACACCATGAGGAATGATAAATTGACCTAAAGGGAAAATGTATATCCATTATACATTCTCATACTTACTACCTATACCTTGAAAATGGCCACCTATAGGTGGTACCATAGAGAGCTAATATGTCATATGGGAGTGATGAAAAAAGTGGTGAGACTCATTTTGGGATCATAACATGTTGAAGGGATTATACAAAACCCATGAGAGTTATTAAGTTGGTAGTCCAACTACAAGGAACCTTTAAAAAGTGAAATGACTATATTCTAGGACATAATCCCCAAAGTGTGAAAATAGAGCACTCTATTTTTTTGTTTATATCTTATAATAGTGCTAAAAATAATTTTGGTACATATTAATGACTAATCCTTATAGCTTCCATACATGACAAGAGCTATAAAAATATTTAAGGGTAGATACTAGTGGAGGTTAGTTATTGAGAAGCCAAAAGATACATTTTTATGCACTAATTTCAAGCATTGATATCAATAGGTTTGAGCCAAAATAGTCATTTTCACCTAATACTACAAAACTATACCATGACAACATATGTAAATGATTACAAATGGTGAAATTGACATTTATTATTAAAATATCACCAAGGAGATTTGAGTTTTGATGTTTCAAGTTCCAATTTTCACCTATAGGGGTCTCTTCATTTAAAAAACATCCACCTATAGCTGACTGTGAAACCATATGTCATATTTTAAGGAAGTTTATACATGAATAAACTAATCTTTGCTAGGATGAATGATCCTAGGACTTATATGGGATCTAAAATTCATTTATTAGTAATTCCCAAGGTTGGTGTATGCCTATTATTATCACTTGTATTTTAACCCCTTGAGGATATGCCTAGCTCTCCTCATACAAGTTACATAATGGAAACATTTCTCTTTCTATGTGTTGAGATGAATCTATAGAAGGGCTAGTTCCCTTGATGCAATGTTTGAATCACTTTCTTGCTTATCAAACTTAGATGAAAAGAGTTAAGAAAAATATATAATAAATTTAAAAAAGGTGATGAACCAATAGTTTATTTCCTCCCATTTATTTAAATTTTACCACTTAGATTCAAACAAGATTTATTTTACACAAAACTCACAATTCAAGTTGCATTGTCACATCAATGTTTCATAAGTTAGGTCCAAAAGGCATTTTAATTCTTAAGAGGGTAATGAAGGATTAATTTATGGGATACAATCATGAACCACTTATAAGACACATATAAACTTAGAAAATAACACTAACAAAGACCTATAACAGTTTCTCTTCTACATATTTGGTGAATAATGAAGGATAACATGATAGAAAAGATAATCTTCTACTAGACAAGACCAACAAGATTGCACTAACACTTAATTGAACAACATGTGAGTAGGATAAATACCTTTATTATTTATTAAATAGTCATTCAAGTACAAATTTGGATATATTTTCCCCATTAATCAATGGAGGCTCTCCAAAAGAGCCAAAAAAGTCCATATTTATAGCCTTTGAGAGAAAAATAAGGCAAAGGAAGTCCAAACTTCACTTGTACATGTGTCAATATAAAAAAGGGGTTATATTTACATGATAAATAGGCATTATTTGAACCATGAAATTTTAGGAGGTCCAATTATTCATACAAGTCATGAAAACTATGAAAAGTGTCACAAAAATTCCTTATCATGGCTCAAAAATTTGTCTTCGTCATTTGGAGCTATTTGAACGTCCCACCACTAACTATGGATAGGTATGATGATTTGAATAATATTTAAGGCCTTAATTAATTAAACTCCACTCATTTATTTCATTGTTACTCCTTTTAAAACTTCTCAAATGAAGCAATCACTATCTGTAGTCCTAAAACTCCTTGTTTCATTCACCCCTCACACTTGGCATCAAAAATGTTTTTAGTTTTCCATGAAAATACATGGGATGGAGTTAATGACACTTTTAAATACCATACATATCCTTATACTACTTAAGTACACCTTAAAAAGGCTGATACATAGATTTTTCACCCTTCTCACCCTTGTGTTCATGATGCCAGTTTTGACTAGCTAAAATTAAGACAATTATTTGAACACTTAGAATATTTTCTAAGGAATGAAATAAATTTTAGGGGTTATAAAAATTCCTAATATTTTTCCAAAATTTTATTTCATCTTCTCAAACCTCCTAAAATAGAAAATGGTGAGAAAATCACTATTTTTCATGTTGTCCTTATACTTCAGTACAACTCCTTAGTATGGATGAGATACTAATTAAGTATTCTCCATGATCCAATATATTTCATTACTAAAATATTCCATTTGGGTGGCTCTCCAAGATTATTTTCCTCATCAAGTTCTTCTAAGGGTTTTACTAGGGTTTCAAATAGTTTTCGCTCTTAACCATTGTTCATACAGATGTAAAATTCAAGTTTCCAACCAATGCCATAAAATTTTTTTAGTACCTTATCTAACTCCCCCTAACTCCTTTTACTTCCATGTAGAGCCTTAGGAAATATATGAGCTTCAACAATTTCACTATCGATCTTGTTTCTCCACTTCCTTACATGCTTAAGCTATATCTAGGTCAAAAAAAAATCCTAATTCAAGTTTATTTGCATAAAAAATCTAATTACACTCCATAAACACGTATAAATCATCTAGACAACTCATCAAGAACTATAAATGAAAGTAGACCCCCAATTGGCTTTAAGTCTCCTCAAGGCCTAACGGGCATAGCATACACCTTGATAGTTTGGACCACTTGGGCTGATATAACATTCTTAAGATGGTTTATTATGAATTTTAATACATTTTTCATACTCATAAATCCATCACTTGACCTCTCAAAGACTCATTTTCATCTTTTCATCTCATTTGCCAATTAGGCCTAGTTAAGACTTGCCTAATTGGACTGTGTGCCTAAACAATTAGGTAACCCTAAGGGGTTATAGATATTTTTAGTGTTAATAATAACCAATTAATATTATATAAACATCCTATAATGTTCTTTGAATATCCCAAGGCCTCATCTTAGGTCCTTTACTCATTTTGGCACCCTTTACCTATTTTGTCAAAGTTTTGATTTTCATGGGTGGCTGATATCTGATATAAAATAGAGAGATATATCCCTCATCCCCATGAAAAAATTAAATTATTAAGAGTTTTATAAGTTCTTATTAAGGCTTTGTACCAAAATTCAAGGTCAGATTCCCTCATTTAGGTACCTAACCAGCTCAATTTATCTAAAAACGTGGCTAAAAAACCATGTTTTCCTGCATTTTTCTCCAAACCCACTTAGTAGTCACTCTTCCAAGAAAAAAACATGCCTCTAAGTTAATTAAACATTTATATCAACCTCATTTCATGATTATGGATCTTTTAGGACCATCTATAACATTTCCTCCTTTATATTCTTCATGTTTATCCCTTGAACCAAGAGGTTTCCTAGCTTACTTGTACAGATTGTTGTCCATTTGTTAGGTGAGAAAGGTATTAGGGCAGCTTGAAAATGTCTTTGGAATTTTAGGACACATATTAAAATTTAATGGATCCTTTCATGGTAATTTTAACCCTAGTTCCACTTATAAACTAGTCCATGCTTTACTTACCCTTGCCACTCTATTACCATGCTAATTGAGACAATCTTGTCTTGTAGGTTTCGTAAGGATCAAATGTATTTTAATGATGTTTCCATTCTCTAATGAGACCATTTAAGCTTATCAACCATTAAATTCAAATTTAAACTCACCTAAGAGTTCCAAGTTCCTTCTTGTATCTTAACTATATCTTGATTAGTGACAAAGACAATCCTCCTCCAAGAGCTTATTGTAGGTGTCTACTGCCTCAGTGAGATCTTGTTAAGATGCTTCATTTGACCTTGATTTCCCTTCCCATTCATATAATTTTTTTTCATGACCTATGTTTCACCCCATTTTACTTAAGGAACCACAATCCCATGCCTTGTTTGATCCTTATTTTTGTCAAACCCATTTGTTTGACTTGTAGGTGAAAATAGGGGTATGAGACCCTGTTTAAACTTGTTTCCCACTTTGAGAGGGTCTTCAAATACATTTTCATTGAGATTATTTTTCATTGTCTTTAACATGAATAAGCTCTAATTTCTATTTTAGTGCACTTAAATCACCTAATTGGGTCCTTTCATGTAGGACTAAAACACTTTTACCCCCGCTCGTAGGTGTTTAATAATGTCATATGTATGGACTGAGGGTGAATACATAGGAAAAACACATATCATTTCTAATTGATAATATTTATAGGCTATATATGTCACTTTAAACTATTTTGGATCATATAATCATGCTAACAAGGTCAAGTTTTAACCTTGGTGAAGAATTCCTCCTTTTGAGCTTGGAATTGTAGATATCATTGTTTCCTCATAGTGTATAAAAGTGGTTTTTGAAACTTTTGAATGGCTATCTTCCATTCATTTTTTACTCCTCAATATCTGAATAACTCTTTTTTATGATATAATTAACCAAAATATACCATTAGTGTGTCTTTAAACCTTTAGGAGACATGTTTAAAGAGGTCAACAAAAAACCCCTTAGGCCTCTATTTGCTCAAAATAGGAATTTAGTCTCAAAACATATTTCTCATTTCCTTAAACTAGTTTCAAGCCTTCTCTTATCATCTTAACAAATTATATGAATTTGTCTTGGTTATTTTAGTCTAATAGGGTCCTAATAATGAGTTCAAACTTAAGTTTATGTCTCAAAAGGCACCTCCATACTCTATTATCAACACTTGTAGGTGGTCATGGACTATAGACAGGGCAGCCAACAAGTGTAAAGGTGAAACATGTGTATTTTATTAGCTATCTCTTGAATCATGAACTAATATCAACCCACTACATACACTTATAACATTCCAAATATATTGACTCCATCATTAAGGTTCTCATCATATCATTACATAACCATGGGAGTCCTTGTAAGTGCATATTCTAAGTTGCATGCAGGCATCAAGAGAGAAAAATGGGATAATGTGCATGTTTTGACCCTTTGTGAATTTTTTATCCATTTAAATAACCTAAAATTTATTATTAATGATCAAAAACATCTAAATCAATATTAAATGCCTTCTTTTAACATGAAAACTTCTTCCATGACACCTATAGATGCACATTCTAATGGCAGACTATGTGTATATGTGGTGTAGGACTAAGAATTAAGAATCATGATTGGAAAGTGAGATTGGAAGGTGAAATGAGGATAATATCACTTAGGAAACATGATTATTAACCCATCACGACCCTGTGAAACTATGAACAAACATGAGACTCTTGGGGACCAAGAAAAACTACCTATTGAACTCAAAAAGACTAGTCTATAAAACAAAAGATATTAGCTCATCCAAACAACTTGAAAATATAAAAATAGAATTTAAGGAGACATATTAAAAATAATTTGGAGAAAATATTATCAAATTTTTTATGGATATGTTCAAACCAAGAGAAAATTGGCAAGGTGTATAGATAAGCAGGCAATTTTGAACAAACTTCAAGTGGATGTTTCATGAAGCACATTTGGCCATTTATCAAAATTATTATATTTATTTTAAGTTATTTTAGTTTATAATCATCTCAAAAAATATTTTTGTCTAAAAATACCTTTTCTTTTTATACTAAGTAAAAACCTGAGGGTCACTCCAATTTGCTAAGAAGAGCAAGAAATGTGCAGAATGGTTTTATCATCAAAAATAATATTTAAGATCAAACCAATAATGGAGGTGAGTTTTATAAGGATGAGAATATCCCCCGTTTTCTTCCCTGCATGACACACTTTTTAAAAATATGTACAAGTGCCATTTTATCTCCTTTTCAATTGATTCCTACAATTTTAGTTAAGGAATCTACAAATTTCTGAAGTGATTGGCATATATGACACTCATAATTATTTATTTAATGTTTTAAAAAAAATTATTACACTTAGGAACCATGGGAACCATTCCAATTGCATTAATAACCCTTATAAGTACATAAAATGACCCCAAATAGACAACTTGATTAATGGGACTAAGACTAAAGACAAGGTGACCTCAAATGACATCATATAACAAGTAATAATTCCTATGAAAACATATTATGACCCATTAAAATGTTTAAAATAAAAAAAAATTGCCTAGGGGTGGCCAAATTTGACCAAAAAGTCAAATTTATTCAATAAAATAGTGACTCATAGGGGTAGTATACCTACCATACTAAGGACTAGTAGAATTATCCTACCAAGGGTCGATAGATTCTTGAAAAAAACTAGCAAGCAATTTCCTAAAAACAAACACAAATCAAACTCACCACACCAACAAAGCAAGACATAAAACAAAATAAGACACAAGAAAAAACTCACACATGTGCATAAGCACTTAAGGAACACAAGGAAAACAAGAAACTATGTACAAGGAGAGAGGATAACCTTAGTAATTAATTTGATATATATCCCATTGTCTAGGATATGAAATTCCTCTCCATCCAACCTTGAGAGTTAGAAAGCATTGTGTTGCTTACATTATGTGATCATATATGGGTCACTCCTCAAAGCATCAAAATTTGTGTGTTTTCTATGTTTATCTCTATCTTCACCCCACTTTAGGAAAATGTCTCCCTCCTTTAAAAACTTCTTGGCATGGATTTATTTTCAAATTAAATCTTTGTTTGTTCTTGGTGAACTCTCATAGTTTGCATTGCTTGATCTCTTGTCTCCTCAAGCTCCATCAACTCACACAACCTAACTTCTATGCTCTCATTATCCATAAATTACATATGACAAGTGAGTTCCAAGGCTGGTAAATCAAGTTAAATAGGTATTCTAGCTTCTCTCCCATAAATAAGTGTGTATGGTGAGTTTATAATTGCTCTTTTTAGGGTAATCCTATCAGCCCAAAGGGTTGTCTTCAACTTGGAATGCCAATTCCTTTGGTTCTCCTCCATTGTTCTCTTTATGATCCTACTTATATTCTTGTTTTTTGACTCATCTATTGAATTCTTGTGGGGATAATATTTCAAGGAGGTACTAAGATATATGCCATGTTTTAAGGCCCATTCACTTGTCTTCACTCTAAGAAAAGCCAATGCATTATCTAAAATTATTGTTAAAGGATCCCCAAACCTTGTTATTATACCTTCATTGAAGCCTATAACTATTTTTTAATTTTTCTCCTTGAGACTACAACCTTCACCCATATTGTAAAGTAATTTGTAGTACTCAACACCCACTTGTGACCAGCACTAGAAGGTGGATTGATTAGGCCTATGAAATCCAAACCCCATTGTATAAAAGGGTACATCAACTTGAATTGGATGAAGAGGAAAGGTAGAAATATTTTTCTTACCATAAAATAGAGAAAATTTTAGGCACTTCCTTACCCAAGCATGGGTGTATTTGAATAGATTTGGCCAAACGTATCTAGCCCTCATAATCCTAAAAGATATGGTTCTTGGAATAAAGTAACCACTAGCTAGATCCATCAAGAAACTCAACTAGTATTTTATAAATTTGATCTAATTATATACACCTAAATAACAAAATTGGAAATTCTATCCTAAATAATAATTTTCCAACAAGTACATAAGGAATGGATTGCAATCTAAATTACCTTCTTCTAACTCTATCTAGGCCTTATGGACACTTATTAGTTTGAATAAAATGGATCATATCTTGTATCCAACTTCTCACTGATGAAGGTTTAGATGTAATAGGGTCATTATGGAGTACCAAAACAACCTCTTTTTTCTCCTTCAAATCTGAAGCAATATGCTCACATAACCCTTTCCCTTTCACTAGCTTGGTTGTCTTAATTTCCACATCATACTCCATCACTTTTATAATCCAACCAGCCCTCTTTTCATTCTAATCTCTACTCAAAATTAATTATTTGACACTAATATTAGGTACAAATATGTGAATCTTGTTTTTAGAGAACATATTCTTAAACTTCTTTAGACTCATAATAATTAAAAGTACTTGCTTCTCAATATAGTTGTATCTTACCTCATAGCCTTCCAAACTTTGATTGAAGAAGGTAATAGGCTGCTCCAAATTTTAATCATTTGATTGAGTAATCATGGTAGAGATTACTTCCTCATTGAAAAAGGCATACAAATTGAAATATTTTGAGAAATTAGGACTTGCAAGAGTAGGAGCTTGGATAATAGCTCGTTTAATCTCCTAAAAAATTTCCTTCCTTCTTCTAGTCTAAGTGAAAACTTCATCCCTTCTTAACATAGATTTTAGATGCTTGAAAAGATTATAAAAATAAGTAATTAACCTCCTTATAAAATTAATTTTCCTAAAGAATCTTTTCAAACCTTTTTTGTGTTTGGGCAAAGACAATGCCAAGATGGCAATCACCCTTTTAGGATCAATGGATAAGCCCTTATTAGAGACAATGTGTCCTAAAATTTGACTTCATGGATGGAAAACACACATTTATTTAGGTTGAGAGATATTCAAAACTCTAAACACCTCTTAAACATCTTCCTTAGGTGATTCGAGTGATCCTTTGCATCCTTAGAGAAAACTATTACATCATCAAGATACACAAACATAATGTCATTTATTAGTCCTTGAAAATCCATATCCATTGAATGTTGAAATGTATCTCCAGAATTATAAAATCTAAAATTAATATTCCTATAGACCTATGTACCACATTTAGTAGTAAAGGCTATCTTATAGTGATCACTTTCCTTCACCAAAATATGATTGTACTCAGAATACCCATCAAGGAGAGAAAACCTTTCACTACCTACCATAACATGAAAAATTTGTTCCATGTAAGGGAAAGGATAATGGTCCTTAAAATAACCTCTATTTAAGTCCCTAAAATCAACACATAGCTTGATTTCCCCAATCTTCTTCCTAACAAGAACCAAGTTTGCCAACCAAGGTGGATGTTTAATAGGGAAGATGATTTTGGACTCAATCAACTTGGTGAGTTATTTATTCATGATGGGATAAATATTATGATTTATTGGCCTTTGTATTTGATTTATATTCTTGGAATTTTCATCTATCTCTATGGTATGTTGAGCTAAGTCTAGGTCAAAGCCTTTCAAGTTACTATATTCCCATGTAAAGACATCAGAAAACTCCTTGCATAACTCAACAAAAACATTATTCTCTTCACTAATACATGCTTATTATACATGCTTACCTTCTCTTTCTCTAGCTAGTCGTCATCATTGAATATGCTCTCAAGAGTGACTAGGCCTTTAGGAAATGTGTTAGACTTCAATTGGAAAATTTTCCCTCCATATTGCTACTGTAGTTTGGACTGATTCTTGGAAAAAAACTCAAACTCTTATTGTATAAAAATTTTTATTTGTTGATAACTATCAAAAACCTTCCAATTAGTGACATTATCTGGTATGGAAGGTGTTACAATTACCTTGAGATGTGACTAGTTTTTATCCTCTTTTATACCTTTTGGAACATCAAACTAAGATCCAATTACTACCAACCTATCATAATTTTTGTTGTCATCTCTTGGGATGGATGTAATGTTGAAATCTTGAAAATCCTTCATAAGATCCCACACTCTATGCTTATAGTACTTAAGCAAAGAGTTTTATTCAAATTTTATCCTCTAACTTGATTCACAATAAGTTCACTGTCACCATACACTTGTAACTCTTTAATACCGCTTTTCCTAGCCCATTCAAGGCCATGAATGAGGGCCTCATATTATACCACATTACAAGTATAAGATATTTGAAATTTGAAATTTAAATAGCACCTTTCCTTAGAAGGAGAAACCAACATTGCTCCACCACCTGCCCCAATCTTTCTTCTTGATCCATCAAAGAAAATATGCCATAAACCATCTATATCTTCACATGGTTTTATCAAATTTGGAATGAAAGAGTCATAATAATGTATAAAATATACCCAAATACCAGACTCCTCTATGAACTTGTAAGGATCATTCTCATAATTCTCATCTCCCCATTCATCTAAGTACAAATCAAAAACTCCTTCAAGGGAAGATGTTAGAGAATGGTCTATGTGGATTTCCTCTTCATCAATGATGGCATAGTTGAAATTTTTAACTTTATATGTGTAAGGCTCCATGTGATTATGATGAATATGTTTTGATTCAATATTCACCTTAGTACCATAATTTGTCCTAAACACCATGTAGAACCAATTGGCAACCAAGTATCCACATATCTTAGCTATAAACTCTCTTGAGAAACAAAGAGAAAATTATGGAGGTAAATATACTAAAACCACATCATGAGTAATGGAGAATGTAGGATAATAATTTAGGATCAAATTCAAGTCTTTAAATATCCTCAAAGTCTTGGTTGGTGATCCATCCAATTTTAATACTCCTTTAGCCATTTGCTCATATTTGAGGCCTAGTTTATCTGCAATATACTTGGGCATAATTGAAGTACTAACCCCACTATTTATGATGAAATTATGAACCAATAAATCACCAATGATTAGATATAGGTATAAAGGAGAAGTTTTTTCATTATCTTTCACTTGACCATCTATAGGTTAAGTATAATTAACTAGGACAACATTTTCATTCCTAGATGAGCCAACTTACCTAATCCTTGAAATTCTTTTTGGAGCATATATTACTACCCTAATATTGTCAAATAATCCCATTATGATATTTTCATGTGTAGCTTCTTCATCTAGTCTACAACATTAATGGAATAATTTCTCACCTTTGGGGGCTCCTTAGAAATACTAACTCCTTGTGATGTAGCTTATGAAGGTGGGTGAATAGGAGTTATCTTTACATTATAAAACTTCTAACCTTCTTACAATATACGAGATGAATTTGACAAACTCACCATTGGAGATGATGTGGGGATAAAAATATGTCCTTGAGTTACTCCTTATTACTCTTCAACAACCATTTTATTAGACCTAGTGTTAGAGGCAACACTAGTACTTATATTGCTTAGATTCCCCAAGTGATTACTAACGCAAAACTCTCCCTCCAAATGATTTATGAGGGTGGAATGAGATTTTGGTTGACCATTATCCATTACACTTTGAATTAGTCCCTCATATCTTGGGACTTGGGAAGCTTGATTGCATTGTATTTCCATGGTTTCATTTTGAATTTCATTTGTATAACCAATTTATTTTTTATTTTGCTCAAAATATGGGTAGCATGGATGTTCTTGAACAAATTTTTTTTGGGTGGGGATAAGATCTTTAGAAGATGAGGTAGTATTAGGATTGTAACTTTGTTAAGGTCTACCTTGGGTGATTTAAACTTATCCTTGAGCATTACCTTGGAAAGGAGTCTTAATGGTTTGCCCAAACTGATTGTATGACTAGTATGGCCTATAAATTTGAGCTTGTTTCCTTTTGAGAGAAACCAATTTATTGGTGACCCTTTGGAGAAAACTTCCAACTTCATGAATTTCATTTGTGGGAGAAATGGAAGATATTTATTGACTAGTAAAAGGAGTCAAGGTAGATAATGCAACTTGATTAGGAGGCTACAAATCAGGGAATAATGGCATTAGTGGCCTAGGAGAAATCTTCCCCACTTGAAGAAGACAATTCTCAGCATTGATGGCTATCTTATAGGTAGCAGGGAGTGTATTTACACCCATGTATTGAATCATCACAATTACATCTCTATTAAATACTTTTAGATAGTATAAGAATGCATAATTTGGATTAGGTCTCACAAAGGTTAGGATCCTATCCCATGTTTTTTGAAATCTAGTGTTAAAATATTGCATAAAATCTTATGGTGCCCTCTTGATAGTGGTCAATTTCTTAGATATAGATAAATGATCACTCTTCTCTCCAAACCTCTTAGTCAATATATCTATTAGTTCATCCCATGAACCAATAGAATTTTTAGGTAGATTCCCATACCAATCTAAATCTTTTACTTTGAAAGACAATGCAAACAACCTAGTAGCCACATTCTCTTAAATGATATTATTGATATTACAAAAAAATTCTATGTTTCTAATATGTTTAATGGAAGTAATAGGACCCTCTCTACTAAAATATGGAACACTCTTAAGGGTTGCTCCTAGAATTTGGTCATATTGGGCAAGATTCAAAGGAGATGATCTAGTGAAGGATATAAAAGGTTGGTTTCTATCCATCTTGGAATGTGAAATTTGAGTATAAGGGTTTAAACTAAATAATAAATTAGACTTCTTAAACACCAAGTCTCTTGAATAAGGATGAGTATTCACAAACATAAACCTTTTGGTAGAATATGGAGGTAATTGCATAAACTCAAAGGGTATACCTTTAGTAGTAGACCTAGTGGTCACCTTTGGAATGGAAATTAGGAACTGATCAACAACCAAAGAGTTAAAAACATTAGTGGAGTCACCAAGTACTAAATGTAGATGTTCATATAGATGTAACTATGCCAAGACCAACACCAATCTTAGATAGTATTTTAGGACTTCGAGTCTAACTAGGCATTCCAAAAACTATTATCACTTGGATTTTAACCCCTTTAGGAGATTCCTATCTCTCCTCATCTAAGTGGCACAATAGAAACATCACTCTTTCTATGGGTGACAATTTTGTTGAGATGAATCTCTATAAGGGATAGTTATCTTGATGAAATCTTTAAAGAACTTTCTTGCTTATCAACCTTAGATGAAAAGAGTTAATAAAAATAACTAAGAAATTTAGAAAAGGTGATGCACCAATAGTTTATTTCTTCCCATTGACTGAATTTTTACCACTTAGAGTCAAATAAGACCTATTTTACACAAAACTCATAATTCCAGTTGTATTGTCACATCAATGTTTCATAAGTTAGGTCTAAAATGCATTTTGATGCTTAAGATGGTAATGAAGGATTAATTTTTAGGATAAAATAATTATCCACTTTTAAGACACATATACACTTAAAAGATAAAACTAACAAAGACTTGTAACAGTTGTTCTTATGCACATTTGGTGAACAATGAAGGATAAATGTTAGAAAAGATATTCTTCTACTAGACAAGACCAATAAGATTGAACTAAAACTCAATTAAATAGAATGTGAGTAGGAAAAATCACTTTTTTTTTTCTTCAAGATTCATTCAAGTACAAATTTGGCTAGAGTTTCTCAATTAACCAATAGAGGCTCTCCAAAAGAGCCAAAAAGTCCATATTTATAGCCTTTGAGAGAGAAACAAGGCAAAGGAAGTCTAAAGGTCACTTGGAAATGTGTCAATATAAAAAAAATGGGTTAAATTTTTCATGAAAAATATTCATGAGTTAATCCATGCAATGTTAAGAGGTCCAATTGTCCATACAAGTCATGAAAACTATGAAAAGTGTCACAAAATTCCATATCCTATATCAGAAAACTACCTTCATTATTTGGAGTTGTTTCAACATCCCACCACTATATAGGGATAATTTTGGTGATGAGAATAAGAGGGAAGGCCTTCAAACATGTAGTTACCTACATTGGTTACATTCCCACTCCTTTGGAAACTCCTAAAATGAAGCAATCACTATCTACAGTCCTAAAATTCCTTGTTTCAGTCACTCCTCACACTTGGCCTCAAAAATATATTTAGTTTTCAATGAAAATACATGGGAGGTATTTAATGACACTTGGAAAGACCATCAACATCCTTATAATACTTAGGTACACCTTAAAAAGGCCCATACTTAGAGTTTTCACACTTATATTCACTATGCCAATTTTGACTAGCTAAAAGTAGGACAATTATTTGAACACATAGAAATTTTTATCAATAACTAAATGACCTTGGGGCATTATAAAAATTCCTAATATTTTCCAAAAACTTGATTGTATCTTCTTAAACCTCCTACAACCTTCAAAACACAGAAATTACTAAGAAAAACACTATTTTTCATGTTGTCCATATAGTTTCATATATATCCTTAGCATGGGTGAGATCCTTAGTGAGTATTATCCATTATCTAATAGGTTTCATTTCTAAAATATGCCATTTTGGTGGCTCTCTAATCTTATTTTCCTCATTAGGTTCTTCTAAGGGTTTTATTAGGGTTTTAGATAGTTTTTGTTCTTAACCATTATTCATACAGATGACATGTTCAAGTTTCCAAAAAATGCCATAAATTATTTTCTAAGGACCATATCCAAATCCCCCTAACTCCTTTTCTTCCATGTATAGCCTTAAAAAATATATGAGCTTCATAAGTTGCCCTATCGATCTTGTTTCTCCACTTCCTTGCATGCCGTAGCTATCTCTAGGCCACAAAAATCCCTCCTACAAGTTTATTTGCATAAAAAAGTTCATAAATGTCTAAATACACTCCATAAACATTACCCAATCATCTGTATATCTCATCAAGGACTAGAAATGAAAGTAGACCCCCAATTAGCTCTAAGTCTCTTCAAGGCCTAATGAGCTTAGCATACTCCCTGCTAGTTTTGACCACTTGGGATGATATAACATGATTAGGATGATTTATTATGAAATTTAATACCTCATTCATACTAAAAAATCCATCACTTGAGATCTAAAACACTCCTTTTCATCTTTTCTTCTCATTTGGCAATTAGGCTTAGTGAAGACTTGCCTAATTACACTTTGTGCTTGAATAATTAGGTTACCCTAAGGGGTTGGAGATTATGTGAGTGTTCCTAACCATAAATATTTATTAATACACATTCTATAATTTTAATTTAATATCCCAAGGCCTCATCTTATTTCCTTTACTCATTTTGGAACCATTTACCTATTTTGTCAAAGTTTTGGTTTTCATGAGTGGCTGATCTTTGAGACAAAATAGAGAGATATATCCCTCATCCCCATGGAAAAATGAAATAATTTGGAGTTTTATAGGGTCATAATGAGTCTATTTACCAAATTGAAAGGTTATAATCCCTCATTTAGGTACCTAACCAACTCTATTTATCTAAAATAATGGCTAAAAAATCCTATTTTTATTCATTTTTCTCCAAAACCACTTGGTAGTCACTATTCTAAGACAACACCATTAATATTAGTTTATAAACATGTTTACAACCATTATTTCATGATTATTTATCTTTTAGTACCATATATAACACTTCCTCCTTTATATTCTTTATGCTTACCCCTTGAAGCAAGAGGTTTCCTAGCTTGATTGTATGAATCATTGTCCATTTGTTAGGTAAGAAAGGTATTTGAGTAGCTTGGAAAGGTCCTTGGAATGTTAGGAAACTTTTTAAAATTTAATGGGTCATATTATGGTCATTTTCAACCCTACTTCAACTTACAAAATAGTCCATGCTTTTCTTACCCTTGCCAAGCTATTACCCTACTAACTAAGACAATCTTATCCTGTAGGTTTCATAAGCTTCAAATGTATTTTAATGATGTTTCCATACTCTAATAATACCATTTAAGGTTACTAAAATTTTCATTAAAATTTAAAATCACATAAGATTTCCAAGTTCTTTCTTTTAGCTTAACTATCTCTTGACTGGTGACTGAGACAGTCCTCTTCCAAGAGCTCATTGTAGGTGTCTATTTCCTCATGAATATCTTGTTAAGATGCTTCCTTAGACATTTATTTCCATTCCCCTAATTTTACATTATTTTCTTGACCCATGTATCACCCTAGGTTAATTAAGGACCCACAAACCCATGCCTTGTTTGACCCCTGTTTGTGTCAAACCCATTTGTCTGACCTGTAAGTTAAAACATGGGTATGAGACCCTATATAAGCTTATTTCCATCTTTGAGAGGGTCTCATGACCTCAAATACATGTTCATTTATATTATTTTTCAATATATTTAGCATTATTAATCTATAATTTATATGTTAGTGTGTGCACTTAAATCACCTAAATTGGGTCCCTGCCTATAGGACTAAGATACTTTTGCCCCTGCCTGTAGGTGCTTATCAATTCCATATGTACATACTGAGGGTGAATACATGGGAAAAACACCTATCATTTCTCTTGGATAATATTTATAAGATATATATTTAATTTTTGACTATTTAGGATCATCTAATCATGGTAACAAGGTCAATTTTTAACCTTGGTGAAGAAGGTCTCCTTTTGAGATTAGAACTGTAGATATCATTATTTGCTCATAGTGTATAAAAGTGGTTTTTTAGACTCTTCATTATTTATCTTCCATTAATTATTTACTCCTCAATATTTTCATAACTCTTTTTTCACTATAGATAACGAAATACTATTATGGTGTCTTAAAAAATTTAGGAGATATGTTTAAAGAGGTCAACGAAAAACCCCGTAGGCCTTTATTTGCTAAAAATAGGAATTTAGTCCCAAAACATAGTTCTCATTTCCTTAAACTAGTTTCAAGCCTTCTCTTGTCAGATTGACACCTTATATGAATTTTTATTGGTTATTTTAGTCTACTAGGGTCATAATAAGGAGTTAAAACTTTATTTTATATCTCAAAAGGCACCTCCATACTCTATTAGCACCACCTGTAGGTGGTCATGGACTGTAGATATGAGAGTCAACAAGTGTAAAGGTGAAACATGTCTATATACTTATCTATGTATTTAATTATGAAATAATATCAAACCAATAAATATAATTCTCACATTCCAAATACATTGACACCATTATTAAGTTTCTCATCGTATCATGACATAACCATGGGAATCCTTATAGGTACATATTGTGAATTTCATGTAGGCAACAAGAGAGAAAAAAGGGATAATGTGCATATTTTGACACTTTTTGAATTGTGTATCCATTTAAATAACATAAAATTTATTATTAATTATTAAAAAAATCTAAATTAACATTCAATGCCTTCTTTTAACATGAAAACTTCCTCCATAGCACATGTAGATGCACACTTTAATGGTAGACTATGTGTATATGTGGTATATGATTAAAAATAAAAAATAATTCTTGGAAAGTGATATTTTAAGGTGAAATTAGGATAATATAACTTATTAAACATGATTATTAACCCATAATAACCCTGTGAAACCATGAACAAACATAAGACTCTTGGGGAGTAAGAAAAATTGCCTATTGAACTCAAAAAGACCAGTATACAAAACAAAGGTTATTAGATCATCCAAAAAACTTGAAACTTGAAAAAAGGAATTGGAATAATAATTATAAATATTCAAAATCCCATAAATAAAATATTATCAATTGGTTTTTACATATCTATTCAAACTAAGAGAAAACCAATAGGGTGCAAAGATAAGCATGTAGTTTTGAATAGTCCACTTCAAATGGATGGTTCATGAAGAAATTTTTTCCATTTTTAAAAATTATTATATTTATTTTAAATTATATTATCTTATAATTATCTAACAAAATAATTTGTTCTGAAACTACTTGGGCTTTCTATATCGAGCAAAAACCTGAGGGTCACTCTAGTCTGCCAGTAAGAGCAAGAAATGTACAAAATGGTTTTATCATAAAAATGAAACATTTAGATCCAAAAAAGTGTGTAGGTTAGTTTTATAAGTATTATTATACCCCCCATTATCTTACCCACATGACACACTTCCCAAAAATCTATACAAGTGCCATTTTATCTCCTTTTTAATTGATTCTTATAATTTCAGTTAGGGAATCTACAACTTTCTAATGTGACTGACATCTATGGCACTCATATAAAATTAGTGTAAATTTTAAATGAAATTATGACACATAATAACCTTTAAAACTATTCTATTTTCATTAATTACCCCTAAAAGTACATAAAATGACCCCAAATGGACAAATTGATTAATGTGACTAAGACTAAAGCCAAGATGACCTCAACTAACATCATATAACAAGTAATACTTCATATTAGAAAATATTAGGACACATTAAAATGTTTAAAATTAAAAAAAAAATTCCTATGGGTACCCAAATTTGACAAAAAATTCAAAATTGGTCAACACATACAGTACTCTATTTTCTTTAATAGTTGGCAACTACAGTCAATTATAGATGATAATGACTTATTTGATGACTATTATATGTCCTTAGCATAAAAATACATGGTATGGGGTGACTCAATGAAACATGAGATGTCTTTTATGGTTTAAATATGACCTTATATCAATTTAAACATCCATTAAAGTGTGATTTACACCTACAGGTAGGGGAAATGTGCAAGAAGGGTCAGTTTATCACTCAGGCCTAACTGAGTAAGAGCACAGTTCAAGGTGTAAATATGGATGATAAAGGTTTTTGAGAATATTTAAGACCTATATAATTATAATTAATTTCATTTCATACCCTCATGATATATAAAACAATTTAAGAGAGAGCTCTAAGGTAATAGTACACAGTCCCACATGTCAAAACCCTCCAGATAATCTACTTACCTACAGTCTCCCTTGGGTCTTTTAAAATATGGGAGGTCAAATCATAAGAATACGAGATAAAACTTGGTAAAAAATAATATATAATACCTTAATAATATCCTCCACTACTTGGTTTGTCTATACAAAAAGGGTAAGTTCCCTCTATTTTATCTCGGACAGAGGGCACTCCCCTTGAATGCAAATTGGCAAGCTTTGGAGAGTAAGGTAAAAAGGGTGGGCTAAAGGTTGATCATATTCCTATATATTATATAGAGTAATATTTATTTTAACATACATGAGTAAACATGAGAAATATCTTACATAAGGATGAAACCTAATAAAGAGGTCTAAACACTCAAAGTTATAGTCAAGCCTATGAGGCATGTTTGAAGACCAAATGTGAGGTCAATGTTAATTCCAGACCTATTTATGATTTATAAATCATTTGGATAATGTTTATAGGGTCATAAAATATGTTTATAAACTTATACATTGCATAGAACACATCAAGAATCCATTTTTGGGCTCAAAAATAACTCAGGCTTGCAAGAAAAGGAGAATAGAGTTTGAGTGGACAAATTTTAAAGCTTGTATCTACCTTGACACCTTGCATGGAGAACCAATACGTTTTGAGGTGTTAGATATGGTCGTAAACAATTTTTTTTTGGAATTTAATTATAATTTGAAATGAAATCTCTATGAATAATGGCTAAGAGGGTAAAATAGTCCTAAACCTTTGCTAAACCATTAGAGGAACCCGATTGGGAAGATGAGGTTGGAGGGATATCCAAAAAATATGGAATAGGCATGAAAATTATTCAAACCTACATTAGACTCTCCAATGACCCTTCCCATACACTTTAAGTGTTTCATACCTATACATACAGAGTATAGAATTGCTCTTTTTGACTATGTTGTGTATTATGTTGGTTTTAAGAGGTTACAAGAGATGAAACCAAATTTATAGGGAATATTTAGACTTAATATAAATCCCCTTGTTCATTTAATTCATCATAAAAACTCCTAAGTGTACTTACTAGATCTCTCATCTTAGCCAATATGAACTGACATAGTGAACATGGTAGTGAGAAGGGTGAAAATATTCAAGTAAACTAATTTTAAGGTGTGCATGATGCCTCTAAGGCCATGTAAGGTCTTAAAAAGTTTCATCCACTCAATTTTACTAATTTTCATGGAACATTTCTACATTTTTCGAATCCAAGTGTGTAATATGTGTGAAAGAGAAGTTTTCTTTAACTATAAATGGTGATGGCTCACTTTAAAAATATTCCAAATGATTAGGAATGAAACCAATGCATGGAGAGGCATGTATAAAACCATTCCCTATAAATCCAATCATTACACCTGTACCTAGTCAATTTTTTGATGTTCAAATAGGCATAAATCATGAAGGTAATTTTACGAGCTAGTAAAGGAAATTTCACACCACATTCAACGAGTTTCATAACTTGGGGTGCCACTTGTGCTTCCTAAATTTTCATGATCAGTTTCATACTCTCTTCCCATGAACATGTAACTCATTTTCTTATCTTTACAAGTGTCTTTGTGACCTTTAGACTTCTCTCTTCTCTTCTCTCTCTCAAGTTTTATAAGAACTAGACTTTTCAGCCTTGGTAAATTATGCTCCACCTGATTATGGAAAATTCTTGCTCATTTACATACCATGGATCAATAAATACTACTGAGTTTTACCTCTTCCATGACTATTCATAGTGTGTTTACTTGAATTATGGATCTTGTTTATTGAGTATTATGGTTTTCTTAGCATTGTTGTCTCATTCTCTCACCTATTAATAACTTTTCCTTTTAGGTCAAGTGAAGTGTTGCATGATGTGTCAAGGTTGAGTGAGTTATCTTATTCAAATAGTACCATTTTATGCCTCTTTTCTAGTCCTCCTAGCCTAAACATTCATCACAACCTCCTAATGAAATATTGATGTGAGAAGATTCAGATTGGAGAAGTGTATGTTTAGTTAGTCTCTTTGTCTCATGTGTGACATGCATTTGGTTGGTAGTCATCAATCAATTTAGTGTATCACCTCCTTTAGGATAGTTTACTTTTAGTTTTCTCTCCTTTCTCCTTCACAATCATAGGTGTATTAGTGATCTAAAAGTGGTACATCAAGGGAGCTAGCCCTATTTAGAGATTCACCTCATTCGTAGGCTACCCATAGCCTAGAAGTGTTTCAATTGTGCCACTTAGATGAAGAGAGTTGAGACATCCCCTCAAAGGGTGAAAATCCAAGTGGAAATAGGTATTCCAATAAGAATTAGAATAGGTTCCCCATGTGTGATGAATGGAAAATTGACAAGGAACTATTCTTTGAAGAAGTATTTCCTAATAAACTCCATGAATCGAGTTTTACTTTCCATCGACCTTACTTAAGATGTAGGAACGATACAATCTACATCAGTGCCAACTAAAATCAAATGTTCCTCTTGGGTATGAGAATAATATAATAAATCTAATTGTGGATGTAGTATGGTATGGTCTAGCTTCCCCTTTGAACTTGACATATTGGAAGAACTAGTTTAGACCTTGAGTGAACCATCAATAATAAATGATAGTAGTCATGGAGTTGTAGGGAAAACACTCCAAAGGTTTGATATGATTCCCCATATCTTTTTACCACCCAAAAATCAATAAATATTCACCCCATTGGTTGAAATCATGCCTATTTTTGTCCCTTTAGTTAGTATTATGAGATTGAAGATGTATAATTCACCACATGCACCCAAGGTGAGAAAGGTGAATTGAATCACAAAAATAGGGTCATATAAAGCTATTATTTATATACATATTCCATATAACAATTAAGTTGGCTAGGATTTATATCATGACTTGACATCTACTCAATAACACAAAGTTATCCCCCTCACCTACTAACACCTTATAATTTGAAGTCTTTTATTAATGTGGAACATGGGAGTATGTGAAAACATATTGTCATAAGGCATTCTATGACATTATGTAATGAGGTTTTCCATACCATCATTTAATAAGGTATTATAAACCATAATTTAATACGTCTTCCTTATTCATTCTTCTATCAATTTTACTTGGTAATAAAATCTATTTTGTTGGGTAATAAAATGCACTCAACTATTAATATATATCTATGTGAATTGAGTGGGTGATTTATTTAGAA
This sequence comes from Torreya grandis, assembly GCA_037957365.1. Classification (NCBI taxonomy): domain Eukaryota; kingdom Viridiplantae; phylum Streptophyta; class Pinopsida; order Cupressales; family Taxaceae; genus Torreya; species Torreya grandis. Next base: position 230,597 of record JARHVA010005330.1, read on the forward strand.
GGAATCCATGCCATAAATCTAAATATTTTTGGTGAGGTTGTGAGTGACATAAAATTATAAAAGGCATTCTTATGCCAACAAAATGAAATTTTGCATCAATACCTAGACAAACACATCTGCTCCAGAGGACCTAATGCAACTTTTATTTTTGGGTAGAAGATGGTGCCAAGAGGAAGAGGAGAGTAAAGACATATGATAAATATGTATAGAAGAAAAGTGCACAAGAGGAGATTTTGGGAAGTCTATGTAATAAATAAAAACACATAGAATGGAATGGTGTGTTGACCAAGTAAAACAAATGAATGTAAAATGAAATATGTCATGTTAGCATGAAAATAATGAGGTATAACCGAATAGGTAGATCATTAGAGAGATGGATAGTGGGAAAAAATATGACATACACATGGGATAACATGATATAATTCCTGATATAGAGTTATTAATATCAAAGTTAAGTGGTGTCATAAGTGACTCAGCTAGGGAAGGACAACAATGACAAGGATCAATGCATACAAACAATATGGCGCCTATCAGAATTTAAAATTTTGAATCATGCCTTGGATAGGATATCATATGTATAGGTTTATTTATGTGAATTTATGGATAGTTATCAACCTATCATCCAGATCAAATGGTCACTCATTTTACACCTATATATATGAGTGGGAAGATGGCCTATGGTATAACTTGCCAAATTAGGAGCAAAAGTAGAAGAAAATATTAAGAACTAAAATAGGTACCCTCAAAGGGATTTTTATTGAAGATATTATAAATAAATATAAATTTATAAAATTAAGGGGTAAATCATACAAAAAGGGATGAATCTCTATAGGTTAGATAGGATGAACTTAAGCTAATGAGCCCAATACACCACACTATCATGTAGATCTAGCTCAGTTGATTTCAAAAATATTATGGAATAGAATATCCCCTTTTTGATAGGATACTATACAAAAAAATAGATACCTATAGGGTGTTTCAATCAAAATTACTAAGAGTTGGGGTGAGTCACTCTTCAAAACTTTCCTTATCAATTATACTTAAGTAATCACGAATCATTTAAACAAACATATAGATTTAGCAAGCATAAACACCTATCTATATAAGCATGAAACATAATAACACATCACATATGTGGGAAAAAATAAGTGGGAATAAAAAATAATAATATATACAAATGGACTACATTATTATAATAAAAACACCAAATTTAGTAAAGTACCAATCCACATGGAGCACCAACCCCAACTAGACAAACACCAACTCAGCTAAGCTTTAGAAAGAACCAAATTGAAAGGAAGAAATAACACCCTAGATGAATAAAAACTAAATAAAACACATGATTAATTTTATCACCTTTATAACACCTTATTTCTCAACCAAATAAATATGACCACCTCTTTAACTCTTCACACTTTTATCCCTCTCAAATTACCTTCTAGGCTTCTTCACTTGCTCTCTACACACCCAAATAAGCCTAAAATTATCTTGTATATATACAAGCCTCTTGATAATATACTTATTGGTAATAAATAAAAAATTTCACACTTGGATTAGATTTTAAATATGTATTAAAACATGTTTTGTACATGAAACAATCATTAAAATAGGTCAGTCATAGCATATAAGACCAAAACCTCTTTTAGGCCTTGAGGAGACCTAATTCAACCAGGCCTTCATTTACACACGTTACCCTATAATTTCATTATAACATATTAAAAAAAATAATATATAAGTAAAATATAATATCAAACTAAAATAAACCATTTATAATATTGTATAGTCTCCATAACACTATCTAGATCCAACCACTACTTGAAGCACACCATTTGAACTGTTTAGAATTAGGCCTTTTCATAAACATAAAGTCTATCTTGAAATATTGGAGATTAAACAAAAATTATATCAAAAAATTCAAATAAATTACATATAAATAATATAAATTATCTTAGGATCATCACCATATTATTTATACTTCACAACTTAGGGCAACAGGACTCAAATGCTTCTCTACAAATAGCCCACTCAAAACTGTTAGAACACTCCAAAACCTAATCAGGAACAACTTGATATTACACAATTGAAATAGAACTTAACATGAAAAATTAAAACTTAAAAATATCCCTTGAAATATATATAAATTTTTCAAGTAAAAATATTACAAGTTCTAACGTCAAATACTAGTCTTGCAGACCCATCTTTTGACCTCAATACACAGTCAATCTAGAACCAGACAAGCCATTTTGGCTTAGAAATTTTAATAATTTTAAATTAATAAAAAAAATTATAAAAATAATTAACATGAGATAAAATTAAAATAAAACAACACCATTTGAATTATATTCTTAAACTTAGGGAATAGAGCCTTAAACTCATCATTGCAACTTGCTCACCTAGAACTACTAGTTTTCCTTAAAGACCAGTCATGGTGACTCAAACCTCCAAGACCTATTTAGACATATTAAATGAATTAAAATGCATTAATATTAAATTATTATACCATTAAAAAATTATTATATATAAAGATAACATGGTCAAATATAAAATATTAGTCTTGCAGACCAATCTCATGACCTTACATCTCATTGTCTCATCTGCACTAGATAGGTCAAGTTGTGAGCAAATTTTTCACAAAAATAATTGACCTCAAAAAATTATATAAAATATTAAAATTTATTAAAATTATTTAAAAAAATATCCATGAAATTTTTTTCATCCCTATTCCATGATAACACATTCCTAAACCTCTTCTCACTGCTGCCTAAGTTTTTCACTATTTTCACCATTAGGCCCATTAAAGATTGGCTAACTTGGATGAATTATTGAGAATAAATTAGGGATATAAAATATATATAAACCACCATGGACATGAAATAAAATTCTCACCCTTCTCCATCCAATTATTTTCATACTTTGACTTGGTCAACTCTGATTACTACAACAAATCTATGAGAAAATGGCACTTTTTTATAGGGTCTACTCACACACTTGACAATTTAATCACACTTATAGGTGATTGGGAGAGTTTAATAATATATAAAATATATTTTATAGTCATTTTAGACCATTCTAAGCTATTTTGAATAATATATTTCACATTGGGTCCTTATTATTGTTTTAGAGAGCTTTAACACAGGTTTTGGTATTAATGATTATTCATAAAGGATTGTAATTTAAATCCAAAACCAATTATTGTATTTATTATATAAGACACTTATACATATATCTTGAATATATTAGGTTCCCATGTAGAGGTTACATTTTCCAGTGAACACTTGAAAGTCCTTGATTTGACAACCCTTTATTATGTACACTCGAGAGACCTCAAAGAACATTTTCTTGCTTCAACTTTCCAAAATTTGACCTAAAAATTCATGAGAAAACTTTAAAAAAAATACCTTACCTATTAATTTTCTTCTATGATCACATTCATTTTGAAATATGATCATGAATCCTCATTAGGCCACACTTTCTCTCTTTACTCACTTAGACCCTAACCTTCATATCACATTAGGCATTGAAACTGACCTTCATGCCTCTTTTCATGAATATCCATCACTATAATATACTCAAGAAACATCATAAATTATTAAATATTCCATAAATCCTTAATGTGTCTTGACAATAGATCATGATGTCTCATTAGGCTAGGCAGGGTCTAGAAATGATCTAGTTATAGACTTGATCTGTAGGTCCTACCCCTATAGAATCACCTTATTAATATTATGAATTATCTAATGATTCACATACATGATAAATCATCCTCATAAAAATACTCATGCCTATGTGTACTCATCTCACCAAGTCATCATATTCATACCTTCTCACAAGGTCTATTCATGTTATGACTAGTGTTATGACTAGGATTATTAAGTACTTGAAACATGGAAAATAACCTTGAAATAATTATAAAGGTATCTATACTATAATTATATGATCATATAATTCAAAAAGACCTCTTATAATATTGTGATTACTTAATTCACCAAAATTTACTATGCACACCTTCTCACATAATCTAGACTAGGCTTCTCAAGACACTGTATACTCAAGAACTAGTATTCAAACATGCTTTCTTTAGTAATATGAAGTAATAAAAATCATCATAAAAAACTTTCACATGAATTAAAAAATATTGACATCAACTTAAAAAAATAATCATTAGGTTTCCTTCAAATTTTTTCTCACTCTTGTCACATGGCATCCTTGGCATCCTTGTCACATCACGTACATAGGCTTAGAACTCAAAGATCATTCACCATGCATATTCAACAAATTCATCTTGATATAAATGAAATAAAACTTGAAATCAATGACAAAACTTCTCAACAAACTCCCATTTTGTCATTGATGGAAAAATTATTTAAATTAATCACTTTTATCTTCCCCAATCTGCTTAATCTCCTTTCTTAAACGTTCTCCCCCTTTGACATTAATGTCAAAGGGTCATTTATATTGTAAATTTTAGAAAATTCATTATACCTATTTTGTAACTACTCTTATAAACTAAATAATAAATCATAGCTACCAAAATTCTCCTTTGACTTCACAACATGAACTCATAATGAATCAACAAAATTCTCAAACACAAGTCATGCTCATCTAGCAATGGCTAGAAACATACAATAAATTGAATAGTTCCCCCTCAAATCAAGCACCCATAAATATTATGATCACCTAATTTTGTATTTATGAAGCCTGATGGAGTCACCCCTTTCCATAGGGCACTAAAACAACACAAGATCAATAGATTCCTAGATCTCCATGTTCTCACAAGATCGAATATCCGTCAATATTCTTTTAGGCTTGATTGGTACTATAGGCTTGACGTCTTCATCAACCATTTAATCATCAATATGAGATGACAAAAGACATTCATGACTTGATTTCTCATCTGAAGTATGTTCTACCATATAAAATAGTCCATTTGATCTTATAGATTGATCATGACTAACCTTTACTATATTTGGTTACCACTCATTCATTTACCTTCTCTATTTCACTCTAGGGGCTTCAAACCTCTTTTTTTGACTTGATGAACTTATAAATATGTTAGGGTATAATATTTTAATGTGTTCCACATTATAAAAACTATAAAAAAACATTATAAATACATATTTATTGATGATTCCTTTCATAATCCCATGCATATTAATTTTTAGAGGGTCTTCTACACTCTCTTACTCTATGACAAAACTAATTACATGTATAATGGTAACCATTGAATGGATTAGAATAGTTCATAGTATTAGGCTATCTAGTTGGTCTTTTCATGTTGACCTTCTTGAATTCACTATCTTTCTCATTGACTTGAGCTATCTCCTTTTGGTCTTCTTTAGAACAAAGACATATCTTATCACTTGAGATTTTTAACTACTCAAGATGTTATCTAGAATATCAATACTCTTTTACAATTTCACAAATGTATTCAAAATTACTATATGTTTTATCCAACTCGATTGTCAAGGATTGCACTTTAGTTTCATACCTAGTGCATTATTCCTCTTTAGATTTTAATCTAGTAGTGACTATCTCCATTTGTGCTTCAATTTGATTAATGGTCTCATCATACTTCTTAGATGTGTTAGTCTCTCCTAAAAAAACCAATCTTCTCCTCATAGTACCTAACTTATGATCTTAGTTTGTGATTCTTTCTTCTTTGAAACTTCAACTCCTCTAGAACACTCACCATTTATACCAAAAAACCTATCAAAATATTATTCGTACTTACTTCACCAAACTTTAATATGCACACCTTCTCACACAGTCTAGTCTAGGCTTCTCAAGACACCTTGTACTTAAGAACTAGTACTCAAACATGATTACCTTAGTAATATCAAGAAATAACACTCATAAGATAAAAATTTCACACCACTTAAATAATATTTACATCAATTTATAAAATAATAATTAGGTTACATTCAAATTCTATCTCACTCTTATCATATAGCATCCTTGTCACATCATGTACACATGTTCATACCTCAAAGACCACTCACCATGCATCTTTACTAAATTAATCTTGACATTAATGAGGAGGAAAAAGGATCCTATCAATTGAAGGGAAAATATGAGTGAAAGATGATTCGTGGGCCTCCATAATGCATGGATGCATGGAAATTAGAAAACATCAAAGAAGATGTGGATGTCTTAGGAGGATATTGAAAATGAATCTAATATGAATTAATGAATACAATGGATTGAAGTTAGTGAACATGAATTCACAATGAGGAGAGATGATCATACCATGACCTAAATATATGCATAGTAGTATTGTGTAACTATAGGAACTAGGGACTTTGATTAGAAGATAAAATGGTGAGACAAGGAAATAAGATCATGAGGATTCATACTACTAGTCTAATTAACATTTATATATAATTTCTAAGAGTGAATGTAAGTCCTTAGGGGTTAGGGTTGGGGATGAAATGGGAGTCTATCCCATAAATTTTTCCTCTATCTTTGAGGAAACCCTAGTTGCACACTATGAAGTACATGCACTAGTCAAATGAATGTAGATGATTTGACCTCTACAAATATATCTTATTAAATGATTGATACACCAGGAAACCAGTGCCCCTCTCAAATATTTCAAGAGTAATATTGAAGTGATTAGAATCATAGGGTAACATATACCTTCATAGGAAAATGTATAGAGAAAGGTTGATAATAATCATTATTTGGATAATAGGAGATATGTGTAGGATGATTAACCTTTTGGAAGAAGGCAAAGTGGTAATCTTGAGGGAAGTAGGATGAAAACACTAAAGTAATACTCAGACATTAGTATGGAGAGGGAGAGGATGAAGGCCCTGAGTAGTCATGTTGACTAGTGAAAAATGGCTTGATCCAATAAGAGGATGGAAATAAATACATCAAATGGGAGAAGAAATGAAAAGGTGCATAGGATTACCAATAATAAAAAGTAATCAACTCATGAGGATTCACATAGAAAAGGTTTTTAAAACCATGCATTATTAAATAAACTAGTTACTTATGAATAATATTTGAGGGAAGTTAGATTGCAAAAGGAGGGAAAACATAAGAATAACTCATTATTCAGGGATGAGAAACCAATTTTGTGTGGGGTGAGGTTGAACCCCAAAATTGACTAAGTACTATATAAATGTGTAATTTTATGCTTCAAGTGAGTTTATCACCATTAACTAAGAGATGCATGCAATCTAAACCTAACACTTTTGTTCATGTACCTTATGAATAATTTCCAACAAAGTACAAGTTAGCTATCATAACTATAACTACATGTGTTACCCAACAAAGTGGTAGGACCCCAGGGAAAGTAACCACATGGATGTAGGAACCATAAAATATATTATGGAGGAAAGTGATAGGTCAATTGGATAGATATGGATCTTGACATGAATTTATGGTGTTAATATGACAAAAAAATTAATACTTAGATTTGGGCTATGATGTAAGTACAAATATGTGCTTAGGTGGTATTTTGAATACTGGTATATTTTGGTTAGGAAAATCCCAAGATGAAAAGATAAGAGAATATCAAAAAGATAGATCCTTAGAGAAATCATTAGATAGAAGAGGATGGATTGAGTAGAAGATAAAGGGAGGTTGAGATCTAAGAGAAGGATATTAGATGAGAGAAAAATAGTAGAAAATACAACTAGATAGAAGGATGGATTGTGAGTGAAAGCTAACATAGGATTAGAGAAGCTAAGGCCATACCCTGAGATATACATATTATAAATATTAGTACTATAGAGGCTAATATCTCTACTTTAATGATTGATGATGATTAATAAAAATGTTCTATAATCTTGTATTTAAGTCTAATATGTAAATTTTACTAGTTAGGTTTACTCTTGTATGATTATTTAATGTTTATATCTAACACAACCCCATTTCCATTAAAAATCCTTCCCCTTGGGGCCACCACTAACCTTGAAGGTTCCCCCAAAGCACACTCAGATACCCCATTGAGTACTAGGTGAACCACCATTATATGTAAACTACACCCAACTAGCCTAGATCCTCTATTCCTTCACACATTAGGTGAGATATTAGGGTTTATCCTCCCTTTGTAATATGCTACTATGATAACTATCCAAAAATATTCTAAAATAACTTGCATAATGGTTTTTCCCTTGTTTATTAAACTAGCCAATAATAACATATGCATAATTATGAGTTTAGGAGATAACATATGTGCTTAAATCTCTCATAGTTCACAATAGGGGTTTGTTGAGTAGATCACTCAACCAATAACTACATGTCATGTTAGGTCATTTTTGTGCCACACATTTCCTATAGATAGATAAATAGGCCAAAATGGGATAACATTGGATAGGTCACCTCTCTATTTGTATAGGGGGGAGATAGATATAGACATATAATTTATGATCCTGATCAAGTACTCAACCATTTATGTAGATAGAGATATCATTTATGCACTTGAAGTCAAGGAGATAGCATTTTAGGTCTATAGATCAAAATATTTTTTCTCTAATATATCTATAGTACGACAATCAACTTTATAAACCCACATGATTCAGTAATAGTCTTGAAATGTAATGGTTTTATTTAATATAGGAGACTATGTGGATAGTTGTAACCACATGATCTTATATGGACATATATATAGTCATTTAAACATTTTTGGTTGATTGTCTATTGACCCATAGTCATATCTCCAATGTTTATTACTTGAATAAAATTATTAACTTGATATTATCTTATTTCAACCATGGAAATTATATGAAAATATCCCTAAATTAATCCATCATGGACCCCCCTAATCTATCAAAAATAAATGGGGATAATCACCCTAGTACACTCTATTAGGAATAAAAGGAATCATAACACCATTCAAGAGTCATTTGAAAAATATATTGTTCAATCTAAAAAAATGCCATATCTATGGGTCAATCTATGAATGCATCAACTCCAATCTCATACATACATGACATGAACACTTTATTCTAGAGTGATATAGAACAAAGTCATATTGTATCATTCCAAACTCACGTAAGAACTACCACTAGCATTGTTTCTATCACTACCACTAATACTAATTTTTAGAAGTGGATGGGAGTGATTTCAAACCATTTTTTCTCAATCCTATATCAAAATTATTCGTATTACTATCTCACTCTCCCCAAATCATATGGAAATGAGGGGGTGAAGCATATAAATTCCTAAATTTTATTCTCAATAGTATTTATATATCTATATATATCATTAATAAGTTTAGTTTTATTTATGGCTAGTACTTAATAGGTCTAGGACTAATCAATTTATCTACTATTAAGTGTTTGAGTTATCTCATTGATAATCAATACTAGCTTAAAACCTCTTGAATATCTCTCGAGTTTAGTACTAGACATTATGATAAAAAATAACATCATATTAAAAGTCACATCAAATATCCTAGGTATTTACATTACTATTCATGTCAATCCATAATATCTTAGAACTACACTGACCAAAGTGACCCTTGGTCTCTAGCAAATGATGTTGTAAAGTTGTTTCATAAATGCAACATGTTTTTGTTCCAAATTTTTATCTATCACCTACACAAGTGTTTTGATTTATTAAAATATCCTTTAGCAGTTGAACGACCAAATCTAGATCCAACTTTTAAATGTTTCCCTAAAGGATAAAATCAACCAATAGGGACAATAGTGCCAATAGGATTTATCCATATGGGTCAATCTTATTCCTTTGTCCTCTAATAGTTTTTTTTTAATATTAAACCCTCATTTATCTTATCATTAGTATTTTTAAGCTTCCTAACATGTGGTTTTCCATTTTGTATTTATATAATGGAACACTCAAGTAATGTATTCTACCACTTGGAAGTTTCAATACATAGGCATATTTACAATTTTTCACACTAAGCAAAAGTTCCCTATTATTCCTAGTTATCATTCTTGTCACTAAAAGTAGTCCTCAGTAAAGTGACAAGCCTATTTTATCCATAAAAAAGCTAAAACATGATCAAATATTCAATCCATTTCTATATGAATTCATATATTCAAAGGATCATTATTTCATAAAGAACACTAAGTGTGATAAATTCAAGTGTTTTATTCCATTTTTGGATCATTGGATACATAGGCAACATTTAGTCATTATGGGGGTGCTTATGGTCAACATAGCCAACTCCACTCTACCATTTTATATTTGTAGGTTTTCAATAATTTCATGCCCTATTAAGTTTAAACTTTAGATAGGTTATTTTCAACTCTCTTACAAACTTTTTAAGGTCAAATATATTCATACAAATCTAATTCCATATTTTGAAAGTGATCTTGCACATACAAACCTAATTTTAGATTACACAAATACTCCAATAGAAAAATATATCCCCTTAAGCATAAGTGAAACAATCTAAAGTATATAGGGAGTCAATATATATTAATTGAATGCCTTGTCCATCCAATCACTTTATTGGTTTTAAGATCACTCAAATAGGTTATATCGATCCCCATAAAAATAAATTTAACAACCTAATATTAATTCAAGCTTGATATGTTATGTTTAAGTGCATTGGTAACTAATCACTTGATACATTTCATAAGGATCTAAAATAGGGCATATCAAAACACAATGGTAAAATTATAATGGAAATTTAAACTTGATATGACCTATTTTAATTCCTTGTGCAAAAAATTGTTTGATTAGATACACATGGAAATAAACTAGGGTTTATCAACCCCCAAGCACAAATGTGACAACTTAATGTAAAATTGGACTCAATATAACATTTTGAGTGATACATGTAAGAAATCATTCAATTCTTGAAATCATGCACTAAAATGGGGTGTATTTATCCCCCAAACTCAAATTAGATAACCTAATATAAATTTAAACTCAATACATGCCAATTTGAGTGCCTTGTGTAATCAATCACTTAAATGGTTGCACATATCACTTAAATAGGGTATATAATTCTCATCAACAAAAATGTGAGAAAATAATGTAAATTTAGATTTCATATGACCTATTTTAGTGCCTCATCCAACTAATCACTTGATTATTTTGATATAAAACTCAATTAATACATGTCAATCCCACTTATACAAATGTGATAAAGTTTAATACATATCAATCACACTTGATATACAATGTTATGTGACATAAATCACTTCAAAATTGATCACATTTGTATTTAGGGGGCTTGATATGCCCTATTTGATTACCTAATGAAACTAATCACTTGAATAATTGTATAAGGAACTCAAATAGGGAATATCAAGCCCCTTAAATACAAATGTGATAACCTAATGTAAATTTACACTTGATATTATTATTTGAGTGCTTCGTGAAACTAGTCACTTGATTTGTTGCATGTGACACTCAAATAGAGAATATTGAGCCCATTAAACACAAATACAACCATAAATTTATATTTGGACTCAATATTACCTATTTTAATCCCCTTGAAACAAATCTCTTGATTAGTTACATGGGCACTCAAATAGGGCATATCAAGCCCCCTAATCACAAATGAAATAACCTAATCTACATTAAAACTCAATAAAACTAATGAAACTTTTATTGAGCATGATAAAATAATAGATTTTAAATGTATCAAGTTGAGTTATACCATCAACTCATAGAATTGGCCAAATAGTTTTGCTTTCTATGATTCTAGCCATACAAAATGAGCTTTTGGATTAATGAGACTTTCTCAAATTTATTTTAGGTGTTACCCATATTAATTTTTATTAAAAATTATTCTAGGTAGGCTGAAACAAATCCAAATAGTAATCCTTACTTCTCTTGTTAATCTTTCATGTTTATAAGTATATAAAATATATATGATCTGATATGGATCAAAACACCTAGATCTATTTGACATTATTTCTTTTCACCTTACACCAACCATTATGGTTATTTGGTGGATTTTGTCTCCTCTCATAGTTGGTGGTTGAGTCCTATCAATATCCCATTTGATATCATGTCAAGAAGATGATTCATGTGATCACATCTATGTGATCATATTACTATATTAGTGATATCTATGTCGATACATTCTAATTATATTTAGGTTGATTAATTCTAATGAAAATTTATGCATGCATTTTGAGGTCATTTATGCATGATAATAAATTCCCAATTCCATATGATATCATATTTTACAATGTCACTCTAATTGGTGTTTATCTACAAGGAATTTGAGGTGACACAACATATATATGACACCCTAAGTCATTAATACATATCTATATCTAGACCAATGTTATCTATATGGACCTAGGGGTCTTACATCATTTATCCCTATCTTTATCTTGACCAATCCATACCTAATCCACTATCTATATACATGGATCCCTATTTATGTTTTAACTAGTGACATACATACTTGAGATTATATCTTATTAACTCTAATATTTTAGTTAGTTTCTATTCTTATTGAGATTAATACCTCTTGACTCCCTCTCAGTCTTAGTACTAAACTAGAGTAGGGTACTTCAAGCATGCTACCAAGACTAAAACAAAACCAAGATAGTGCCATGTGCTAGTACTAATGACCAACCTTAAACCTATAAAACTGAGGAATGTAGTGCATATTAAAATTGGTGATTCCTACACTACATTATAGTGAAACCTTAAACCCTAAAGAAATTAGTGAAATGCCAAATATGTATGTGTGTGTGTGTGTATAACAATAATTCCCCTAGTCTAGAATACACACCACCATCACTAAAGTGTTTAAGTTGTGTGTGTGTGTGTGTGTGTGTGTGTGTGTGTGTGTGTGTGTGTGTGTGTGTGTGTGTGTGTGTGTGTGTGTGTGACACACACACACACACACATAGCTTAAACACTTTAGTGATGGTGGTGTGTATTCAAGACTAGGGGAACTATTTTCTAGTTCCATTTTTAATATGGGAGATCAAAGTGATTATGTCAATTCCTATTTTTTAAGTGATTTTCCAATATATTAGAGTGTAAAAATTCAAAACTAAAGAGTAAAGAGATAGATGGTGACTTGATTCCTACAATTGGAAATATGACATTCCTATCAAATATTTTGAAATCCCCTACATCATGGCTGGGTGATTATCTTCTAGGTCAAGGAGAGTGAAATAAAGTTGTGTATTCATCCCTATACATATATATGGCACCAATGACCTATATCTCAATTTAGCCCTACATATATATGGTACCCTAATCAATATGGCATGTCATGCATGCATGCACACACGCACATTCACGCACGCATGCATGCACACACACACACACACACACACACACACACACACACACACACACACACACACACACACACACACACACACACACACACACACACACACACACACACACACACACACACACACACACACACACACACACACATTAATCATACAATGTATATATATACCTATATATTGGCTATAATTTTTACACCTTATGTTTAATACTAAAATTCTAAAAACTAAGTACTGACCATCTTGGACTTTGAAAAACCATCTTTTAAATAGTAACTCCTATAGCTTTGAAATTGATTTTAGGAGATATAGAGTGGACTTAATTTATTATATTTATTAAAACAATTGTTTACTAAATATAAAATATAAAAATTACATTATATATTATTATAATTAAATGTTTATTTTACTACATATAAATTCCAAATCACAAAGAATACAAACACAAATGAAAAAAAACATAGACACAAACAAAACATAAGCAAAAGAAATGGGCATATACCCCTTTGATGTAAATTTTTGAAATTATGGGCATTCCATCAAAAAAAAAATTTGAAAGGGTGTGCCTCCTTTGCATTACATAAGGCACACACCTTTTGAGCTTGGTATTCCAAGCCTATTACAATATAGGATTATTCCTTTTTTCAAAGGGCATGAACTCGTTTTAAAAGGGCCCTCACCATTTATAATTAATGGATTAATTTTTTTAAGAATGCCCCCCTTTTTTGTCCCCCAAATTTGTGCATCCAACAAAAAATAATAATTATAACAAGGGATAGATCATGGTCTAGTAGTTGTGGTAGTTAATAAAATAAGTATAAAAACAAGAATTTGTAACAAAAAATGCATAAGAAAACTATAGAACTTAACTTGAAACATGTGAAAATCAAGATATTAGTAGTATATTTGATTAAAAAAAATTGAGATATATTATCAATATAAGGTTTTTATAATTGATGAGACTAAATTTCAAATCAAAATAGTTGTATAGTCTTCCTAGTTTCATTGGAAAACACTATAATAATTATAGTGATTTTATGTTAGATACAAATGGTATAGCTAAGTTTCCTAATTCAAATTTCAATATTCTAATACTTACAAATAGTTCAAATATCCCTATAATTTAATATAATATTAATAATAAAAAATGCTACATAGTGGTGTAGTACATGTGGGAAGATATAAAAAAAAGTAAACAAAACCAAAATTTATAACCAAAAGCTTAATAAAAAATTATATAACTTAACATAAAACCTATGAAAAGTAATATATCAATAGCAGATTTTTATTTTACCCTAATTTAGTTTTAGAAACACCAATAAGATAGAAACTAATGGAATAATTTAGATTAAAATATATGACATTTAAACATATATCTAAATGTTTAATAATGAATTTGATTACATAGTAAGTGATTTAAGCTAAAGATAGTAAGTAAAAAAAGGGATGAGTAGTTGGAAATTTTGGATGATTATTTGACTATAACTATATTTTGGTAGTTATATAAAAACTAAAGTAGGCTTGTTATTTTTTTTGTTTAATAACTTTGTTTCTATCTTCATAGGGTTAGCTTCATTAGATCTAGGTTAGTAGCTACCTTCAATACTAACATATGTTGGTTGGTAGTAATCTACACTAAAAAGAAGGTACGTGATCATATAGTCACCTTGATATGTCTCTAAAATCTTTGTATGTGTTATGTTGAACCTTAATGATACACATAACATCAAAAATCAACCTCCTTCACCTTTAAATAATAAGTGTGATTGTGAGGGCTATAAACTTGTAAAAAATAGGAAATTGTAAAGGTATGAGTTGTCCCTAATCACCCTAGTTTTGATGATTTATCAATTATTACATATTTGATACTTTTATGAGGTAAATCAAGCCACATGTAGTTCTCTTACCTAGTGTGATTTTGAAATTATAATATTTCAATATATGAATGGTAACTAATGAATTATATTTAATACTTGAGAATGTTTACTTTGACTAGGATTTGGTATACTTCTGACTTGGCTTATGATTATTACTAATGGAAAATTTTAAATTTAAGAAGAATAAGGAAGATTTATTCAATGTAAAATAGTGTATATATGTGTACAAGATATGTACCAAGCCCCTTCCAAATGAGGCCTTAATTAGTATATATATGACTCCATTGGGTTATTTGTCACACCACTTACACACTAGGTAGATGGGCTGACTATAAAGATATATTATATTTTAAAAACTAATCATTGTTGAGAGAGGGTCACTA
This sequence comes from Torreya grandis, assembly GCA_037957365.1. NCBI lineage: Eukaryota > Viridiplantae > Streptophyta > Pinopsida > Cupressales > Taxaceae > Torreya > Torreya grandis. The sequence continues at coordinate 246,053 of JARHVA010005330.1, forward strand.
TTGACACATGGATATCAATATCAACTAGTGATATTGACCTAGCTTGACATTACTGACCTATCCATAATTGGAATGAACTGAGTTATGTGGATATCTTTAAAGGATAGTATGTAGGTTTAAAATAGATAGTGAGGTTCATGTAGGTGTGTAATAGTAGAATAGAAGGATCAAAATCATAAAATAACATGTAGTTGTGAGATAATGGCTAGTTAGGACATATTTTTGTTTGTAATTCATGCATGGTAAATGTATGTTAAGATTATCTTTGTCAAGTACTTAATAGCATATTTTAGTATGTAAAAATTCCCCACTTTTATTTTGATAATGGAATTTATAAAAGGAAAAGATGTAACTGAGTGTGTACAACACACTTGGTCTTTGGTAAGAATATCCAATTATGTAGGTCACTCAATAATAAAACTTGTAATTAACATGTAGTAGTCAATGTCCATAAATTGGAAATTTTAATCTAAAATTAATTTTTTGGAAAATTTTAAAGAGTAAGGAAAGAGTACATGTATGTGTTAGTGAAAAACATATTTCTTTTGTAACTTATTGGAGATGATGCTTCCTTTTTGAAGCATTGTATAATTTTTTTCTTCCTTGTTAAATCACATGAAGAGTTGGGATGACTATGTCCTAAATTTGTATAACTATGCAAACCCTTGGGTTTGGAAGAAAACATGACCCAACCCTCATATATGTGGATAAAAGTACATGATGTACTAACCCATATAACTATTTAGAAAATAAATGAGAACCATAAGATGGTTTCACTAAAATAAAAAATGTTTCAACCAATGAAAAGTCCTTATAGATTAAATTATATAGTTTCACTCTAGTTTACTCAAGTTCACTCCATGTAAAATAAAATGCATGATTAAAAGAGATGAAAAGTGTTCATGCCCATCATGACTGTAGATTTGATTATGTATTTTTTTATCAAGTTTACTCAATGTAGAATAAAATACATGATCAAAAGAGAATGAACAATGATCATTCCCCCATAATGACTTAAGTGTGAGAAAGAATGAAGTGGAATGGCAACCATTTGTCATTCAACTTTTAAATTATATTGTTATGTATGTAAATTAATGAGTATCATGCCTCAATAATAAAATGTATATATATGTGTGTGATTTAAATTTTAAATGGATAATGAAATGTAAAACCCTAAATTGATAAAATTTTGTATTAATAAATTAGGGTAGAAATATGTAATAAATATAGCCACTAATTTATATAATAACTAAATAATTTGATAATTATATAAATAATAATGACCTAGAATGGATTGTACTTACCTAAAAATGGACTGAGTTGGATGGATGATAGGTTGAGACTTAGTACAAGAGCTATTCAAAGTGTCATGAATAGGAATTAAGAGTCATAGACCATCCTAGATAGAACCATGGTCATTTAGATAGTATCACATTATGGTAGTGTCCTTAGGAGTATGATGGTGTCATCTTGTAATAAGGGTAGTGAAATTTTATGTATGCCTTCGGTTGGACTTGAGATACATGTGTGTATGTGGATGATTATTGGTTAATTACCTATAACCTATTTTGATTGATTTATATATAAAACCCTAGGCACCCATGTTTTTTAGGGTATTTGATAAGAACACATAGAAAATATATGCAAAAGGAAATGCAACTAATCTATAAATCAATCCTAGTTTAGAGAAGATAAATCTTACTTACACTTATGATTATTGATACATTAGATATTTAGGGTCATGACCAAGATGTATCTACTAGACCTAGACAAGGGATATTTTAGCACAATAATATCACTAGGGAGTGTTCCAAAGCCTCAAGTCAAGTAAAACTATGCAATAACCCTAACTAAGTCATATGTTTTCATATTCATTAAACTAATAACAAGTAAAGTCTAATATATTACTCACCAAAGATTTTGGCATAAAGTGGGGGTAATAAATATTAAATTAAACATGCATAAAAGACACATACTCATGTCAATGTATACCAAATGCTAATGCATGGGAGAGAATTATAAATGCATATCTATATACTCTTACAAAGGAGGAACAAATTTGAGAATACTTATATTTGAAGATGAACCCACCAAACCTCAATCTCTCCCTTGGCCAAGGTGATTTACAAGAGATTGTTTTGGTATTTAAGGATGAGAAGGATAAGTCATATATAAGATACACAACCTATCAATGCATCCAAATGACTTATCCACAAGACAAGATTTATATCTCTAAAGAAAGTATGAAACCCTAAGCTATGCTCATCTAGCTGAATGGTGGATACGTAGATGTTCATTATATATCTTATTATTCTCTTCTTTTAAAAATGATGAAATTTATGTATTTATATATATGGATCTAACCTTGGTCCTTTTTCTTAAGTTTAGGTTTGTAAGGTTGACCTAGTCAACATTTTATCATTACTGACAAAACAAATTAGGTATGCCTTTGGTTGGACCTGAGATACATGTAATAAGGGTAGTGAAATTTAATGTATGCCTTCAGTTGGACTTGAGATACATGTGCCTATGTGGATGATTGTTGGTTAATTACCTATAACCTATTTTGATTGATTTATATGTAAAACCCTAGGCACCCATGTTTTTTAGGGTATTTGATAAGAACACATAGAAAATTTATGCAAAGGGAAATGCAACTAATATATAAATCAATCCTAGTTTAGAGAAGATAAATCTTACTTACACTTATGATTGTTGATACATTAGATATTTAGGGTCATGACTAGGATGTATCTACTAGACCTAGACAAGGGATATTTTAGCACAATAATATCACTAGGGAGTGTACCAAAGCCTCAAGTCAAGTAAAACTATGTAATAACCCTAACTAAGTCATGTTTTCATATTCACTAAACTAATAGCAAGTAAAGTCTAATAGATTACTCACCAAAGATTTTGGCATAAAGTGGGGGTAATAAATATTAAATTAAACATGCATAGAAGACACATACTCATGTCAATGTATACCAAATCCTAATGCATGGGAGAGAATTATAAATGCATATCTATCTATTCTTACAAAGGAGGAACAAATTTGAGAATACTTATATTTGAAGATGAACCCACCAAATCTCAATCTCTCCTTTGGCCAAGGTGATTTACAAGAGATTGTTTTGGTATCTAAGGATGAGAAGGATAAGTCATATATAAGCTACACAACCTATCAATGCATCTAAATGACTTCTCCATAGGACAATATTTATATCTCCAAAGAAAGTATGAAACCCTAAGCTATGCTCATCTAGCTGAATGGTGGATAAGTAGATGTTCAATATATATCTTATTATTCTCTTCTTTTAAAAATGATGAAATTTATGTGTTTATATATATGGATCTAACCCTGGTCCTTTTTCTTACATTTAGGTTTGTAAGGTTGACCTAGTCGACATTTTATCATTACTGACAAAAAAATTAAGTCTTGGTCTAGGTCAGCTAGGTGCTAACCTAAACCCTAAATAAATTTTATCAACTAGAGTAAAAGTTTGATGGGGTTGATAGTTTATTACAAACCATAAAAAAAGATTTTAGGCTAGGAAAGGGCTAATGAAATCAAAATATGACTAGAGGAGGATGTAAAATAAGAGGCAAAGATTGGGGTATGTTTTTAAGAGATGGTTGTGTATATAAAAAGTGGTAGTATAAGGACAAATTTTTTCTGAAGTACTAGTAGTCTACCCACTCCTTTCTTGGTGAACCCTTTAAGGCATGCACTCAAAGAGATTGAGACTCAAAGGGTTCCTACAAGAGAGAAAACATTAGTAATTGATCAAGTTTTAAAATATTATATGTATACATATGCCCCACTTGAATATCATCACGTCTCATGTAGATGTAACATGGGATGGTGCTTTAGGAAAAGAACATAGCAATACACAATGCTAAATATGAATAAATTGAAGTAAAGAGAAAATAAGATAAATGAAACGATGTAATTTAAAAACATATACCTTTACTTACCTTAGTGTTGTAGATAAATAAGGAGATGCAAGAAATGTGAGGGTGTCCAATGTAGAGAACATTAGGAAAACCTATAAAGATTAGAAAAAAAGAGAAATTTTTGTAACATAGACATATAATAGGTGAAATATTCTTTATGAAGTTAGGATTCTAGAACATTTTATGGTTTGGATAAATATCTAGTAGAGATAAAGATATGATCAAAATATGAAGTCTGATGGTAAATATTTGAAAGGTAAATAATTTTGAATAGTAAATATAAATAGGGTGAAAAATAATTAATTTTTTATTTTTATTATTATGAGAAAACAAATATCTAAGAGACCTATTCGGAGACCAGAGAGCCATCATAATGGCCGTAGTGAATGGAACACAAGTAAAGAATTGGAAATTTCAATTTTTTAAATATTTATATTTGAAATTGAGCTACATATAGAAAAATGACTGATAGGAAAAATTTAGGCATTGAAATGAACCCTCAAAATAATTTAGGTATAGTAAGGGTAAAACATGGTATTGGGTAGGAAGAAATCAAACTAATAAATGCTCAAGGTATTTATGGTAAATGGGAAAAAAGTCACCACTATAGATGAATAGAGTCAACTTGGTCAACTTAGTCCATAAGGCGAGGGAGAATGATAAAGTTGACTACATAGTAGTGGGTTGATTTACTTTGCTAAGAGGGGGTCAACCACATAGAAATGGGCCAACATAGTTGGTTAAGAGGGGCTGATGTATTATTGCTAAAAGAGGATGACTATGTATAACAAGGTTGATAAAATAGAAAATTTAAATAAGATGGTTGATCTAATATTGATGTGGTAGAGCTAGTAAGAATTTGAAAGGCTGATCTATTATCCCAAATAAAATATAAGGATGTTTTAGTATTGAATAGGCTAATTTTGTATAAAATAGATAAACTAAATCAAACCAACTGATTGTGTGAAATTTTAAAAAAAGTATTTTTATTTTTAATGACATGGAGGTCTAATACATCCTTAATTGTTTGATATTTTGTAGAGATGTTGGAGGTATTAGTGACTAATAGATGAATCATGGATACCAAATCTTCTAGAGTGACTAATTGATGTGGATAGAGTGAAACTATTTACATTAGGCCTAGGAGGTATCATGGAGATGAGGCACATCCCACTAAGTGTTAATCTTTTTTTCATGGTCCTTAAAGCATGAAAATGATTGACCAATAATTTTTAATGGGTGGTGGATGGGGATATAATAAAGGTGGGTATCAAGGTAGAGGATGTCTATGATTTATTGGGACTATTAATAGGAAGAACACCAATTATCATAGGGGCACTAGATGATCTAGAGGATAGGTGAGAACTAGCTAGGTGGGTGATGTGCTCGAATAGGAGATTTGAGATTGTCAATTATTTTATTTGATGTATATATCATATAGATTCTAGATATCTAAAATGCCATGATCAGATTTGTGATACCATAAATGTTGTGTCACAAGTCAGATGATAAGTTACCACTATATGTGATAGCCTTATGTCAATCAATCCATTTTGGATCAAGGATTACTATATGACTTTAGGACTCTCATATAGGTCTAGTGCATGTAATATATGTATGGGATGCTCTCCAAAGGGTAGAAGTACATGTGGTGGTTTTTTTGAGTGCCTAGATATATAAGAGGGTTTTTATGTATTAATTGGTTGGGTTACCCCATGTGGTGGATGATAGGTTACCTCTAGTGATTAGATGGCAACATGACTAGGTAGTATGGGTCATGCCCTATGTGCTAGATTTATAGATGATTATATGAGGGGAGATCATGTGTTAGCCTTATACACACATTACTACTATTTTTCCTAGTTTGTTGGCCATGGTGATTGGGTTGGATCAGATGTGGATTATGGGACACTATACCTAGTGGGCAAATCTGTAGTTAGTGGTGTGCTTACCATGGTAGTTTGGAATCCCACACCTAATGACCCCTTTAATAGAGTAATAGTTTTGGCCATGGAATGATAGAGAGCTAAGGGGGATAGGAGGAGGAGAAGTACTAATTGAGAGATAGAGATCAGGTCACAACATGTGAGACCATGGATTGGTTAAAAAAAAGGTGGTTAGAAGAGGAGATGAAATGGATTTGGATGTAGGGGTATAATAGGCACCATAATAAGCACCATAATAGGCATGAGTGGTGACTCTTAAATTTGCACTTGTGGGGAGGAAATCCATAAAGGAGGTACTCGAGGGATGAGTAAATGGAGAGATGGTATTTGGTGACACCAAAAATATTGAGAAATGTTTTAATTTTTAGATTTGATATAAAATAATAGTTGCATGTAGTTATAGTACGTGTGTGTGTGTGTGTGTGTGTGTGTGTGTGTGTGTGTGTGTGTGTGTGTGTGTGTGTGTGTGTGATCTAATATCTATCTTATTTTAGTTTTGTAAATCTAGTGATAGAGAGGAGGTTAGATGGGAATCCTTACTTATGGCTGTACACCTTGACATTTTGGATGGGGTGATGGCACCATAAAACCCCACCACATTAGATGATATTTTGATATCATCTACCTCATCCCAAGTAGGTTGGTTTAGACTAGTGGGGGATGATGTGAGGTAGTTGTAAGCATGTAGGGATGGATTACATCCACCAGTAAGGGTGGGAGAAGGAGAGGCATAGTCCTAGAAAACCATAGATTAGGATGTTGGAGAGTTATCAATGATGTCATGTAGGTTTATTAGTGAGTGGATTAAGTGACTTGGTAGTCTAAGTTACAATGAAAAAGTGTGTAATGTGCTTTTCCTAGTATGCTTGAAGGAGGATTGGTTGATCTTTAGTTTTGGCATGGATAGATATGTTAAAGGATGAGTATAGAGCATTGAGCATGTGAAAAGGGTCATATAATAGGTTTTATATGCTTTGAGTACTTATGTGCATGAGTGGATTTCATCTGGTTGATCATTGTTTTCATCTAGAACTTTTGGGTGCAATGGTAAAAAAATCTAAATAGTTAGTGACATCACCATTGCCACATGTGGATGAGTCAAGGGGAGTTGGTCATATAGTTATGATAAAATTTGTACCTAGTTACTATGTGTTAAATCTTAGGTCATGTGACTAAGCATGAAAAAATATATGCAAGTTAAAATTTGGTCTCTCAGGTAGTTTGACAGTGTTTTCCCATACTTAGCCAAAATTACATGAGGTAAGAGAGAGTTGAGTAAGTAGTTTTGTGATGTCATATCTTGCACTTATGGATGTTTTAGGAGAATTTGATCATATGGGTTTATTCAGTTTTGTACCTATTTTATATAAAATAAATTTTAGGTCATATGATGAAGTGTGTCAAAAGATATGCATGTGCAAAGTTGGCCTTACAAGGAAGTTCTTGACATAGTTAACTCTATGGCAGAAGAAATCTAAGAGAGCATATTGATGGAGTTATATATCATTTGTGTAAAGGTTTTAGGAGAATTTTGACATGTGGATATATTATCCTATCTGAGTAGAACATATGGTCCAAATTTTAGGTCATGCATCTAAGTGCATTAAAATTTATTGAGGTCCAAAGTTGGCCTTCTAGGCAGATAGTAATAGTCCCATAGTCTATTTGCATGATGTTAAAGATCATGACCAAATGAAAATCTAATAGTTCACAAGTGATCATAAAATATTGATATAATGTTTCATATTGAGTGAGATTATTTCAATGTGTCCAATGGTTAATGAAGTTAAATATTAAGTTCCTTACAAAAGGTTCGATGGAGCATGTTCATTCCAAGATGTCTGGAAGTAGAGAGATAAGGACAAGTGATCAAAGTTTAACATTGAACATAGATAAATATAGATATTATTCCAAGGATCAATGGTGATTGGATTTTCATAATTATTGAGATCAATAGTTCATATTAAATTCAAAAGATTAAAGTGATAGTTGTCTAGCATTATTAAGAAAGGATAATCTCGAAGAGATAGATGGAGCGTTTGAGATCAAGATTACAAGATTTCATGAGATGAGGCCAAGTGTTCTAATTTTAACATTTTGAAAAAATCACACTATGATTTAAATTTTGAAAAATATCAATGTTTCATATTTGATCTAAGAATAGAGGACATGAGATGATAGCATGATGATTAAAGTTTAACTGCGACCATTTGAAATTAAATATTTGATTTTAACAAAGGAAAGACCATTATCTGGTTTTGAGCCATATCTTTTGATCTATGTAAAATTTGACCATGATGTAAAAAGAAAAGTTATATAGGACTTCAAGGTGAATATTTAAATGTGAATTTGAACATTTTAAAGTGTGTAGAGTTAAAAATATGTAGGTTCAAATTTGACTATGTGTTCAACGTTCATCTATTAAGAACCTATGATGAATGTTTGTGCTTGTATTGATGTTGTTCTGATATCGCATGATGAACTAGAAATATAGGTGTGTTTTATACTATATGAGGACCATATTTGAGCATCATAAAAGTTTGATCAATCATATTTAGTATGGTAAAATTTTTAGAAGTTGATTGTGTGTTTGTTCATGGTGACTATGTGTACAAAATGATATTTGAGAAAATTGTGCTTTAGTAGAAGAGGGTTTTGGTGAATGTGATCATTTGAGGATGTCAAAGGGGTCATATGGATTGGTTATATGCATTTTAAAGTGGCTATATTTTATTAGTTTGTTTAAATAAGTGTCAAATAGGTGAATGGGTATTCATAGGACCTAAAAGGTGACTTCAGCCTATTTTAAAGTGTGTTGTGATTAAGTGTGACCCATTTAAGATGCCTTTAGGGTGAAGGAATGTATTGTGGATGACAAGGAAATTTTTTGGAATTGATAATTCATGAATTATTTATAGTAGTGAAACTAAATGTGATTATTTCTATGAGTGAGAGAGACTTGAATAAGGCTTGTGTGATAAGAGTTTTAATTGAAGTGAAGGATAAAGAAGGTTAGGCATGAACAATGGATGGGTTGATAAAAAGAGAAGATTTAGGATTGTGTGTATGAATTATATGTCATATTTCTAATCTTATAATACTTTTCTTTTAGTTTGAGGATATGAAAATAGGTTGAGTATGCATATGAGGAAAGTTTGAGTGAAGGAGAGAGATTACGTCATGCCTATGTGAGAGACATGTATGAGATAGAGAGGGAGTTTGTACAAGGGTTAGAAAAATATATATCCATCATTAGGTGTTGAAGACATAAATTCTAAGGTGGAGGTGTTCACTTCAAAGGAGGGTCTAGAGGACTTGATTTCCTTGGGGGTAGTTACTCTTTGTGAAATAGGTGTTTCACTAAAGGCCTTTGGTCAGGAGAATTTTATCAAGGTTTTTTGGTCTAAAGGAGTTGACTAGTCTCTTTTTTGTAATTTCTTATAGGAAAATAAGTAGTCCATGTGTTACAATATTGAGAGTGGATTTTATTCCCCATGAGGGTTTATCATAGGAACTCTGTGTTGTGTGTTTGATCTTGTATATGCATTGAATGAATGAGGTCTCTTGTAAATGTTGCATGATCAAGTTGATATAAGTTGATTATCTAATTGTTTGAAAGGATTCGAATTTAAATTGAAATATCTAGGCTCACTGATTCACTCCCCTCTTAATTATTTTACCTATACCAATTGGTATTAGATCAAGTCCTTTGGTAAAGGTTTGAGTGCTTGAAGGTGATCTAAGGTACAATATGGGCAGTCATCAAGGGAGTTTCTCTACTAAGCAAGAACCAATGTTAAATGGATCCAATCATGATTTTTAGAGTGTAAATATAAGGAAAAACATTATGTCGTTAGGGTTTGATGTATGGCAATATGTGGTGGATGGTTATGTTATTCCTGCTACTCCTCCATCTCTTACTATAGACAAAAAGTTGTTTGAGAATAATTTTAAGGTAATAAATGTCATCAATTATGGTCTTACAGAGATTGAGTTCACTAAGGTAATCAATTGTAAATCTACTAAAGAGATATGGGACAAAATATAGATCATTTATGAAGAAGATTCAAATGTCAAGCTTGCTAAGTTTTAGACTCACATAAGATAATTTGAAAGTCTTAAGATGAAGGAATAAAATTTTGTGGCATCCTTTCTATAGAGAGTTGATGAGATTATGAACATCATTATAGGTCTTGGAGAGAACCTTGAATAGCCTAATATAGTTCAAAATTTATTAATGTCTCTATCCCTCAAGTTTGATCCAAAAGTATCTTCTCTAAAATAAAGTCATGATCTTACTCGATTAAAGATGGATCAATTTCATGGCACCCTTATTGCCTATGAGATGAATAATAATGATGATATACCACCAAAGAAGGAAGCATCATTCAAGATAGACATGAAGACAAAGAGTATGTTCCAAGGCAAGAAACCTAAGGAGGATGACATTTTAGATATATATGAGGATGAACTAATTGCTTTGATTTCAACAAAATTGACAATAGGTTTAGGAAAGTATAATGGTAAACTACCCCTCAAATGCTTCAATTGTGGAGAGGTAGGACATTTTTCTAATAAGTTCCCTCATAAGTATAAGAAGGATGGTTATGAAGAGCATGATCAAGGTCATGATGATGGCAAGAGATCATTTAGGTCTGATAAAATCAAAAATGAATTTAGAAGGTTTGAAAATAAGAAGAAGAGTATCTAAATCAAAGAAGATCACAACTTATCAAATGAGAGTAAAGTCAATGACTCAGAGAATGATCATGAAGATGTTAGTCCTATTGAAGATGAATACCTATTCATGGCTAAGGAAGGTAGTTACATTAAAAATAGTCTACTTGGAGTGATTCAAATGATGATGAAGATGAGATGGACTATGCAAATTCATTAACAAATTATTTTCAAGAGCTAAATATTTAGAAGAAGATCAACAATAATATGAAATCTAAACTCAAGGATGAGGAGCAACTCAGTGTGTTTTAGGGAAGATTGGTTGAAGAATCTAGAGATCATGAATGTGTTGTCATGTTTTTTAATTATAAGTTGGAATCTATTAATGCCCAAAATTACATTGAAGTAATTGGGCCCTTATCAAGTGTAAATGACTATGTCCTTAGACAAAATTATATCTCCAAGTGTTCCTTTGGAAGGTTAAGTTCATGTAAAAATTGGCTAAGTCTTTTTTCTAATCTTTGCTTGGCGAATGTGTCTTTCCCTTAGACTTTTTGGGCTTTTTCACAAACATAATGTCTAAAAAAAAAAGTCTTGAGAATTTTTGTCTTAGACAAAAAGTATGAAGACTTATTTTCATTGTACATTTTGTCTGCTACAAAAGGTCTCAAGGAATTCAATGTCTTATTTGTTTTGCATTAAGTGTTTCATAAAAGATCTAAAGGGTCATTTATTTCAAAAAATTTGTTCACAATATTTGTTTTGAAGGGCACTTGCCCTTTGGCCATTTTTCCCACACAAAAAGCCTAAAATAAATCATTTGTTTCATGAAAAACTTCAAAGTCTTATTTTTTTTGGACTTTTTGTTCATGGAAAGAAGTCTTAAGGGAACTTGCCCTTCCAAAAAATTTCTTGCACAAAAATCCTAAAAGAATTGTAAGGTTATTTACTTTAGCCAAAGGTACTTCTAGAAATCCTAAAGGGTCATTTTTTTTTTACAAAATTTCTAAAGGTTCATTTCCTTGGGGCATTTTGCCCTTGAAATATTACTGAAGGACACTTGTAGAAGGGTCATTTTGCCTTTGAAAAATTTATGAAGGGTCATTTCCTTTGGTTATTTTTCCTTTGAAAAATTAATAAAGGGAACCTTTAGAAAGTCTGAAGGACACTTTCAAAAACCTTGAAAGGCATTTTCAAGAGATCTAAAGGTCATTCTAAAAGGCCAAAAGGGAAAATATGTAAGGAAAGTGCACTCAATAAAAATTCTAAAGGATATGTTTCATATGGATAAAGGGTACTTTTGATAAAATTGTTGTGGAGTAGAAGTACTATTTTCTTCAGGCTTTTTTTTAGAGCAAAAAGTCCAAAAGAATTACATTTTTTTGGGAAAGGTACCAAGTTCAATTTTTATGGGGAAATTATTTCAAACAAAATTTCCAAAATAATTATCCCAATGAAGACATAAGGAGCTAAGTCTCAATTTTCTTGGCAAAAGTGTAGAGGCCCAATTTCTTCAAGAAAATTACAAAGCTCAATTTATACAAGGAAATTATTATAGACAAAGGATAAAGACTCAATTCTTACAGGAAAAGTGTGAATTCAAATCCTTCATGGAAATTGTCATGGACATTTTATTCAAAATAATTGTCCCAAAAAAATCCTAAAATATTTTTTGAGGGAAAATTGTGCCAAAGAAAATCCCAAAGCATAAGTGCTAAATCAACAAGAATGTTAAAGATAAAGATTCAGATAAAATTACTATGGAATAAAATCCCCAAAGAAATATTTATGAATTGTAGGTATGCTAATCTCATGGACGTCTTTTGATAGGTGAAAAAAAATAAAATTTAAGCTATACGAAATGACCATAGGAATTCAAATGTTGTAGGATGGTCATGAAAGCATTAATTTTAAACCCTATGAAGTAGATGTTTGTTTTCAAATTGAGAAAGATCTAATGACATGCACTTGTATGGAGTAGAATGATTTGATGATACACAATCAAAGATGAAGAGCAAAAGGAATTTAAGAAGCCCACAGGGTTGTCATATGGAATGTCTTCAAGTTCAAGAATAAGTAATATATAATAATGTTTCACCCCTCAAATCATGATCTAATGAAGCATATATGCTTAGGTAATCAATATTAAATGGTAGAAGCTTGAAGTCAAAAGGTTAAGCTCATGGGGCATGATTTAAAGATCAAGCACATTCTTAGAGATCGATGATATGAATTCAAGCATTCACTATTTGATCTATGGTGTATATTGTGTCATGACTTTTTAATGAAACCTAGAGTGAATATGGGACCACCACTTGGCAAGAGCACATGATGTAGAGATCTGACAAAGCTTCCAAGTAGTACCATTTCAACATAAGACCTATAGATAGCCAATAGATTTTGATCCTTTGGATCAAGATCAATGGCATGAGCTTTCTTAGTTGACTAGATCTAATGGTGTGAGCCAAGATAGACTTTTCACAGGGCCTATATTGCATGAGGAATTGACAAATGTGTATATTAGAGTTGATTAATCAACTTAGTCACTCTTAGAACCCATGGATGCCCAGTTGGCTTCAATATGACATGTCAAATGTTAGTGTGTCGTAACCTTTGGTTTAAAATATAAAATTAATGGCTCTTTCCTAGTTAGTTAATGAGTCAAAGCACATGCTTCATGGCCTCTAGGCCAACATCCTCCATTTTCCTCCATTAATCATATATCATCCCATCACAAACCTTGGTAAATATCTTAGGGACCTGGTCCTTCATCTGAATCTAGTCATGAGCCTACAAAATAATAATATTATCATGCATACTTAGTTTTCTACATCAATCTAACTACCCATCTAAACTTATATTTTTCACACTATTCCAATCTTCCCATCCCATTTACCATATTAATTCTAAAAATAGAACCTACCTCTACCTTTACCCATGCTAAATTTACCATCATTTTACCACCCACTTCCTTCTATCAAACAACTACCCTATTCCACATAACTTTCACTACAGCTATTGATCCTCCATTCTAACCCATTATTTTTCCATGCCTGACATGTCTTTCACCTCCCTCTACCCACCAACCTTTTTAAACATCCCATCCTATAAAACCTACCTTCAACCTTTAACATCATTAGACACATCTATTCTAACACTTTAAAATTTCAAAAACATTTCAACTAAACTAACTTTCCTACCTCTCATAACATTGACACACCATTTAAAAAAAATTAAAACATTAAAACATTTTGCTATTTATTATTTAACATTTTTCAACCTCTACAAATTTTAACAAAAACCATCACTTTTTAACCTATACTACCCCTAACACTTCAACTACCGATGGTTCAAAGAACCATCAACAGTCCCTATAACCCTTTTTCCCTAAAGTTGACCATTGATGGTTGGGTCCAACCATCGATAGTTGGTTCTAACCATCGATGGTCACTGTGTGTGACCACCGATGGTGAAACCCTACCACCTCCTTCCCCCAATCCATACCACAACTCTACCAAACTATAAAATAATTAGACTAATCCTATCCTACTTCTCATTCTCAACCTATTTTCATTTCTACCTAACCCTTCACTTTCATTTCTATCCAATTTTTTACCTATTTTCTCTATGACATAAAAATTAGGGAATCACGATGAAAATATTATTACAAACACACTATTTCTATATTACCCTACCTATAATCTTCTCAATCACTTTCTTATCCCTCAATTATACCCATTTTATCAATTTTAAAATAGAACCTACCTCATTCCATGATTGTTGGCATGAATGAATCCCTTGTACTGTCACTCAGCCACATCCTCATCCTCTCTCCATCTATCATGTACTCACACACACACACACACACACACACACACATTCTCATCCAATCAACAATCTCCATGCCATCAAGCTCCATTATAAAAACCCACAATCTAAATCACCCAATAATAAGAGTTCATTAGTTAATAGCTCCACAATAGTAAAAATGACTTCTTGTTTTTAATTTTTAGCTTTGTATTTTTTAGGGTTCCCTTAAAAATTGATGGTTAGGGAAACCATCGATGGTCAACCCTATGGGAAAACCTAACCATCAAAATTTTAGGTCCCTCACTCTTTTCTCTAATTTTATAACATAATCTTCTCATCAACAATATAAACTAACCCTAGAACTACATTTGGCTTAAAGTTCTTGAATGTTCATGTCTATAGAAATATGCATAGTTCTATGTGGCATCTTCTCACCTCATGTAGATGGAATCAGCTCAGCCACCCCCTTTTACCCACAACATTTCCACCCACCAACCTATTCTACTATATCTACCTTGACACTGGATATTTTTTCCCTACTCTCTTTACACATTTTACGATGAATCTACGTGGTCCTTTGATCATATCAACTAATTTTTCCAAGTTAACAATTTGAAATTTATACCACCTCATGCATAACCCAACCATTTATGTTGTTTAGTGGGAACACTTCCTGCCCTAGATACCTATACATGATAATGACCCTATCTGGATGGCTTGCTAGGCATAACCAAATCATCTATGACCAACATTGTGGACTAGTTACTATAGACACCTAAATCTGGCCACCAATGACCTCTAACTAGGCTTTTGACCAATTTCCACCTAAAGTGCATAATTTGGATTAAAAATACTAAAACACATTAAATGAGTTAAAATTTATATATTCAAGTGTTGATTTTGGCCAAGGTATCATTAAATAGGGTAATTCTATTTATGGGCTAGTTAACTTTAATCAGATCATTTCAAGTCAAAATACCAATTTTGCATTTTTGTTCTCTAGATTGCTCTTTTCTATCAAATTTATTGTTTGAGATGTGTGTCTTTGTTATTTTGTGTTGGCAACATCCTAAATGTGAATATGGTTCCAATTTATTTGACATTGACTTCCAATTCTAATCCAATCAAATTTTAGACTAATAACAAGGCATTATGATCAATTTGAGTAATTTATGCACAAAGTGCTTAATCATGCTTAAGAGATAATAAAACAAAATTAGATCCTAATTAATAATTCCATGAAAAATTATTGAATACTTGTTTTTAAAAATGAATATTGAATAACGACATCATCAGGTGACCTCATTTCTTGGCAAGACATCCCTAGGCCATAAATCCACAAATAATAGGACTATGGGTCTCTCATGCCTCATAACGACCATCCATGCCTCTTCAATGCCCATTTTTCCAATTTCATGATGAGGATAATTATATATTTAATTCCAAAAAATTAAATTAATCCTCAACCACACATCTTCATATCAAGATGGGCAGTTTAGGTTGTTTCTAAGCAATCTCAAAAATCTATAAATAGGAGGCCTTGCCTATTGTATTTTAAACTTAATTTGTGAATATTTACCATGTCAAATTGATTCTAAGGGCTCTCACATGCAAAATTTATGATTTCAAAATATTTAGCCAAGCTAAGCCAAAGAAACAAGGTGCCAAGGAGAAGAGGAGATATCCAAGCCTCCTTTGATGAAGACTTCATGAGCACAAGATGAGCAAGCCAATATAACAAGCATTTGGAGCATCCAAGGAAGGTGAAGGATTCTTGTTTTTCTTTAATTTTTAGTTGTGATTTTCATTTGTTTTTGTTATTAAGTTAACTCTAGTAACTAGGCCTAGAGATGTATGCTAGTTAGTGTGTTTTTATCAATTTATTTTCATTTTGGGACCAACAAGAATCTAATTTGTCGATTAATTAGTTTCAAAATGATGGGGCATTATGTGAATTTTTAGACCTTATAGACAACATTCCATTGGGAGATCATAAATCAAGATTCTCAATTAGATTGGATCTTGAAGCCTATTTTGGAGAGTGGGTGAACACCCTTAGCCAAAATAAAATATAAAACATTGAGGTCCCCAAGTGAAACCTCTTTGAGGTGATTTATAGCTAGGGAAAAAGTAAAGATAAATGCCAGTCTAGTGGTGAAAACCTATTTTAGGCACTGTTAGATGGGGGTGTTTATTCTTCTTCAAATTTAGACTAGGAGACCACCAACAATGAACTTACTTATGGATCCGAGTTTAGTTTTGTGAAAAAATAAGTATTTGATCAAATTATTCAAGAATTTATAACTATTTTTGTCACATGGATAGATCTCCCATTAGGGGACTCAGATTCATCATGCTTAGGAGACATTGAAGAGCAAGTCCTAATAGAGGACCTTGATATAGTCCAATAGTTCAAGTCTTTACCTACTATCATAGAAGATAGTTTGACCCTTCTAGTAAAAGATACAATAGAGGTAAACATCAAGACTTCATCAGACCTGAAATGTATAAAATTAGGCATGTCCCTCATTGAGGAGGAATGTGAAGTCTTTATAACTCTGTTGAGAGAATTTGTAGATATCTTTGCATGGGATTATTTTGACATGACATGTTTGGACCCCACCTTGGTTTTGTACCACCTTATGGTCAATCCTAAAGCCAAACTAGTGAAATAAAAGCTATGTAAGATGCATCCTCACATTATTGTCTTGGTAAAGAAAGAGTTGGAAAAAATCTTAAAATTAGGATGTATCTGGTCCATTGACTACTCATAATGGATATCTAATGTTGTAATTATTAGAAAAAATCTTGAAAGAATTAGAATCTGTACTAATTCCTAAGACATAAAAAAGGCTTGTCCTAAGGATGACTTTACATTGCCTAATATTTACATGATCGTCAACTCCATGGTAGGCTATTAAATGCTTTCAATCATGGATGGAAGATATAACCAGATCAGAATAACACCAAAAGACCAACATAAAACAACATTCACCACTCCATGGAGAATATTTTTTTATCAAGTAATTCCATTTGGTCTTAATAATTATAGATATACATATGAAAGGGTCATTACTATCATATTATATGATATGATACATGATATTGTTGAAGACTATGTCAATGACATATTAGGAAAATCCAAAACCAGGGTTGACCATCTGGTATCACTACATAGGATATTTGAAAGATTGTGGGAGTACAAAGTTAGACTCAATCCAAAGAAATGTGTGTTTGGAGTAACCTTAGGAAAGTTACTTAGCTTCATTGTGTCTCATAAGGGCATTGAAGTTAATCCAATCAAAGTCCATGCTATAATCAAGATGTCACCACCAACCAATTTGAAGCAACTCCATAGTTTATAGGTTAAGATCCAGTCAATCTTATGATTCATCTCTCAATTAGAAAAAAAGTGTTATCCATTTACACATATTCTAAAGAAAGGAGTTTCATTTCACTAGGATGACCATTGCCTATCTAGTTAATCCACCTATTTTATTACCTCTTATGATAGGAAGGACATTCTAGTTATATCTATCACCTATCGATAATGCCTTGGGGGAACATTTGGTTCAACATGATAACAATGGAAAAGAGCATGTAATATACTACTTAAGTTGTACCTTGGTCACATATGAACACGGTCATTTCAAAAATAGATCAACTCAAGTATCTACTATATAAAACAAATTTACAAGGTAGAATGGCCAAATGGATCATGATTCTTAGTGAGTTTGACATAAAGTATGTCAATCAGAAATCAATCAAATGATAGGTCCTAGCAGATCAACTTATTGAAGCACCCCTTATAGACATAAAGCCACACATTTTATTTTCTTGATGAATCCATAATGAATATCAATAACATACTTCTTGAAGAGTAGTACTATAATCTATATTTTGGTAGTTTATTTACTGCACATAGATTAGTGGTAGGCCTCTTATTTATTACACGATAATGAGATCTAATCCTTAAATTATTTAGAATCAATTTTCCTTGTATAAACAACATGGTTGAGTATGAAGCACTTGTTGTAGGACTTCAATAGATAGTACACTAGAACATATCTCATCTCTGAGTTTATGGTGATTCTAAATTAATCATCAATTAGGTCATAGACCATTTCCAAACCAAAGATGATAAACTAGTTCCATATAAGGCTATGGTCAATACCATAAAACAAAAAAATTCAAATATCTAATTTGAGCATATACCAAGGGCTAGTAATAGAAATTTAGATGCCATTGCTATTATCAGCTCTATGATTCAACAAATAGACAAAGCTATAAAATATCAGTTCTTTATTGAGAATTTTTTTCACACCGGCTCATGAACCTTTAACCATTGAAATGATTTGTGATATTGTTGGTCATAATTCTATCTAGTAATTATAACTTTATAAATACCTTCATGACCAAGTTATACCACCTAACCTATCTCAAAAATAAACCAAAGCCTTTATTCATCAATCCACTCATTATATTGTACTTGGATCCACCCTTTACCACCATACTTTTGATGGAACTTTGCTTCATTGTTTAACTTCAATAAAGTCAACACTAGCATTAAGATAAGTTCATGAAGGAGTATGTGGATCTCATTCTAGTGGGGTGATATTATAGAAAAATATCTTGCGTACTAGTTATTATTGGCCCATGATGGATGTAGATGTAGTTACATATGTAAAGAAGTGTGAAAAATGTCAATGACATGCTAATTTGATTCATGCCCCAACACAAAATCTGAAGATGATGTTAACACCATGGACAATTTCTACATGGGGACTTGACCTCATTAGGAAAATCAACCCAACTTCATCTGATAGCCAGACATATCCTTACTACCACTAAATATTTCACTAAGTGGGTTGAAGCTATACCCCTCAATTACGTGACTAGAAAGTAAATTTCCAAGTTCATCTTCAACCATCTCATTTGATGCTATAGTATCCCCTTTGAAATTATATTTGATAATGGAGGATCATTCAATAATAAGTATGTTGACAAGATATGTACTAAATATAACATCACATATATTTCTCTATGGCATATTACTCTCAATGTAATGGCCAGTTTGAAGCATCAAACAAAACCATTGTCAATATTATCAAAAAGATTATCAATGATGCTAATCATGATTAGCACCTTCAGATATTCCCTACCCTTTGGGAATCCATACCAATCATTGTACCACCACAAGAACCACTCCATATTCACTTGTTTATGGTACTGAATCCATCCTTCCCATTGAGGTTGAATTACCTTTACTGTACATATCTTTCAAGCATGTTGTATATGATCATGAATATCATGTAGATCACCTATAAGAGATAGACCTACTTGATGAAAAATGCATAACTATGCTCAACAATATTTAGGCATATTAGAATTGACTCAAGGGCCACTACAATTGACATGCCAAGTATAGAACATTTGAACTTGGTGATCTTGTTCTTACAGAAAACCAAAAGAATACCATGATTGAGAAGAAGCATAAAGGTAAATTCAAACCAAATTAGATAGGACCTTTCATCATTATTGTATATTATGGATTAGAAGCATATAGGCTTGCCACACCAAATGAAGATGAACTTCTTGAGTTGATGAATATTATTCACCTTAAGTGGTACTATGCTTGAGTGTTAACGTGTAATATCTATAAGGACCATTTCAGTGGTGCCATTTTATCACTACTTTTCTTTGTAAAAATACCATTCTTATCCATCCTCTTAGTCATATACACTTTACATTTTTGATTTATTAACCATTGTGTTCTAAAGCCTAGCCTGTTTGACCTTAGTTTTTACCATTCATTACCCACTTTTAACATTGAGGAATTTGATCAGTTTCATTAGTTGTTTCAATTACTTTAGATAAAGATCATATTTTGGAGTAGTATGATAGAAGTTTTGATATTTTCATCCTTCATTTGTTATTCCTTTTTTACCACCAATTTTGCTACTAATTATAACTACCTTTGCAAAAATTTATACCATTGATCCATGTTGTTGTGTCCTAGTTATAACTACCTATGGGAAATCTAAGGGAAACATTTGTTTACTAAGCCTTGACGTACCAAATTTCTATTTCCTATGCCATACTATGCCTTTTTACCAACTGTGTTTATTTTTTTTGAATTATTAGCTATGTTGGTCGAGTTTTTATGCTATAAAAGTGAAACTACAGTGACTAGAGGTCCTACTCTAGGACTATGTAGGTAGTGCTTGATACTTATTGAGGTCAGCTCAGTCACCCTTTCCACCACACTCTCATCATTTTGTGAGTAACCTAAGTTTGAACACTCTCACCATTTTGTGATCTTGAACCATTTATTGTCTCTTTATTCTTGATCAAATTGAGATACTTTAAAAATTCCAAAAACATTTGTAAAATCATTAAAAGAAATCACTGACCACTTCTTTGCCTTAAGGATTCTGGGAACCCTTACTAACTTGTAAGAAAAATCACTTATTTCTTAGTTTCTCCATCCTTTTTGGCTTTTTTCTCTCATGCACTTGCCATTTTTCAAGACCATTCTTATTCTTATATCACATCCATTCTATTAATTTTCATTAGTTATCATATTATCATTCCCTAGGAGAAATACATTTGGCTTGAAGTTTTTATTAGATATTATATCCATGGAATTATGTAGGTAGAATCCAATTTCCTAGTGCATATGGAGACAACTTGGCCAACCCCTTCCTTTTGTTTTATTCCCCTATTTTGTTCATTTGTTAAGTTGTCACCTATTTTCTAGGGGAAATGTTTGTAGGGTTTTTATTACATTGTTTGTTTATTTTTTCTCTTTTTTGTTTATTTATTTTCCTATTTGTTTTCTTTCAACATTGTTGCCTTGATTCAATTTATGTGTGTGCATTGGGTGATTCCTTATCCACACCTATACTTGAATCCATCCATATTCATATGTTTACATTTTCATCATGGTTTCTATCATTGGTGCATTGTGTTCCATTGAGTATTGGATTTTGGGAGTTAGTTCTCATGCATATTTTGGCCAAGTCCTCATGATGTTATACCATGATGTCTATTGACATGTGTTATAACAAACCTCAGCTTCAAGAAGTCTATTCAGCAATGGTGGCATCAACATATCTTCAGCACCAACATCTCAATTCAATCCCAATCATATACCAAAAAAAGTAATTAACCATGAAATAATTTCAACCTTTATTAGTTTGGATGAGCATCTCCCTACTAGTAGGTTTTTCCAATTCATCATTACCCTTTGTGTTAAACTATCATCATCCTCAGTCAAGTTTATCATGTTTTCAATAATCAAGGTCCCATGATTATAACCACCTATGGATAGATCATTGTAAACCATCCTACCTAGATTTATCAATGATTATAACCACCTTTGGGAAAATCATTTTGTTCTAACCAAATTTACTTTTCCCAACCAAATAAGGGCATGTTTTTATCTTGTTTGTCTACACTAACTAGGGTCGCATTATCTTGTTTATCTATCCTAACTAGGGTAGCTTCATCTTCTCAATGATTATAACCACCTTTGGGTAAATCATTGTGTTTTCATACCATGTTGCAACTATTAGGCTACAATGCTTATAACCACCTTTGGGAAAACCATTATACACCATCACACTTGCACTTTTAGTGATTTTGACTAGTTTTTCAATATCATTGTGTTTTCACCCCATCATCTTTCCTTTCTTTGGTCCTCTCATTTTGTTTCTTATTAAGGGACCATTTTCTAACCTACTTGTGGCAACCAGTCCCTCAAGGGGAAATCATATAGTTAGTTTATCATCATTACAGTTGTAAGCATACAAGACCTTTTCATTCTTTGAGAAGATGTTACCATGCTTATAGCTTGCAAATCCTTCCTAAAATAGGGGCAAACTATAGGTACCTAAATCTGGCTACCAATGACCTCCAACTAGGCTTTTGACCAATTTCCACCTAAAGTGCACAATTTGTCTTAAAAACACTAAAACACATTAAATGAGTAGAAATTGATATATTCAAGTGCTAATTTTGGCCAGGGTATCATTAAATGGGGCAATGCAATTTATGGGCTAGCTAACTTTGATTAGATAATTTTGAGTCAAAATGCTAATTTTGCACCTAGGTGCTCTAGATCACTCTTTTTTATCAAATTTATTGTATGAGATGTGTGTCTTTTTTATTTTGTGTTGAAAACATCCTAAATGTGAATATGATTCCAACACATCTGACATTGACTTCCAATTCCAATCTAGTCAAATTTTGGACTAATAATGAGGCATTCTAATCAATTTGAGTAATTTGTGCACAAAGTGTTTAATCATGCTCAAGAGATAATAAAAACAAATTAGAGCCTAATTAATAATTCCATGGAAACTTGTTGAATACTTGTTTTTAAAAATAAATATTGAATAACTGCATCATCAAGTGACCTCATATCTTGGGAAGACATCCTTGGGCCATAAATATGATAAATATCAAGATTATGGGTCTCTCATGCCTCATAATGACCCTCCATGCCTCTTTAATTCCCATTTTTATAATGTCATGATGAGGATAATTATATATTTAATTCCAAAAAATTGAATTAATCCTCAACCACACATCTTCATCTCAAGATGGATGGTTTAGGTTGATTCTGAGCAATCTCAAAAATCTATAAATAGGAGGCCTTACCTTTTGAATTTTAAGCTTAATTAGTGAAATTTTATCATGTAAACTTGATTCCAAGGGCTCTCACATGCCAAATTTATTATTCCAAACTATTGAGCCAAGCCAAACCAAAGACACAAGGTGCCAAGGAGAAGAGGAGATAACAAATCCTCCTTTGACGAAGACTTCATGAGTGCAAGCCAAGCAAGCCACTACAATAAGCATTTGGAACATTTAAGTAAGGTGAAGGATTCTTGTTTTTGTTTACTTTTTAGTTGTTATTTTCATTTTTTTGGTTATTAATCTCACCCTAGTAACTAGGCCTAGAGATGTATGCTAGTTAGTGTGTTCTTATCAATTTGTTTTTATTTTGGGACTAACATAATACTAATCACCTCTCTTGAGTGAAATTCCTATTAACAGTTACCCTATCTCATCCTTCTTGACCCAAAGCATTTTTTTTCCAAATTTTGTATAACTCATCTTGCACAATATTTATTCTTGCTCTTAATCACATTTATTACATAGGTTTACATCTCAAATGCCAAACCCTTTTATAATACCCATTTACCATTTTATCAAATCTTGACCTAATTTTACATTCACCTCAATCATCTCCTAGTTTGAATGGGGATATCTCCTCCCATACTTAGGGAAACTAGACCCAAACCTTGACCAATATCCTATTTTTGTTTTGCATCTTTCTTAAAACTATAAAATAAAAAGGGGCAAAATGTAGACACTGGAAAACTACACATGATAGTTTTCAAGGTCATGCTAATTTTGACCTTTATCTGACCTCTCATCTAGTGGACCACCTATTTCATCAAGAACATTTTATTCTTAACCTTATTAAACCCCCCACCTAATGCATCATTTAATTCCCCCTTTTCTCACCAAGTCTCTTTGATCCCTCAACTATTGATGGTTAGCCTAAACCATCGACAGTTGGCCTAACTGTCGATGGTTAGTTCCCTATTTCTTCTTTAAAAATTTAAAATCATTGTTAGCTCTTGTTCGAGATTAGCAACCCTTGAAAGGGAAACTTACCTTTAAAATAAGATTTTAAAGAAAATAAAATAGGAAACTTTATCCTCTATAAAATTAGTAACTTCTTCCATTCTCATTTAGTAACTTTTACTTATAAAAGGAAAAGAGGAAGAAGTGACAATGGATCCATAATCAATTATTTTGCATTCAAGTTCTCTTGCAGGTTTTACTAAGTAATATCATTATTGATCCAAAGCTCTATCATAACCACATTCGAAGGCCTGAAGTATTATTACTCTAGCCAAATCAATTTGGGATACCATCACCAATTTTTAGGTATTTTGTGCTCATTTTCTTTAATCTATCCTATTCATAATCTATCCGATCCATAAAAGTTATTAGTATCATATTTCTACCCTCATATCTCATAACCAGAACCTATGTTAGCCCAAAAACCCAATTTGTATTTTATGTTTTGACCACTTCCAAAATTTCATAGATAACCATTGATGGTTTCCTAAATACTAATGATTTTCCTCAATCATCAATGATTTTCCAACCACTGAAGGTTTGCCTTAATTGCCGATGGTTCCCCTAATCACTAATGGTACATTGTGGCATAATTTTCTAGTAAGTTATTTTCTACCCTTTTCCTCAGATAAAACCCCACTTTTTATGTTTCCCTCTAACCAAAAAACCTTCCCTAATTTTTTGGACTAGACCTTGACCACCTTAGAATAACATTCAATCATTTTCTCTTAGTAAAAAATTTATCTTTTCTTTCTTGCATATATTTATTTTCTTATCATTAAATGTAAGTACCTTAGTTTATCATTTCAAACTTGATTTTCATAAAAGGTGGATTGAAAACCTCCTAAAAAGTAATTTACTTCTTAGATCTAGCTCACACTAGGCAATACACTCAGCCAACCATCTAACAACCCCCTTTTAAGTATCTCTTGTGATTTGTAGGTTATTCCTTCTTAGGTGAAGAGGAGTTCCCACATTCATCTAGATTCACGTGTGAATTGTACCAAGTATTCTTCTACACACTTTATTACTTCATTTCTTTTATTTACTTTTAAATTTAATAAAGGAGGAAAATAAATTAGAATAAACCTATGTAAGTGGATGTCCTCAGCATTGGCATGCCCCTGGGTATAAGAAAGTTCCAAAATCCAAAATCTACATGTCAATGTACAATATGTATTCCCTACATCATATTTATACACCTTATAAAATTCATGTGTATATGAAAATAATATACCATCTACAAAACATGTGATAAATAACATATGTATATGATGCAATCTATAAATTTATGTCATGTTCAGGTCCTAATTTTTATTTTTTGAATATTTTGTATTTTATTTTTATTTTGAAATTAAAATATATTATGTTGATATCAAAGAAAGATCAAGTTGCAAGGATTTAATAACATAATAATGGAAGGAATTTTAAAAATTAACAACATGTGTAAATGCATAGTGTGCACCAAGTGTAGTATTATAAAAGTCTTGATAAAGTGAATATAATAAATATTCTCCCATTATATATGTGAATCACAATAGTGTGGATAAATAGTTTATGTGGAGATAAGAATATGCACGCTTCTAGTGGGAAAAAATAAATATGTGTTCATGGGATATGTAGATATAGATGTATGTGATCATGTAAGCTCAATGGAAGCCACAAAGTATATATAACTAGTAACTATTTAAGAGTGAGCAAGGATGATACACATAGGATTTTCACTAGAATCACTATAAGCTAAGTGTCATGGATGTCCAAATTAGGATAAATAATTAAATGGAAATGGATGAATGAAAACAAACCCAATGGATAATATGATGGTATATGCAATCTCAAACGAACACATATAAGTCAAAATAGAAGAATAAAATGGATAAGAAATCATGAATAAGTTATGTCCAATGGATTTTTTCCTCACTAACCAATGATCCCATCAATAGAATTCCCCCATGTGGACCATAGATAAAATAAGTAAATGGCCACTTGTCATGAATGAGTAGAGGTATACTACCACTCATGTCCATCATCTATTGATTCTTCTATTGTATCTTCATTTAGAATATCATTAGTTTGATTGAATTCATTGTTATTGTATTCATCACTATTTTAGCATTCCTTAGGATTAGAATAATCATAATCATCCATATATTTCATCATATTAAGAGAGAACTAATTTATTAGGTTTATATTGTTATTTAATATGTCAATCATTATAATTATCTTTAATCAAAGGTTATATATATGAGTAATGTTGTGTAGTTTACCCATTAATCTTATTAGGCACACCTTACTTTTGATCTTCTTTCTTAGAAAATTTTGATTTCATGGTTTCTTTACACTCTTATTTTTGTATTTGTTCCCTATTATCACCAAATATTGCATCTTATAGTTGGTTGTTCAAGCCTACTCTAATATTTGGTCAACATTGGAATACCTCTAGGCATGTGGGTTGCCTATGATAGAGATAGACCTCTAGGTTTGAGGGCTAGCTCCCTAAATTGATCCTCAAATGCTTATCACCTACACTAATATTTAATTGGATGAAAAGGGATAAAAGTGGCATGAAACTAACTTAATATACTAAGGTGATACACTATAAATTTCTCCATAAGAGTACCATACATGATTTGTAATCATAATCAAACAAGTGTCGTAGCAGTAGAAAACACACTTGTAATTGGATTGAAACCTTAATTCAATTATTTACTTAAAATCAAAAATATAAATAATTATGAAATCAAAATTAGTTTATAAATATCCAAAATAGACATAATTTTAAGAGTGAAATAAAATAAGAGACAATAATCGATAGAAAATACCGCATGCAATTTGATAACAGAGTTCGGCTATAAAGCCTACATCTCCAGATCCACTCCAAAGGGGGATCACTCCTTATTAATTATAGAAAAATCACATTAAAATATTAATAATTCTTAAAAAATCATCTTATGGCCTTCAAATATATCTCAAATAATTTCTTGAAACTATATTAATCCATTCGAGTCACAAAAACCTTCTCCATTTCTCTCCACACTCTTTACATGTCTTGGAAACACTATTCACATCCAAAACTTGGCTTCTATTATAATCTCAAGCTCAATTTATAGTGTTTGATCAAGCATACCAATTGGTTGGGAGCTTATACTTTTACCTCAAATAATATGGTTCAAGTCCCTTATAATGGTTTTGGTATTATGCCAACATTTTTGGTGGCATTGAAATCTAATATCCCACATTAGGAAAGTGGGTGGATTTTAAAGTGGTTAAATGCCATGAAACTTGTGGGTAGTTACTACCTTAAAAGGCATAGTATACATTTTGAATGTTTATATGAAGTGATTTCATGTAAATTATGGGATGTTTATGGTTATAACATGGCATGTGTGTGGGAACCATGGAAAACACATAAAAACTTGGTTGGTTAGAAACTTTGATTGACATGTAATGTGGATGTCACATGGAAAGTTTGGAGGGTCTTGGAATTTTGAGGGAATTTTCAATGAAATATAATTAATTACATAATATTCAAAATTGGAACATATTAAATTAGTGGCAAGCCACGTGGTGGTTTGAGGACCCATCATGTGGTCAAATTTCCATTCGCCACTTGTCAACATTCATTGATTGTTGACCGCTGTCACTTGTCAACAAAACCCAATTTTTTAAATTTTATCAAAGTGATCTTCCAAGTGCCATAACTCATGCATATGGGCTCCATTTTTAAAACTAAAAAATGCAAACTAAATCTATTGACAAGCCCTTCACCACGGAATTGATAAACCTACAATTTGAAGACTCTATTTTTAGAGCAAAATATAGATCCTCCTAAATCAATCTTCCCTACTAGAAGCTTTTAGACCCCAAAATTCAATTAATTGGTAAATAGGTGAGGGTATTGTTCCCTCACTTTTATAGCTTCCATCCATTTGGCCTTATTTGGGTGTATCCCTTTGAGACCAACATAAAGATATTCAACATTTCCCCTTCATGATGTCTGAACATTCCTATCAAGTATTATATATTCCTACATTTCTATTAGATATTCCAGAGCAAAATCATCAATATAAGGAATGGATACACTCTCATCATGATCTAAAATCATCAGAGGCTCATATAATTTTATATTTTCCACATTCACAATTGAATAAATTTGCATATAAGATGGTAAATCTAGCTAGAAATCATTTTTACCAATCTTTTCCATAATCCAAAAAGGACCATAAAGTATTGGTTTCAACTATTTACCTTCACCTATCAGCCTTTCCTTACTAATGTGAAGCCATACTAAATCACCTACCTCAAACTGGTGATCAACATGATGTTTATCATGTCTTACTTTGTATTTTACCTGACTTTCCTCCAATTGATCTCAGATAGTCTGATGTATCTGATGTATCTTTTTAATGAACTTATTGGATTTATTATCATTTTTACATTCATCAATAGTTTAATCCTTTCCATAACAAACATCTAGAGGATATTTAGGCAAATATCCATGACAAACTTCAAAAGGATATTTCATAGTAGCAGAATGAAGTGCACAATTGTAAGCATGTTATATATAGCATAAATTCTCATCCAAAAACTTGGGATGTTTACTGAAATAACACCTAAGTAAATGTACCACTATGTATTTTACAACCTCTATTTGCCCATCAGTGTGTGGATGAAATGCAGTGCTCTTATTTATCTTAGTGTCCATCAATCCCCATAGTGTTGACCAAAATTTGCTAACAAATCAAGAATCCTAATAAAAAATAATAAAAGTGGGCAGACCAAAATGAACCCATACATGTTGAAAGAAAAAGTGTGTCGTACCTTACCCTATAATCTATTTAGTGAAAGGAATCAAAACAAATATCTTACTAAATCTATCTACTACCACATTCAAGTAATCATGTTTTCTCCATGACATAGGCAAACCTCCTACAAAGTCCATGGAAATACTTTCCTAGGGATGGGTAGGAATAGGTAAGGGAGTGTAAAGTCCTAGTTTCCTATTACTAGGTTTACTTGTAGCATAAAGAACACACCCCTTGATATATTTGGCAACATTTTCCTACATATGAGGTAAATAATAATACATTCTTAAATGTGCAACCATTTTACCAATTCCAAAATGACCAAAAATAAGTGAAGTATGTGCTTGCCTAATCATGTGCACCCTTTCATTTTGAGTAATGCAAAGTTTACCCAAATAATATAAAAGTACATTATGCACATGATAGTATGATTATTCTACCTATTTTCCACTCATCAAGTCTTTATACACATCCTTAAAGTCAGCATCATCAACATATTATTCTTTATAAATTTCATGAGTCAAAGAACTATGCTATAAAAGAATAGATGTAACTACCATAGGAGGCCTATAAAGCATGTCAACAAGTTTATTTTCAATACCTATCTTATACCTGATCACAAGATGAAACTATTGTAGGAAACCCATCCAATGAAAATTCTTAGACTATTGTAGCTTGGCTTGTTATTTGAGATACTAGAGGGGCTAATGATCTATATGTATCACTATCTCCTTGCCCATCAAGTAATATTTCCATTTCTTAACAATCTACACTAATGAATACAATTCCTTATCATAAGTCAAATAGTTTCTTACCACACTTGTGAAGGTCTCAGAATGATATCATACTAGTTTCTTTCCCTATATCAGAATAACTCCCATGGCATAATCACTTGCATCCATCTCAATCTCAAATAGCTACTACAAATCATGAAGTGCTAAGATAGGAGTAGTACTACTCTTTATCTTTAAAGTGTTGAAGGCTTTTTGCTGCTTGCCTCCCCATTGAAAGACCTATTTTGTACTAGTCAAAGAATGCAAGGGTGATGCAATAAGTGAGAAATTAGCAATGAATTTTCTCAAAATATTGTAATGCACCAAGAAAACTTATAACCTCAGTTACATTATTGGTTTTAGGCCATTTAACTATAACCTCCAACTTTGTAGGATCAATTTTCAATTCACCATATCCTACAATATAACCCAAGTAAATCAAAGAGGTCTTGTTGAATTAACATTTAGATAATTTAAAATAAAGTTTCTCCTATCTTAATTCATCCATGATTTTCCTACTATGAATCACATGATCTTCTCAAGACTGACTAAAGATCAAAATATCATCTAAGTAGACTATAAAAACTTCATCAAGGAATAGTCTAAAAACATCATTCATCAATCACATGAATGTAGATGGTGCATTGTACAATCCAAAAGGCATGACAAGCCAATCAAAAAATCCATATTTTGTCTTAAAAGTGGTTTTCTAAATATCATCATCATTAATCTTACCTAATGATAACCACTTTTCAAGTCTAACTTAGTGAAAAAGATAACATTTATTGATTAATCTTCTAGTAAATCATCAATACATGGAAGAGGGTAATGATTATTAATAGTAATTTTGTTTAAAGCACAAAAATCAACACACATTCACCATGTGCCATCTTTCTTAGGCACCCAAATGATTGGTGAACCAACAGGAGCTATACTAGGATGAATAACACCCTTTACTAAAAGTTCCATTACTTGCTTCTTTATTTCCTTGTTTTCCACCATTGATAACCTATACATGCCAATTTTAGGGAGATGAGAATCTCATAACAACTGAATTTCATGTTGAACTCCCCTTTTAGGGGCTAACCCTTGGGATCCTGAAACACATCTTCAAAACTAGAAATTATTTCAACCAATTCTTTCTTATGTTTAGGATCATAATTTTAGATAGCTCAGGAATATTCTTTTTCTTTAGACTTAATCAACATGAGACAAAAATTCTAACTTGAATTGGCTAGTCTTTTCATTTATCCTACTATAACTAAGGAAAGACTCATCTTCACATGATGTGCTTTGACTATATATTTAATGCCATCCTTAACAAGTAAGTACTTATTCTCTTCCCTATAAAAGATTTCTTTTATATCAAAAAGATAAGGGATTCCTAAATCAATCCCACATATGTCTAAAGGGACTACATCTAGAACAACTTCATCCACAAATTTGGATGCGATGACAAATTCCAATTTGTAAGTTTTGGTTACTTACAATTTTGCATCATCACACACCCAACCAAGTGGATAGGGTTTTGGATGGGGAGTTATTTTTAAGCCTAAATGTTTAACAATCTCTTCATAAATCAGATTTCCCTATGATTTACTATCAAATAAAGTATCAATATAAGTATGTTTTGCAAAAAATCTAATGTGGAACAACTCATTTCTTTTCTTATCATCATGCAAATATTTTTGTTTTAAAGAGGAAGAAATATTAGATGACTTAGTGCTATAAATATAAAGAGAATAACAATTTTGCATACTCATAGCTATGATCTTAGTTTCATCCCTAGAATCTGAACCTAGATCCTAAACTACAATATTAGATTTCTAATCTTTATTATTAAACATGTTAAAAGGATTTAACTCTGGATGTAATTTCCAATACTTAGTCCCATCATGATTTTTCTTACAATGATTAAAAAATGGCTTACCCTCTTCTTTATGAATAGTAATAGTGGATTTTTGTTTACACTTTCCAGAACTTTTCCCTTTAGAATGCTTGACTTCAGATTGCTTACTTTTAACTTTAAGAAAAGATTCTTTTGTCTATTTTCCTATAACCTCTAAATGAATGGCATTAACACATGCTTCATCTAAACTAGTGGGATTGAGAGCCAGAATCATGTGTTTTAAGTAACTATGCAAGCCACCTATATATTTAAGTAGTGTTTCCTATGTATAAAGAGGAATATTCAAAATTAAAGCCTTTTTCCTAAATTATTATGTATAATCTTGAACACTTTGGCCTTTAGTTTTTCTAAAAGATTTCCAATCCATCATGGCTTATTGCATATAACCTAAAGGATAAAATTTATTTCTAAGTGAATCAAAAAATTCACTCCAAGTAGAAATCGAGTTACTTGTGTTAATCTCGTTTTCCTTCAACCTATTCTCCCACCATATGAGAGTTGTGCCTCCCATTAAAAGAGTATCTAGTTGAATTTTAGCCTCATCATCTACAATCTTATAGACCCTATAATATACTTCAATTTGATTTATCTAGCTATCCAACTTTTCTACATTAATCTCACCGTTAAACATCAACAATTTAAACTTAATATCTAGCTTTAGTGAAGGAAGAGATTAAACAAATTTTTTATCTTTACCATCACCCGAAGAGGAGTAAGGTTTCTCAAAAAATTTACAACCTCTATCATGCTCCATCTTAATTCATCATTCTCAGTAAAGTTCCTTCACCATGTCCTTCATTTCTGAGAATGCTTGTTGGAAAGATCATTCAGACTCAAAGTCATCTCCAATTTTTGTAGTACATCTTGATCCAATAGCTAGATCATATTTTGCTAATTCTCCTTCAACCCACCTAGATCTTGACCTTTTCAACATACAATAGCAATTTACATGGTTAAATATTAATTCTGCTCTAATACAAAAAATTTGATCCATAATCATAATCAAATAAGTGTCAGTAGTAGAAAACATATTTTCAATTAGATCAAAACCTTAATTCAATAATTTACTTAAAATCAATAATATAAAAGATTATGATATTAAAATTAGTTTATAAATATCTAAAATAGACATAATTTTAACAGTGCAACAAAATAAGAGACAATAATCGATATAAAATATCACATGAAATTTGATAATGGAGTTCGGCTATAAAGCCTACATCTCCATATCTACTCCAATGGGGGATTGCTCCTTATTAATTGTAGAAAAATCACTTTATAATATTAATAAGTCCTCAAAAATCATATTACGGCCTTCAGATATATCATAGATAATTTATTGAAACCACATTAATTTGTTTGAGTTACAAAATCCTTCTCTGTTTCTCTCCACACTCTTTACATGCTTTGAAACACTATTCTATCCAAAACTTGGCCTCAATTATAATATCGAGCTTAATTTATACTATTTTCTCAAGCATCTCAATTAATTGGGAGCTTATCCTTTTACCTCAAATAACAAGGTTTGAGTCTCTTCCAATAGTTTTGGTCTCATCCCAACATTTTTGGTGGCATTGAAATCTAATATCCCACATTAGGTAAGTGGGTGGACTTTAAAGTGGTTAAATCCCATGAAACTTGTGGGTAGTTAGTGCTTTAAAAGGCATGGTATACATTGTGGATGTTTATATGTAGTGATTTCATAGAAATTATGGGATGTTTATGGCTAGAACATGGCATGTGTGTGGGAACCATGGAAAACACATCAAAACTTGGTTGGTTAGAAACTTTGATTGACATGTAATGTGGATGTCACATGGAAAGTTTGGGAGGTCTTGGAATTTTGAGGGACTTTGGAATGAAATTTAATTAATTAAAATTGGACCATATTAAATTGGTGGCAAGCCACATGGTGGCTTGAGGACCCATCACGTGGTCTAATTTCCATTCACCACTTTTCAACATTCATCAATTGTTGACCTCTCATCACTTGTCAACAAAACCTAATTGTTTTATTTACTCGAAGTGATCATCCAAGTGCCATAACTCATGCAAATAGGCTCCATTTTTCAAACCAAAAATGCGTTAGAAATATCTCAATGATCCCATCAGCATTGAATTGTTAAACATGAAATTTGAAAAATTTATTTTTAGAGAAAAATATATTTCCTCTTGGATCAATACAAGTGTAATAACACACTATAAATATCTCCACAAAATTACCATACAAGTGCACTAAGAGACATGACTCAAAACACTAGTCTTAAAATCTTGAATTTATCTAAATTTAGTATTTTAAACATGGAGGTGATATGCATATAAATACTCAAGTCAAGTGAAATGGAGGTCAAATTACACTTAAGATGAATAAATTCACTAGATATACTTCATGTGACTTGTTAGGGAGAGGTTTACTTGCATCAAACATGAAAGGGTTGAGAGAAAGCAAGGATATACACTAGTCACTTGACCTTGTACTATACATCACTTCACACACTTAGAAAACATAGTTTGTGAAATAAAAACTAGATCACATATCTTATTTAAAAGTTAAATCATAGTATCATACCAGTAGGGCATCACCATACGAGGTGTGGAATTAGAATACAAGAGCCAAAATGGCTTGCATTTATAGAATTTATGATAAGAGATAGAAGAAGCAAAGATCAAGGGCCACAATTCAAAATTTTAAGGAAATAAAACTATTTAAGTTTTATAATAACAAAGTAAATAATAGAGGTCTAGAATGTCCTCTTGGACAAGTGTCCATCTGAAGTATCAAAATCTCCAAAACTGGCATAGGGTCCTCAAATGGCCTTCTTGAAAATTGCCTTCATTATGAGGCATCTTTTGACTACTAAAAACTACACTAGGGAGATTTGAAATATTTTAATTATCTTGGGGGGTTATAAACATGCCATAATAGTCATCAGATGCATCCCTAACTCATATCATTCTTCTGTACACTTCTCACCATCTACGGTCATTCATTAGTCTTCTAGGCCTCATTATTCACTTTTGTCACCCAAGTGGCCTTTAGTTTCTCAAAAAAATACATGGAAGAGGTGTTATGACATGTTTATATAGTCCCCTTGCCTTACAGTCTATGGATTAGACCTTTAAAGGTCCCAAAAAAAGACCTCTAATTCTCTCACTTGATAGTCAATCTTCATTTTCACCATTTGTCAAAGACTGCCTGAGATGAATGGTGTATCAAAGATGTTTCCATATTATTATGAGGTGATAAATGGATATGTATAGTTATAATAATTCCTAATTGACCCACTCCAATGATTTTCACCTATTCATCTTCTTTTATACCTATAGAACAATCACAAACTTGCAAAAACCATATTTTGTACCTTGTCCATATAAGTAGGGTACATACCAACTATATGGGAAGGAGAATGGGAGAGTCTTAAACAAGAATATAAAATATTTTAGGCCAAAATATTCCCTCTGAGTGCATCTCCATTAGTTTTTTCTCTATCAGGCCAAAGACAAGGGTTTAGGAGGGTTTTAGCATGTTTGGATTGTTAGGGATGATTCATAAAACTTGGATGTCTAAATCCTAAAAAAATCCCATTGAAACCAAGTTAGGTACCCAATTCAACCATACCTAAATACTTGGGTCACCATGCAGTCCCTCCATACAGATGTGATGTTTAACGTTGGCCTATCAAGCTATTTAGTGCATTTTAGACACCTCAGTCATGATTTGAAGCCAATTCGACAATTATGTGTTAACCCTCTATAAATAAATTATCCAAAATCATTATTTATCTCCCATTTAATGTACTAACATGTTTTATAATGACCATGTGGTCATATAAGTGATGTTTAGACCCTTGTAAGGTTTAGGTCTAGTTATAGGCCTAATAGGCCTGATTTTTCCTCATGACCTATCACCACATCTAAGTATTAGTGATGCCTTAAGATTATTATAAACCTTTTTTCATGTCCAAAAATTGATTCCACATCATTATGAAGTGCTCAAATACTTTACATCTCATCCCATTATCACTTACTCACCAAGCCTGTAGACTTGACTGTTTGGGAGTGCCCTTTATCTGAGATAAAATAAATGGAATCTTTGTTATTTGTCTTATCAAAATAGGACCATGGAATGGAAAAATGGGTTATAAATACCATATTTTCAAATTTTCATGTCTATATTACTTATTTAGAGTCCTCAACATCATAATTCTTCAAGATAGACATATCTAATTGATGATTGTGTAGGGTTTTTGAGCTAACTGTGGTTTGAGATTTGAAAGCCTCTTTACTCTGTCTCCTCTCTAATAATCATGTGAGGTGTATATCATAATTTTTATAATTTTTATCAACATGTTCAACCATATATACTTATGCCATCTTTCCAAGCTTACACCTCCTACTTATTAGGACTAGTCTACAAAACATACTATAGGTGCATTAACCTTAAGAAAATGAGGCTCATGTAGGTAAAAGTGTGTGTTTAGAAACATGTAATAAATGAAAAATTTAATCTATATTTGACTTATACATATCCAATCATTTCATTTTTTATTCATTATACAAGAATGCATCTTTTACTAACATGAGGAACCTATGATTATGCTAGATCGTGAGTTACCACTTAGACTTTTTCAAGTTTTCCATAGGTAGTGATAGGTATTTGAGCACAATAACTTATTATATTGAACTCTTTTGAGGTCATTCAAGTCAAAATAATTTTTTTAATTTATCTCATACTTGAAGGCTATGCCAACATCCAAACTATCTCTTTCTTGAGACTAACATGAGTTAGTGTAACTATAAGTGACTGTAGATACTTTTAGATGTGCATTAGATAGGAATTGAAAAATCCTATAGGTGATCATATATACATTAATTGTGTTTCATTAGGATACCCTCCACTTATGTGATTTCATATGTAATTTAGAGACTATAATCTCACTCAATACCATATGTCACTACAAGATTAGTTGTTCTAGCCCAACCTACCACATTATTTATTGAGTTATTCAAGTCAAAAATTTATAAGTTAGGGACCATTCAACCCTCATCATTTCTCAATCAACCAACCATTTTATTATGTCAAGACCTTACCCCTATGCTTTGGATTCATGAATTAAATAACCAAACCTATCTTAAACTCAAGACATTCTACTATGGAAGGATCAAATGTAAGGTAGAATCATTATTTAGACATACTAAGGTAAAGTGTCCTTTTTACAACTTTCCAACTCATGGGCATAGGATTCAATTTTGTTTTCATAAATATACCTCACTATTACTATCATGATGTTTTTCTCATCCTTAGATATAATTTAATACCTCAAATTCTTTCAAACATATTCATACAAGACCCTCAAACCTCTAGTGGAGTTACAATCAGATCACTATTGGAAACTTATAAGTGAAGATATGGTACAAGACTATGTGCAATTAATTAGGCTCAACAACCAACTATTTTAAAGGTTCAATATCACTTTCTTCACTTTGGACACCTCATCTCAATATTAAAACCTTCATGTATCATCATCATGGCTAGTCAAGGCTTGGTTTTACCTAACTGTAGATGATTAGTATAAAAAAGTTAATTGTGTGCATATGTTAGACCTTGTATTTCACATAGAATAATCTTTAGATAAATAAACTTCATTAAGGATAAACCATCACCATTCTTAGATGTTGAATTTAATAATTTTATCTTTATTATGAATCCACTATAAGAAGGTAATATTTTCAAGAGTGAAAACATTATCTGTAGACTATCAATGGAGTCCTCCTAGCAAGATGAGAGTGATCATGTCAAATATTTGAGATCAAACATGAAAACTAAACAAATAAATAAATACATGATAAAGGAGGTCACATTATTATATAACATGTGTAATAATTGGGTTTTATGGACCAATCCAAATAGAAGAGAAAACTGTAGGCCATGGGGATGTGTAAGTAAAAATAGGAGCAGACCTTCCTAGTAATGTTTCATAAAGAAAAATTAACCAATCCTTTGAATCTTTCAATGGACTTGAAGTAGACAAGGAGTGTTATCATCCACCAAAGTCACTTTATCCAACTCACCTCCTACTGTCCATACCAAACTAAAACCGGTAAACTATTTTTGTATGCAAAAGTGAATGATAGATTAAATAGGATGGTTTTTGTCATTTATTAAATATTAAATGCTGAAAAAAAGTTTAAGTGATTTTAGGGGACATTAAGAGTCACTTTACAATTCCTATCACATTCCAAAGCTAATGCATAAATTGTATAACTACTAAAAACTACCTCTTTTCAACTATTTTCTCATTTTCAACATGAAACCCTATAAAAATTTAGTTATGAAATATTCTCTCTAACATATAATAACACATGAGATGTTTAAGTACACTTGGACACACTTTTCCCTCTATGGAAACTATACAAACTTAATAAATGGCTCAAAATGACCTTAGAATGACTTAGGACAAACTAAGACAAAGGTAACAAAGATGAAAACACATGTTTGACCCAAATAAAAACTATATGACACATTTTACACCCTAGGGGACCCATATATAAAGTTTGACCATATAAGGAGTTGACCTAATTTGACTTGTGGTCAAATTAGTCAACATTTTTGGCAATTTCCTAGGGGTGGTAAGCCAATTATGCCAAAAATTAGTAGGCTAATCCTATCCATTAGGATATGGAGTCACCTATGCATATTATGGACACTGAATTTCCTTTAAAACCACACCAGATAATATAATACAACACACAAAACAACACACTAAAGCAAACACACTTGTGTTCTCAAGAACACTTATGGAAAGCACACACAACAAAAGTAAATCACACCTATCTTACTATATACAAAGATTTGAACACTTGAGGTAAATAAAAAATCACCATATTTCAACTAGGGTCAAATAGGGTACCTCTTTCATCCTTACTACTCCATGAAAGTAACTCATCACGTGAAACATAGTTCTCAATACACACTTGCATTTGTGGATGGTTAAAAGACTTATCATCCTTAGGTATTATTCTATATGCAAGTGTAATATTTTGAGATTTAAAGGATGTTCCATACTATCCTCCAAGTATATTTATTGAGACTTAAACCTTCTTAACTTCTAACATGCCTAATTTTTATTCCTTAAACTAAAACTTAGGAGTGATCAAAGCTACCTCAACATTACTCTCTTCACTATCATGATGTATTTAATGTATACGACCATACATTTTGTCTCCCTTTTGTTCCATTAGGACCTAAAGTGGTTAAAACATAGGTTGAGGTGTTTATTTCTCCTCAAACATACACATCTCTTCCTTGTATTCATTAGACTCCTCTAGGCTACAACCTCTTTGACAATAGTGTCACTATCTTTCTTCATGATTGTAACTTCTTTGATAGTAGCTACATGCTCAACCTCATGTTTAACAATACATTCTACTTAATTATTTATAATACACTCAACAACATTATTTTTAGGTTCATGAACAACCTTATCATCAAATACACACTTCTTAGGAGGAGAAGTAGACTTAGTCAACTGCTCAAATTCTTAACTTATGGTATGAAACCTTTACCATATGTCATCTTCTTCTTCATGTTCATGGACTCATCCATATTATTTAGGTAGAATAGAATTATTTTCTTCATCATATTTATCTATCATGATTTAAAAACTACCATCATACATATGAACAAAGTAATTACACTCAACAACTTGTGAAAAAGAATGTTCAATGCTTACCTAAGATTTATCATATACTCCCCCATGGATGATGTATGTGTCAAGATTGGTTTGTTCAAAGTAATTTTATAGATCATATCCATAAGTATAAACTATATACTCATCTAGAAATAGATCACATGTGCCCTCAATCTTATAGGATGATCCATCATCCACAACATAGTCTTTTTGATCATTGATTATGAAATCAAGATTAGAAGATGTTTCTACATAGGGCTCAATATGGAATTTATCCAATGGTTGAGTTATGATGGTTACCTTTTCTCCATACCTTGTCTTGAAGCCCAAAAAAGACCAATCAATTGATAGGTAGCCTCCTATCTTGGCTATGAAATCCTTTGAGAGGTACATATCAAAGTGAGCAACAAAGTCAACCACTACTATATATTAAAGGATAGGTAAACTTGGAAAATCATGAAGGAAAACTTTCAAACCCTTGAAAAGTCCCACTAGCTTGGTGTCCCATCATGTTAAATCACCCCTTTACTATATGGTTCATATTATAGGCCCAATTTATCAGTGACAACCATGGGCATCAATGAAGTACTACTCCCACTATCTACTATGCACTTGTGAACAAGTTTATCTCCAACAATAAGAGTGAGGTAGAAGGGTGGATGATTTTTTAGATTTAGAATAAAGTTCAATAATGTGATTAGGGGCATTGATGAGGGTAATATTACCATGATTTGATGGTTTAAGACTAAGGTTAATTTGAGATAATTTCTCTTAAAGGATCTCCTTTTGACTAGGCAAGTGAAGCATTTCCTAAAGAGACATATATGCCTTAACACTCCTCAAATAATCCACAATATTTAAAATAGGAGTACTCACATTTTCTTGATTTTTTGAAGGAAAATAAGTGTTTCTTGATACATTGGAACACTTTTATTAACCCTTCCAACATCCTAATCTGGTATCAAGTAGCTGTTGATCCAGAGGCTAGTGTGGTTGCGGCTTACGCTACGAGTGGGACTCCACCTGTGTCTGGGGAAAGGATCCAGATTGCCCCTTCTTCTATGAATGGGGGTTCTTTTCTAGCAATGAATATAGTAAAAGGATCCCCTGTTATTGGTTCAGGCCCTAGTTCTAAGGGAAGAACTTATGCTGATGTGGCTGCTTTCGAAGCCGAATTACATGACGCTAAACATCAAGCTTCTTTTGGGAGTTCACATGTTTTACCAGTAAGTGCTTTAAATCTTGTTAGGGTAAATCTAGATCCTAATACAGTTGAAGAAATCTTTGTTTGGGTAGAACATTTTTTTGAGTATGGGGCTATTTTTTGATTTCGTGGCTACTGGCCCTCTATTGCAGATCTACATGGCTGGATCTCCAAGACCTGGTTACCACTGATTGATGAAAATGTTGAAATCTACCCATGTGTTAAAGGGTTTGTTATAGCTTTATTCCAAAACTCTAAGGATAGGAGGACAATTCTGTCAAATAGTAATTTTTTATGGCAGGGTAAATACCCTCTTATGGCCAAACGGTGGCATATGGATTTCAATCCTCTCATAGAAACCTTCAACAAGTTCCCTGTCTAGGTTCGGCTCCCTAATTTACCAATACGTCTATGGCAGGAATCAGTTTTTAAAACCATCGGAAATGCTATAGGGGAGTTTTTATTTGTGGATGAAGAAACTTTGATTTTTTACCATTCAACCTATGCACGCCTTATGGTTGAGGTGGATGTTTCTAAGGGCCTTCCTAAGGTGATTTGTCTAGATTCCCCTAGGGGTTCCTGGACACAAATGTTAGATTTTGAAGGTTTACCTTTTTGGTGCAAAAAATGTCACCTGACAAGTCACGTTGCAGCTCGGTGTACTGCGGGGAAATCCAAATCCAAAAGATCACCTTCTTGGTGGTCTAAAGCTACTTCTAAACATTATATAGCTAAACAACCTAGGGAAGATTTGACTGATTCAGAGAATGAGAATGAAAAGACTATCCATTCTAAGCCAAAATATCCTGTTGAAGGTACTGTGGAGATTGGATTCTGTGATCTCTCTGAACCGATTACTGAGGAGGTTGTGGTCTCTCCACCTATTTTGAAGGATTCTCCTAGGAGCCAGATGTTCGTTGGTTTTCAAAAGGATTTTGCTGAGGCATCTGTGTCCCCTGGGCTTCATGGTTCATGGCCTTTTGAGGCTTGGGTTGCTGAGGAAGCTAAGGTAGAGGATGGTTGGATAGTAGTTAAGAGGAAGAAGTCTAAGCCTTTGGTCCCCCCTCTAGATATGAAACTTTGGTCTTGTAAAAAAAATAGTTTATCTAGCTCTTGACTGCTATTTTTAGGTTCCTAATTAACCTAGTCTTGATTTTTCTAGTTTTAGGTTATTTTTGTAACCTG
Source organism: Torreya grandis (assembly GCA_037957365.1). Classification (NCBI taxonomy): domain Eukaryota; kingdom Viridiplantae; phylum Streptophyta; class Pinopsida; order Cupressales; family Taxaceae; genus Torreya; species Torreya grandis. The sequence continues at coordinate 287,670 of JARHVA010005330.1, forward strand.
GTTGTGCTTAAGGTTTATCTCTCTACTGATGTATAGGGTTTCAGGGCCCCTTCAAAACCTATTTTTACCTTAATCTAAAACATCCTAATTTGGAGAAGGTGTAGAAGTTATAGGGGCTATCACACTTATAGTCACACCTTACTACCTTATTAGAGGGCTAATTGAAATTATATAAACACCATGGGAATATCTTAAATCCTTCCTCTTTGCTCTAGTATTGTCTAGAATTGAACTATTATGATTGAGAACATAAGTATCTTCAACTGAAAGGTTTGTAAGGTTTTCCTTTTGGGGACGTCATCCTTCATTTGCTTGCATCAAAACTTCATCTTTTCCTAACAACTAAGGAGTGACTCCTCCTTGAGAAACCAAAGCTTTCTATCCACCTCCATTTTCACCCATTAATTGACCTTGTTACCATTCCTCTCCTTGTACCAAGTTATTATGCACCAGTACCATTATTATTATGTTGGAGGTGGAAATTAGATTGTATGCATTAGATGGCCTATTGAATTTAGGCTATCCTTAACCTCTACCTTGACCATATTATTGAGGTGGGAACCTATTTACCTATTTAGGATAGGGGTAGGGGTTTTGGTGAACACCATACTATAGATGTACTTTCTTAATCTCAGCTTCTAAGGCCTATCTCCTTGCATCTCTATCAATAATATCTACTGCCTTATTAGGGGAATTTATAGGCTTAGAATTTGCATTAGGAATTTGAGGAAAACTTGGAGTAGTATCAAACATATTAGGATTCAGAGAAATGGACACTTTTGGAGGAAAATTTCTAGCTTACATTAGGCCATTCTTAACTCTAATGTCAAGGTCATATGCTTCAAGTAAGGTGTAATCACCCATAAACTACAACAATATGGCTATGTCAGTTCCAATATCCCTTATATATATATATATATATATATATATATATATATATATATATATATATATATATATATATATATATATATATATATATATATATATATATATATATATATAGGGAATACAAAGCTTAGAGGTGGTCTCAAGGGAGGAGGCAAATTGAAATTTCTCATTAAAATCATGCATTATCTCTTTAGGTTATCTTTGAATCATGTTGAGATGATGAATGAGTGATGTGTGGTCACTCTTATCTTTAAACCTTGATGTCAACAACTCTAAAAAATTATCCAAATTTGTGATACACCCTCCAAGTAATGTCCTATACTAGTAAATTCCTTCCCCTTTAAGGGACATGGTAAGGATTTGGTAATGTTGACCTTAGTAACATTATGAAAGATATAAAAGTTTAGATATACCTAATATCCTCACTAGGAGTGACATGACCTTCACCATTGAATGTAGAAACACTTTTAGTAGTATTAGGGGGTATATCATCATATACATTGAGGTGGATGATATTTTTAATGTTAATGGATGGGAAGGCATGCTACCTATCCATATTTTCCTCAAGTTCCTCTTCAATCTCTTAACGTTTTAGGCTTACAAAGTCCTCTTATTCTTTAAATGTCAAGGTAGGCTGAAGATGTTAAACTTAAAGAGGGATTTCAAGTTTAAGGAGTGGGTTTATAGGATTTATGCCTCTACTAGTATATGATATAGTAAGTACCATGATGTATGAATACAAAAATTGATAAAATAATGATTGACAACTAGATATTACCTTGATGGAGTTTCCAAACATTGAGTAGAACACCATATATAGTTTTGATATTTTCAAGACTATAATTCACCTTAACAATAGACCATATGTGACAATGCCAAAAATAGACTTCTCATTCTCTCACTTGGAATTTGCTCTTCATTTTCACCATTTTTCAAAGACTGTCTAATATGAATGGTGTAGCAGAGATGATTACATGTTATTATGAGGTTATAAATGTATATGGAGAGTTATAATAGGTCGCAATTGACCCATCCAATTATTTTCACCTATTCATCTTATTTTATACCTACAAAACAATCAAAAACTTGATATAAACCCTATTTTATACCCTGTCTATACAAGTAAGGTAGATACCAACTAGATGGGAAGGAGAATGGAAGATTATTAATCAAGTATAGAATAATTTTTAAGCTAAACTATTCCCTCTTAGTTTATCTCCATTAGTTTCTTCTCCATCAGTTTAAAGACAAGGGTTTAGGAGGGTTTTATCATGTTTAGACTATTATGGATTATTCATAAAACTTGGAAATCCAACTCCTAAAAAAATTACATTGAAACCAATTTAGGTACCCCCTTAAACCATCCCCAACTCCTTGGGTCACCATGTAGTCCCTAAGTATAGTTTTGAGTGTTTGAGTTTGTCCTATCAACCACTTGAGTGCATTCTTGATGCCTATGTCATGTTTCAAGCCAATTTGACCATTTTATGTTACCCCTCTATAAAAAAATGGTTTAAACTCATAATACATCTCCCATTGAATGTATTCACATTTTTCCTAATTATCATGTGGTCATGGAAATTATGGATATAACCTTATAGGGCGTATGTCTAGTTATAGGCCTAATAGGCCTGATTATGCCTCATGACCAATTAGCACCTATGATTATTAGTGTTGAATTAATAGTATAATAAAAAAAATTTCATGTCCCAATAATCATTACACATCATTTTGTATTTTTCAAATACTTTACATCTCATCCCCTTATCACTTACTCAACAAGCCTGTAGACTTGATTATCTAGGAGTGCCCTCTATCTGAGACAAAATAAAGGAAATATTCCATATTTTTATTATCAAAATAGGACCATATAAGGATATAATGGGTCATAAATACCATTTTTGAAAATTTTCATGGCTAGAACACTCCTTTAGAGTCCTCAACATCATAATTCTTCAAGACAGACTTAGCGAGTTATTGACTATGGAGGGTTTTTGAGCTGACTATGGTTTGAGATTTGAAACCCTCTTTGATTTGCCTCCTATATTGTAATAATGTGATGTGTATATAATTTTTTTAATAATTTTCATCAACATTTTCAACCATATATACTTATTCAACCTTTCCAAGATTACACTTCCCATTTGTTACGACCAATCTACAAATCAGACTATAGGTGCATTCACCTTAGGAGAATGAGGATCTTGTAGGTGAATATGTGTGTTTAGAAACATGTAGTAATTTACATATTTATTCTTTAATTGAATTATGTGTATCCAATCATTTCATTTTTTATCTTTTAGACAAGTATGCATCTTTTACTAGCATGAGCAAACTATGATTATGTTAGACTGTGAGTTGCCACTCAGACCTCTTCAAGTTTCCTATAGGTGGTGATAGGTATTTAAACTCATACATCATGATATTAATCACTCTTTATGTCATTAAATTAACCTCATAGTTTATTTAATTCATCTCATACCTGATGACTATACCAAAATCCAAACTATATCTCTCTTGACACTAGCATGAGTTAGTTTATCTATAAGTGACTGTAGACACCTATAGATGTGCATTAGATAGGAATTAAAAAATATTTTAGGTGATCATATATACATTAATTATGTTTCATTATTATACCCTCTACTTATGTGATATAATCTCATATTTGGAGACTATAGTCTCACTCAATACCATAAGTTACTAAAAGATTAGTTGTTTTAGCCCATCCTACCATATTATGTACTAAGTTATTGAAGTAAAAAATGTCTAAGTTAGGGACCATTCCACCCTCATCCTTTATTAATTAACCAACCATGTTCTTATTTCAATACCTTGTCCCTATTCTTGGGATTCATGATGAAAATAACTAGACCTATCTAAACCTCAAGATATTCTACTATAGAGGGATGAAATTAAAGGCAAAATCCTTTTTTAGAGATACTAATGTAAAGTGTCCCTTTTACAAATTTCCAAATTGTGGGCATAGGATTCAAGTTTGTCTTCATGAAGAGATCTCACTATTATTATTTTGATGCTTTACTCATCCTTAGATCTGGTTGAAGACTTCAAATGCTTTCAAACATCTTCATATAATACCCTTAGACCTATGTTACAGTTATAGTCAAATCACTATTGGAAATCTATAGATGGAGATATGGTATAAGATTGTGTGAAATGAATTAGGGTCAAAAAAACTATTTTAAAGGATAAATCTCACTATATTAACTTAACTAATATTTAAACCTTCATGTATCATCATCATGGCTAGTCAAGGCTTGGTTTCACCTAACTATAGGTGACTACTACAGAAAAGTTGATTGAGTGCATATGTTAAACCTTGTATTTCACATAGAAAACTCATTAGACAAGTAAAATTCATGAATTAAAACTAATCACCATTCATATATGTTTAATTCAAGCATTTTATCTTTGTTCTAAAGCCACTACCTGAAGGTAATCTTTGTAAGAGTGAAAACATTGTCTGTAGACTATCAATAGAGCGCTCCTAGAAAGATGAGAATGATTATGTTAACCAATTCACCCCAAACATGAAAAATATAAAAATAAATACATTAAAATTTTATTTAAAACCTTACATAACATGTACAACACTTTTTTTATATGGACCAATCCAAATAGAATACAAAACTATAGGCCATGGCGATGTGTAGGCAAAAAATATAAGCAAACCTTCATATAAATGTTTCATAAAGAAAAATTAACCAATACTATGAATATTACCATGGATTTGAATTATATAAGGATTTTTATCATCCACCAAAGTCACTTGTTCCAACTTACCTCCTGTTATCCATACTAGACTAAAACTAGTTGACCATTTTGCATGCAAAAGAGAGTGATAGAATAAATAGGATGGTTTTTACCATTTTTGAGGTTTTTAAGGCTAAACAAGAGTGGAAATGAGTTTATGGGACCTAAAGAGTCAATTTAAAATTCCTCTCACATGCCAAAGCTACTTCATAAGTTGCATAGCAACTAAAAATTGCCTCTTTTCAACTATTTGCTTGTTTTCAACTTAGAACCCTAAACATTTTCAAATACAAAATAGTCTGTCTGACATTTATTGACACATGGAACATTTAAGTACACTTGGACACACTTGTACCTCTATGAAAACTATACAAACTCAATAAATGGCTCAAAATGACGTTAGAATGACTTAGGACAAACTAACACAAAGGTGACAAAGATGAAAACACATGTTTGACCTTACTAGAGACCATAAGACACATTTTACACCCTATGGAATTCTTATATAAAGTTTTACTGTATAGTGGGTTAACCTAATTTGAAATATGGTTAAATTAGTCAACATTACCTTTATAAGTATTATTCTAGTACTTTTTCCAAATTTTACTTATGTAAACATTCTTATTATTTTTGTAATTGTGCATTTTTAATCTTTTTTATTCCAATTTTTATTTTAAAAATATATCTTATTTAATTTGTTCCTTTTTTATCTCTTGTTCCATTTTTTCCCTTTTCAACTTCTTTTGTTCCTTTTTTAACTTCTCTTGTTATATGTGTTTCTTTTGTGCATGCTCTTATTTCACTTGTTTATTTGAATATGTATCCTCAAATATTTAAAATTGATTACTTAAAAAAGGTGTATCTAAATCTAGTGGTGTTTAAATGGATGTCTCTAATTCCAAGTCACCATTATCAATTAGTTTATGAAAGATGTGCTTCAAATCCTAACATTAATTTGTATGATGATCCACAAGTCTATGATAATTACATTAGTGTTTTGATTTACATTAAATGGAACATAAGAGGCTAAATTTTCATTAATATTTTCTATTCAAGTCTTACTAATCTTGGATAAAATCATTAACCCATTTACCATAGATGTATCTTATTTATTAATCCATACTTGAGATGAATTTTTTTGAGGCATAATGTTATGTAATGGGGAGGAAAGATTCAATTGACACTATCATGCTAAATATTTTGGACATGTGCAAGATTATCTTGAATTGATGTAATATTTAGATGGATTTTCTTTTGGAGATCCTCTATGTGCTTTTTCATAGTAACCATCTAATCTAGAATTGGTTTAGAAACATAAATCCTTTGTACTTAATATTTAATGTGTATACAAGAGCCATCAAGAGGATGTGTGGGATGTGTAATGGATTTGGGTAGAACATGTTGACTACCTCAAATTTTTACTATAGGATGGATCACTTTACATCTTAGATTAGTGACAACATGGACCACAAAATCCAATATAGGTTGGTATCCCATAATGGGGGAGGGATGGTAGATATAAAAACCTTAAAGTTAAAAAGGGGGAGGATAAAATCATATCTAAACCATAAATAATTTTGGAACCCCAATTTAAAAAGGGAAAATTACTAAATTTTCCAAGGGGGTAAAAATAATGACTTGAAAAATGTCAAATAATTTTGTTGACAAAAAAAATTTTAAAAAAAATAGGAATATTTGAAAATAAAAAGAGGATTTTTATTAAAATTATTAAATACATGAAACCTATAATTTATTTTTAAAAATAGGTATACCATCACCATTTAGGTGGAATTTACTAAAAATGGTAAAATATAAATTTTGTAAAATCTATAAATTATTTTAGTGAAAAACATTAGTTTTTTTATATACTTAATACTCCTATAAAAAACCTTTGGGTGTTTCAAAAATAGAATCATTTTTATCCAAATATAATCCAATGAATGAAAAACCCTAATAGAGTAATCCCTAATAGTTGAATACGCATGAAACCCTAGGTAAAAATGGAGAATGCATTACATTTACACCTATGAAGATGGAAAAAATTAAGAATCATGGTTGAAAATATAACCTTTAGGCTAAAATATAAAAACCCTAGAGAGAAGGATGAAACCTTATGGGAAACCTAGGGTTTATCAATGTTAAATAAATATACAATTCATAATATGCTTATCCTATTTTAGATTAACTTAAATTACAATAGGTTAAACTTGTGGAATTAATTCAAATATAAATATATGAAAATCAATCATAAATACAAATGTAACTACTTGAGATAGATTAGATAATGAAAATTCTATCTACAAAAAGTATTAAAGATATCAACATACCTAGCTTCAATGTTTAACTATTGATTGTGACTATTTTATAGAAATGGAAACAAATTAGAGTTAGTCCTATGATTCATCTTGATTCAAACTTTTTATTTGTGCACATAGCGTCAATATGATTAAAGCTAAACCAAAAAAATGATGAGAACTACTATGTCTAACATTATTGTCCTAGATGGATTTTTCTCTATGTGACATGCAATAGAGTTAACCTACTTGATATGTCTTTGTATGTGTGATATTTGATCATTGACTATATGTGTAACTCTAAAATTAGAGTCCTCTTTGAAACCCTAAGTCCACTTTTGAAGGATGAAAACTAGTTGAAAATTAAGCAATCATAATTAGGATAATATGACCCTAACCACCACAATTGATGATTGATTGATTCCTACACATCTAATAATTCAAAAAGGGAAGTCAAGCCACATGTATTTCATCCCCTTAATGTGAATGTGTAATTTTAATATTTTGATATATAAATATAACTATAAATTTGGGTTTGATATTGACAATATTTTCACTTGACCTATCTTGGTGTGTTTCAAACTTGGATGATGACTTCTCTTAGTGATTTTTTTTCCCATTTGGAAGAATAGGGAATATTTTCTAATTGTGTAATAGTATACTTGATAGGTACTTTATAATTCCATATGGATAATAAGATTGACCTTATTTTTTATTTATATTCACTCAATTAGGTAGATTCCCATACAACCAGCATACTATGTGAATAGGATGGCCTATAAAAATGATTTTAATTTGAAAAATATTCATTGTTAAGTGAAGGATGGTAATTTTAGCCTCAAAATAGTAATATCGACATTATCATCTAAGTTTGATTCTCTTTTCTAAAATAAATAAATGTAAATATGGTATTATATTAATTTATAAGAATAATATTTAATTGATTTATCATACATTAGAAACTTTGTGTAAGTGAATGATAGTAATTCATAATGGATTAGGTTCATAACTATCATGCATTTAGTGTCTAAAAATTATGAGTGAAGTTTGTTTCGAGATATATGAGTCATGGAGGATAATTTTAGATTAATGTCAAAATTTTCAAGTGTCAAATGGAAAATTTTAGTGTCTATAAATATTTAATAGCATTCATTGTGTTAATAGGCATAATTGGGGTTTTATTTATAAGTATACATAATCCACATTTCTTCTAAGTATTTACACTTAACCCATAAGCTAATGGAATCTGCATCATATCTATACAATATTATTAAGTGGATTAGATATTCTAATGGGTCCAATACCCTAGAGTCCTTGGGTAGATTCATGATAATTCTTAAATGGAATTAAATACACCATGGATCTATGAAATATGTGGTAGACATATTATTAATAGATATGGATGTGTGACTAATTATGTTTCAGACTTAATATAACCTAAGGGTCCGTAAAGGATGAAAATATCACAAGGATATATTTGAGAATGTTATACAAAGACCATAGGATCAATAAATTTTTCATTATCCCATATATCCTCTTATATTTAGTTCTAAAATTGATTACTATAATCGGAAATGATACTAAGGATCTTCAAACAAAAAAATAATTTATAATAAAATGCCAAATGAGGTATTATGGGTTTCATAGGAAAGTTATTGATGAGAGATTTTAGTTGGTTGTATCCATGATGTAGTTATATCAACCAAGTGTTCATTTTTACAAAAAATAATCCATATGAATCACAACCATTTTGGGAGAAAATTCAAGAAGGCCAACAAGCCAGGAAATGAAAAGACCTTAGGTAGAATAAAAAATAATTTTTCCTCTGAAAGGGTTAAATTGATAGAGTAGATAGAAGATAAAATATATCCACATGATATAAGTAAATAGGATATAAGTTATGATAAGGTTTCAAAATTAATATGTAAAAAGAGTTGAATTTAATTATTAGAGAAGAAAATAATGAAAGGAGCCACATATTAGAAACTGAAGTTTACTAATGAAGAAGGAAATAAAGATTAGTGAGAGAATAACACTAATGGATTTATATTGTAATCACAAAGAGGCTTATATATAGAGGAGAAGATAAATAATACATATTCATAAAGTCAGTAAATTATTTTTTATTAAGGCATGATTTCATTTAATTAAAAAAAATGATGATGTTTTTTTACTACAACACGCTCTAATTGGATGGCCAAGGTAATTCATTCATAAATAACCCCTACCATGATTGCATTAAGTGGTATCAAAGTATTCTAAGTGATTTTTCATATAGGTGTGAGAAATTAATTCAAGTGAAAATAACCATGTTAAAAGTGTGAGACTCAAGTTGATTTATTTCAAATTTTTGAAAGAGAAGGTTTAGTTAGAGTGAAGAAGAGTTTGTTGCAAGAAAGACGTAATGTTTTTACTGGGAGAGAGTTATGTGAGAGTGTTATATATTTTGTTATTAATTCTAATTCAATTTTTTAAAGATAATATTTCTTGAGTTAATTGAAATTTATGAAATAATTTTTTTCATAAAGAGAGGTTAATTTTGTTATAGGTATGTGAGAAGTTTTTCAAGTGTAAATAAAGTGAGAGAGATACTCTTTTTAAAGTCTAACAAGGGCTATGAAATATAAGTATACTTGAATCAATCCCATGTTTACAATTGAATAATATCACCAAGATTTAAAAACTTGGTAGATATGTTAAATGAAATCCAAGTAAGATTGTAAATAATTGATACTAAATCAAGTGGAAAAGATGTTGTTGTGAGTGAATATGGATAAGAATAAATAATTATGGGGTTATTATCCATATAAGAAATATTGGATGATTTTTAAGTAAAATAAAAAATTAAATAAAAGAGATTTGTATATCCAAGAGGAGAAGATCCCAGAATAGATAATAGACTAACAAAGGTCAAGATGAAAGAAAGAGGTATGCTGACTTAAAAGTTTTTTTTTTTGGTAAAAATATCCCAAAGGAGATAATGAAATGGGTGGTTGAGTTATATAATCTATTTTAATATGATAATTGAGAATACCCCATGGGGTAGATATTAGAATCAATAGGTTATCTCAAAATGTAGTTGTGTATTAGAGAGATATCCAAGAGAAGAGATGAGAGAAAGGAAATAATAAAGTGAGAAGTTGGGAACATATGGTTTCCACATTGATAAATTTCCATGTATGGAGCTCAAATATATATTTTTAAACAAAAAGGGGAAAAATATGAGTAAAGGTAATAAATTTGTTTTGAAAGATAATGGGGAATAGAGATCTCAAAGTAAGAATCCCAAGTTTGTTTTTTAGACTAACAAAGAGAAAGAAATATGTGAGGAGACCATATAGGAATAAATATACATAGAAGAGGATGTGGAGGTATTATATTATTGACCAAAATAAGGAGACCCATTAGTGGATGAATATAAAGTTTTTTTGGTATCCCTTAAGATATAAGGGGAAAAATTATCCTTGGAGAATATGGGAAATGCATACATATTTTATCTTTTGTAGGGAAATAAAGTTGAGGATAACAAAGAAGAATTTTAGGTTTCTATGAAGTAAACAATTGAGGTGGATAAAGTGCACATTAGGTGAGTTCATTTGAAAGTGATTTATATGAATAATAAACTCAAGTGAATATTAAGGAGAGAATAACCATAGATATGTTTTAGAATGGACCTTTGGGAGTCTATCATGATATTAAATTTTTTGAGAAGAATGTGAAAAACATAGAATAATTGGACAACATGTCTTTGAGGCATGAAAAAGATATATAAGGAGTGATTATAAAAATAATTGATTCCATTAAAGTGTTTGATCAATGTGCAAGACCAATAAGTAGATAATAGAAAACTTAGAGGATAAAGTGTGGTTTAGTATAACATGATAATATATGTGAGGGACAATGAGAAGTGGTGAAATAATAGGGATTTAATTTTTAGATATTAGTGATGGGAGAAAGGCATCTCATTAGAGAAATGGGAAGACATTTTAAAGGTGAAGAATATCACTCATTTTTCATAAAAAAATAAGGATATAGAGATGGTGGACATGGTTCTACCAAGAATATTAGAGGATGTTAGTGTCTTGGCACATTTGGGATCATACCACACAAATGTTCAAAGAGATACTCTTCTAATTAAATCATTACATTATTTTGATATAGTCAAAGGGAGTGTAGGTTAATTTTCACATGGCATAGTTTTGATGTCAAAGAAAGAAGAGAAGTAAGAAGAATGCAATCAGCCTAGACTTGATAAAAAGAGGTTGAGAAGTGATGGTGAAGAGAAATACAAACCATCACAATAATAGTTGAGCACTATTATATAGAATAAGAAAAGGGATAAAATCTTCTAAGTACCCAATTTTGGTGTTAATAAAGATAATAGTGTGAATATGGAAGAAGAAAGTATGGGGATTGTTAATTTTAATGTTCTGAAAAAATTATGATTGAAGTCAGTATGCAAGTGCATAAATGGAGAGAAATGAGGAATTTAAAGATGACTTCCAAGGTGAATATAGTTATACACTAGAGTTCATGAGATATGAATATATAGATAAATAATAATATTCTTTTAAGAATATTAAAAATTGAGAATCACAAGTAGGATGGTAGTGAAAAGGATAAGAGAATAAGAAGAGATGACAACTAATACATAAGAACAAATGAAAATAGAAAAGAGTGACATGAATAAGAACCCAACATTAGGTTAGATAGTGATTGAAAAAAACCAAGAATATTTTTGGTGGAGGTGTAGGATAATAGTAGTGGGTCCAATCCAAAAATAATACAAATATGTAATAAAGAATATCATGGTGCAGGTGCTTGGAAAGAGGTGGGTTTAATCCCACGATTACATGGAAAACTAAGAAGTGAATAGTTTTATAGATGTGGAGATATACTATGCCCAAATAGGGATAAAAATAAGAGAATAATTTTCTATATATAGATGGAATATGGTGGGTTTAATAACACAAAATAGGAAATATAGAGTATAGATAACTAGAAGAGGATGGAATTGAAACCAACTAGAAGCTAGAAATCAAGAGGAAAAGAAAAATTGAGATGAGATATTTGACGTGTTAAAATATAATATCATGGTCATCAATATTATTATCCAAAAGAATGTTTTTATACTTATTCCATCTATGTGTGTAGGAGCTCATATTTTGAGTACCATAGGTGTCTGATGTAGGATCATCCAAGGAATTCAAAAATATTGCATCACCAAGATTTGGTAGGTACTTTTTTTATATTCTAATAAATATCCTTAGGGAAAAATATTAACTTAAAAATATCATATATATCACATGGATATCTTTATCATATCACTTTGTTTCTTGAAACTCAAAATTGTAGATCTAATGACAATTAGTGTGTTGGAGGCCACATTTACACTAAGTGTTTTCATTTAACCCATAATCCAATGGATTCAACATCAAACCCAATAATATTCATAAGTGGATTTGATAGCATAACGATTTTTTTATTTGATGGAGTCCTTAGCCGGATGCATGACAATTTTTAAATGGAGTTTAAATAATCCATAAATACATGAATTAATAGGGGAATATGTTATTCATAATGATGGATGTATGGCCAATTATATTTTGGAATTAATCTACTCCACACTTACATTAATGATGAATATATCATGATAATATATATAATCCCATTATACAAAGACCCCAAGATTGTGACATATGTCACAACCCTATAGAGATCTATTAACATATTTCTAAAATTTAACATAATAATGGGAAAAAACACCAAGGATATTAAACAAACCATAATTTTTGAGATAAATCATAAAATGGGGCATTATGGGTTTCTTTATCAAGATATTGATGAGATATTTCAGTTGGTTGGGGATATGAGGTAGTTAAATCATCCACATGGTCATTATTACAAAACATTCATTAGGGATCATGGGCTGATTGGGAGAGAATTCAAGAAGGCCAATGAGTATAAAAAATAAAGGACCTTAGGTAGAAGATCAAAAATTTAATCCTCATTTGAAAAGGGATAGATCATAGAGTAGATAGAATCTAAAAAGAGGGTTATTCAATAAATGGGAAGAGAAGAGGTTTGAGAAGGATATATAATTAAGAAAAGAAAAGGTCTAAGTTGAAAAATTAGAGAATAAAATAAAGAAGGGTCCATAGATCAGAGAGGGGCTTGAATAATGGAATAGAAAATAGTGGAGAGTCTACAATTTAAGAATTTGTCTTTTAATCCTGAAAAGTCTTAGATATAAAGGAGAGAATACAAAATAAAGAGTTACAATGGAAGTGAATGTATATGTCTTTAAGGTTTGTTTTCATTAAATAAAAAAGGAATGGTGTTTATTTTCATGCTACATGGATCTGACTACATATACAAGTGAATCCCTTCACTAAGACCCCATACTATGACTAAATTAGTTTCTAATGCTCAAATTTCAATCAATTACAACATAATCCCATTAGTGATCATGTGTTTTTTTATAAGAATATGTTCTTTAAAATGAAAAATCCTATGGCTACTAAAATTTGCAAGACATTCAATAAAATATTACTTATATTAATGAGTCTATTATGTTTAAATGATTCTAATATTTTAGTGATATGTGCCATACACTTAAAAACCTTAAAGATAATAAATATTCTATGAAAAATCTAATGTATGGATGGAATCCTCAAAAATCTTCTAATTTTAAGTTTGAAACCAAACCAAATTTTAATTCCAGGGAAAATAATACAAATAATGAGGCTAAAACAAAGGTTGATGTAGTATTACAACCTATTAATTATATTTTCTAATCAACTCCTAAAATAAGGAAGTTTACTTGATTATCAGAATCCCCTCATAAGGTTTTATAGAATATACTAAATGAAACTTCATATATCCCCATCTACCAATATATGATAAAAGCACAACATAAGAGGTTTGATATCAATGCATATTTAGATTGACATATATGTGTAGAACATTCTACTAATATATTATGGTTTCAGACATAAGATATAATATCAATTGAGGAAAACACTATTTAGGTTATTGATGTTAATAGACTTACAAATTCTTTGGTTTCATAACCTAATGTGAAGCTTAGGATATTTTAAAATACTTTTCAAAATAATGTATTATAAGAAAATAAAACTAATCTTAAAGTGCATATGCATTACAAGGTGGATCCTCCTCTCACTTTTTATGATTTTAAAATTTAGGTGGGTCATCCTATAGATTAAATTATTTTTATAATTATAATCATGTCTATACAATGACCTATAGTCACATTTGATGACCATGAGATTATTGATGATTATTCTAATAATGCACATTTTTTTGGCTTTTATTTACTCACATCCTATGGATAGTGTTATGGTGGATAATGAGTCAAGTGAAAACATATGAATTATACCATTACTTACTAGTCTTAAGAGTGGGTGTGTGTGTGTGTATTTTATTGATACAACTACTAAAGTGATAGGATCTCATGGAAAGAGACAAAACCCTCTCAGTGGCATTATGTTAGTAATTAAGATGGAGCTTGTAACTATTATTATGTGGTTTTTGGTTCTTCCAAATACTTATACATTTAGCATGATATTAGGATGTACATGGATACATAATATTCATGCAATACCATCTTTGATATATCGATGCTTAAAGTATATCTATAAACATTAACTAGTTAATGTTTTATTTGTTCCATGTGAAGAACCTAATTAAATGGAGAAATTTACTCAGCCACCTCCACCACAACCCATTGTAAAAATTATACAGGTTCATCATATAAATGAAAATGATAGGCAATTGTATTCATATAAAATGAAAAAATTGGTAACTTGAACATGGTTAATGACACCTAACCCATAGGTCCCTCCTACTTTCCCTCATGACCTTCATAGGCATCTTTTTATTAATTACCAATCATCCATAGCCTTCAAAAATTGATCCCAATTGAATCAAACCCCTTTTTTCATGACTAATCCATCCCCTACGTCCCATTAGCTTAGGACAATAGTGCCACACTTGGACTATAGTGCCAATGCCACTCATGTCCACTTTCAATGCTCATGTCCAAGTGTAATTTTGGCCCCAATGGTTAGTTTATTTTGGTTCCCCATCCTTTTCATTGTCATCCTAATGAAACTAAATTCAACCCATTACCAATATATCCTTATAAAATCCCATTCAAAGATCATTTGGAAAGGGTTGAAAAATATCACTAAGAAAGCAAGAATACAAGCAAGACTACTTAGGAAATCTTCCTTATTCTTTGCATATAGCCAACCAATATAATTGAAATATTATTCAAATCCTTACACTAGTCACTAGAAACCTCAAGAACATATATTTTAGAATTTTGCATCTTCATACACACTATTTCACAAAGCACATCAAGTGGGATAACTACATATGGTTTGATCCCTCTTCAGAGTATTGGTATGTAGGTAGTGTGACCACACAAGGGGTATGGATAAAAATTCAATGAATCATACACACAATAACCCCTCTCCATCCTCTTTCTTGCAAATTTTCAAATCAAAATGAAGTATAGGGTGTGAAGAGAAAATCTTCTCTACAAGGAGCTCTACAAACTTCCAACTATCAAAACTTCATGGATAGGGTCGCATAGACCTTGTGAAAAAACTCAAAAAGATCAAACACTCAGGATAATAGTGGTAGAGGTGGAATATATTATTAGTGATACCCCTATCCAATTTCAACACTCTTATCTAATCATAAAACAAAGGTCAAATCTTAGTTTGGGACAGTGTCCCAGTCCTGCACAATGAATCTCAGACCTTGTCTCAGCTAGTTTCTAGCTAAGTCTTATTTTCTCTATCTTAATACTATTTTTATAAAGGTAAAACTTAAAATATAATTTAAAAAAATAATTATATTATTTATTGCATATTTATTTACTGATTTTACTACTCAGATCCTTTAACTAAATTAGGAATAATACACCAATATTCCCAAATCTGTTAAATCATTTGGTGAACCCGACTTACTTCATTTGTGTATAAAAACCTTAGAAACCCTAGGGTAAATTTCCTACTAATTTTTCATATATATTTTTTTAAATTTTTTACCTACATAATAAAATCAGAAATCAGCATTAAAATTTAAAATTTTATAGTAATTTTAAAATAATTTTATTTCAAACCCTAGTTGTCTATACTAGGTCCCAATATTTTCCTAGTAATTTTCCAATAACTTTCTAAATTTTTAATTTCATATGTAAATTATAAATTCACTTTAAATCTAAAAATTTCATATTAATTTTCAAAATAATCATTTTTCAAACCCTAGTTCCATACACTAGGTCCTATTACTTTTGAGATATCACCTTACATTCTAAAATCAGATTTCAAAAATAGACCTCACTTATTCACAAAATTTTCTTATATTTCTTGAAAATAATAAGGAGACCATAATTGGTCCTATCATTTACATTAATGATGAAGTTTATCTTATGTTAGTATAAATCTTCAATCTTTGCATTTCATGCTTACTCTTTATAATAACAAATTATATTACAACATTTATTGCTAAAACTACACAAGATTTCAATATTCCCTTTACATACTCTCTCTCTCTCTCTCTCTCTCTCTCTCTCTCTCTCTCTCTCTCTCTCTCTCATGCATAAATATTTCCAAATCCATTTTACTAAACATGTTACCAATTTTATGTTACATGCCAAAATTTTCTATACATTCATGCACAATTTCATATTCTATATCCTTTCATTTATATCTCTCATGTGTAAATTTTTTAAAGTTTATCATGCTAAACACATTAGAAATGTCATAGTAAATATCAAAATTTTGTATGCATTTATGCACAAATTCATGCTTTCTATCCCTTGATTTCTATCTCTCCTATGGAATTTTGGTTATAAACATATTATTATACAACTCATCACTCACATTTCATACATTTAATTCCACATTTTTGCTTTCTACCTAGATGCATATAACTCCTTAGATACTTTTGAGTATCTCCCTATGACTACTAGACACAAACAAACACTAGCAGTTATATATATCCCTCATCCTTTAAAAATAGGTACATATAGCTCTTATCCCACACCTACTACCAGTTATATGCCTATAATAGATAATTTGGTATATGCTATCACCCAATTTTTAGAAGATAGGTAGGTTGATTACACCCATGGCTATAGCTTTATCACTTAGGTTAGCACCCCTTTTGATATAGTTTCAATTCTCAATCTCCTTTAATGATCGGATGTTTACAAATATGTGTTATATGTAATCCTTCATAATACTATAATTCTTATTTCTACTAAACCAACTTATGGTACATCTATTATCAACACCATGTAATGGACTACAGAACACATTTCTTTTGAAAAAGAGGATTTACCCCATGCCACATCATTGAACAACACCTACCTTTATATATTCAACTAAGAATTAATGATGTGGGGGTCAAAAGGGTATTAGTTTATAATGTTTATGACTCAACATTTTCAACATTTCTTTTCTTAAACATCTTAATATACAACCTCAAGATCTTGACAATTCTGATATAAACATCAGAGGTTTTGACAACATTTGATAGAAATTCATGGGTCAATTAACACTCAATATTACCTTAGGGCCTAAGACACTACCAACTACTTGAAAAGTCATGCCAAATGACCTCAACTATAATTTATTATTTGGTCAACCCTAAATTCATGATATGTATGTGGTCCCTTCTACACTCGATGCTTATTTAAAATTTAGTTACAAAGGCTAAATCTCCACATGACTAATAGATAATGATCCTTTTAAATACTATCAAGTTGCTAAAACTCCAAAAAATTATATTCCATACTTTAATCTTGGCAATATACCATCATAACCTATTATTCATAGTATACCTTTAGACCATGTAACACATTAACCAACTCCAAGTTCCATAATAACTTCAATACCAAGTCACCAGTTTACATCTCCTTTCACATTTAAATATCTCAATAAGATATGATATCATGGAAAATGTCTTGGAAAGCATGAACAAGGAATCATCAATCCTATCGAGGCATCTACACAACATGGAACACAAGGTCTAGGATATCATTTTACCCACCTTCATAATAAGCCTTCTTCTGCCACTTCAAAGCATATAAAGTTTTGTCCACCCACTACACCAATAAACCACACCATTAATCATACTTTAGAATTATCATTGATCTATCTTGATCTCATTAATGATTTAATTTCACCAGACATGCTCACACTAGATGAATTTTCCAATGATGAATCCCTCCAATAATTTCTTGGAACATATGAGTACCTTCCATTTTGGCATCATAAAAATAGATTTCCTCATCACACAAATGCCCATGCATACTTCAAAGAAATTCTAGTTTCCTCAAAAGACATATTGATTGATTTAGATGATACTATTACTACCTTTCTACACACTTGATCATTCTACATTGCTTAATGAAGAAATAGGTAATTTTAATTTTGGAACCGACTAGGATTCCCACATTGCTTTATTAGTTTTTTCCCTATGAAAGGAAGAAATTATATATATATTCATCAAACCTTAATATATTTTACAAAAATATTTGCTTGGTATTACTCAGATATGCCAAGAATTGATACATCCATAGCAATTCATTGGATTCCTTTATAACCAGATGCTAAACCTGTTAAACAAAAAAATTGCAAAATGCATCCTAAGGTGGCTCTCTTAGTCAAAGATGAGTTACAATTCCTCTTTGATGCTAGTTTTATTTGAAAAGTAGCACACCTTGAATAGGTTTCTAAAATAGTCCAGATGGTCAAACCCAATATGTAAATTTGGTATTGTTTTGATTCATGCAATTTAAATAAAGCATGCCCAAAAGATGATTTTCCTTTACTTAACATTGACATGATCATCAATTCCACAACTGGATATGAAATGTTATCATTTATGGATGGCTTTGCATGATACATCCAAATTAAAATTGCTAAAGAAGATAAAGAAAAAATATATTTTACAACACCTTGGGGTACATTTTGTTACATTGTCATGCCTTTCAAATTAAAAAATGCTAGAGCCACATAATAGTGTACCATGACACATATATTTCATGATTTGATTCACCATACTATCAAATATTATGTTGATGATATCTTATCCAAATCCAAACAATGACAACATCATGCTATTGATTTATGAAAAATATTTCAAAGACTGAAACAATATAATGTCTAATTAAACCCAAAGAAGCATGTTTTTAGATTTACATCAAGAAAACTCTTAGGTTTCATTATTTTTTAGCATGACATAGAGGTTGACCCTAAGAAATTCAAATCAATCATCGACATGCCACCTATTATGAACTTAAATCAACTTTGATCCCTAAAGATCAAGATACAAGCAATCCATTATTTTTTAGCTTAGCTTGCTAATAAAACTTAGTCATTCACTCAATTACTAAAGAAATAAACAAAGTTTATCCGGGACCAAGCCTACCAAGAAAGCTTTGATACAATCAGGTAATATCTTCTTAATGAACCTATCTTTGTACCATGTGTCCTTGATAGGCCTTTATTACTATATATCTCAATAATAGACCATGAATTAAGATCACTCTTAGCACAACATGATGATCAACACACTAAATGATTAGTTTATTACATTAGTTGATTACAAATAAAATTACTCCACAATAGAAAAGTTATGTTTAGAATTAGTTTTCACCACACAAAAACTTTGACATTACATGGTAAATGATTAGACTCAAGTTATCACAAAAGCATATCCCTAAAAGTTTCTCATAGTAAAACCACATTTCTTCAGTTGCATCATAAAATAGGTCATGTTATTAACAGACTTTGACTTAAAAATAGTTCTCCAAAAATTAATAAAGTGCCAAATCATTGTAGACCATTTGGTAGCTACACCAATCATAGACACTAAACCTATTAATGACACATTTAGAGATGATTTCACTACCTATTCTACTCATTCCAATACTTGGACCATGATATTTGATGGTTCTCAATGTGCATCTGATGTGGGGACAAGCATTGTCTTTGTCGACCCTTCTGGTCACATAGTTCCTATTACATATCGATCAAGTTTCTCCTAAACCAACAACACCATAGAAAATGAAGCACTTATTTTTGGTCTATTTTCCACCCAATCTCTCCAAATTAGATCTATTCAAGTGTTTGGTAAGTCCTAACTTGTGTTAAACCAAATAAATGATGTCTATCAAACAAAAGAATAATATCTCATCCCGTACTAAAACATGGTACAATGTTTATTATCATAGTTTGACTACTTTTATATAGAAAGTATACCAAAAAAAGACATATGACATGAAAATCTAATGGCAATTGCCACATCTTTGATTCTTATCCACATTAATGATGATAAATCTATTTTCACAACTAAATTATTATAATTTCCATCAATATCCAATGTGGATTTGATTACACTATCCATTCTAACCACTACACGTAGTTTCACAACTCTATAATGGTTCTCTAATATCTATAACTTTCTAAACAAATCTATTACACCAAACAATTTTTCTTGAAATGAAAAATTCAAGTTACACAAGCAAGCACCCCATTATGTAATAATTTGTGGAGACATTTTTAAATGATCCTTCAAAGGATAATCATTTTTATGTTTGATGTCATCAGAAGCCAAAATTGCTCTTACATAGATACCTAATAGTGAGTGTGTTGGTCACTTCAGTGGAAAAGCCATGTCACACAAATTTATTTGAAAAGGCTACTACTAGCCCACCATGGAAGATGAATGTATACAATATGAAAAACTATATAATAAATGCCAATGGCACAGTAAATTATAGCATGCACCATCATAATAATTATAGATTATTGTCTCTCCATGGACATTCATGTTACGGGGATTTGATCTTATTGGAAAAATTAACCTTGAATCTACCAATGGACATAAATTCATAAGCACAACTAAAAAATAATATACCAAGTAGGTAGAAGCCATTCTACTTCAATCTACTACATGTGAGGACATTTGTATCTTTCTCATGACTCACATTATTTCATGCTTTGGCTTGCCCATAGCCACCATTTTTGATAAATGAAACATCCATTAAGAACAAAAGTATCAAGAAATTTTGCACAAAATATAAGATTAAACATGTATTCTCCACTTCATATTACCCACAAGGAAATGGTCAAGTAGAGGCCACCAATAAAACCACCAACAAAATTTTGAGAAAAATAGTGACCAAATTTGGTAATGATTGGCATAATCAACTAGTCTTTGCATTATGGGCATATCTCACAAGTATCCACACATGAAAAAGAGCCACTCCTTATTCACTTATTTATGATATATAAGAATTTTTACCATTGGAATTATAAATCCCATATTATCATGTCTCCCTCAAAGGTATTCTCATTGATGACTAGTATCATGAAAAGTGTCTACACTAGCTTGATTAGTTATACCATACATGCATTCAATCAGTAGAACATCTCAAAATCTACCAACAATGTATACAATGATCCTAAAATAAATGAGTTTATGCCATAGAATTTGAAGTTAATGATTTCATTTTCAAATAAAATATTCATAATGTCAATGCCAAAGAAGAAATCAATGAAAAATTCAAACCAAAATGGCTAGGTCCATACATTTTTACCAAAAATCTTAGCCCTAAAGTTTATCATCTAGCCTCACTTGAAGGAAAGAAACTAAAAAATACAATGAATATTATTCAACTATGTAGATTCTATGTCTAGCATTTCATTTCACACATTGTATTGTACATAATTTTGTTAAATTACTTGTACATAGTTCCTTTTTTCAAATTATTGTACATAGTCTTCATGTGATTGATTGTACATAGCTTAAAACATTTCAAAATGAAAAAACAATTTAACATTTCAAAATTAAAACACAATACAAAAACATCCAAATATGTCAAAACACTAAAAACATTTCAATTATATGCATCATCCATGATTTACATTACTACTACTATGCTAGACTTACATTTGATGTTTTATGTTATTATTTTTCAATTTATATACATTACCATACTTTACTTGATCTTCTTTGATTGTGTGTGGTGACATCCAACTCCTTGATTACTTCACTCTACCCATTGAGGGGGCATCCTACTTCTACATTCGAGACATACATTGATATGCATAACCACTAGGGCATCTTCAACATGACTACACCATCTAGGTTATGTCATTCCTATACCACACACTCTAGTTAACATGTTGATGTACATTAATTACTAGCTTGCACAAATTACTCTATCAACATTCCACTAGTATATAGCACTTGTGTGTTTATTAGCATATACTTAGTCTTGTATTTACATGTATTTTATACCTTCACATTCTTTCTTTGATTAGTTATATGTGATTTTATTTATAGTATTTACATGATTTCTTTTCTTACTTTGTATAGCGTGATGTGATTACATTTTCTAGTTCATGTTTATCTTCTATATGTGCCTTAAGACATTTGTCAATGTTCTTTGATTTTATTCATGTGTTCCTTTGTACATTTGCCAATTTACCTTACCTATACTCTTCTATGTGATTGTGACTTTCACACCAACCTTGCTTATTTCAATTATATGTGTATGTATCATTTGAACATGCCTTGTATGCTTGCCTTCTAGTTTGAGTGGCATGTGTCCATGTCCCTTGTTTTCTTGGCCCCTTAGCCATTTTTGTATGCTTTATTTTTTGTTTTATTTGAATTATTTATAATGCATTGATTCACATCATGCATTATTTTTATATATTGGATGCCATGATGGACATCATGCTCCATCTTTCCTTGCCAACTAACAACTAACTAGACTTCCACTTCCAGCTCCAATTCAATACATTGCACATGAAAATACATTATTATATCTATCTAGGTATACCCATGTTGATCTAATAATATATCATTACAAACCATGCTATAACTTGAGATATCTTGTTGATTGTCATTTTTATATCATGTATCTTTGCATCATAACACACTTGTAGGGATTTTTATTTTGGGGGTATTAATTAAAGAGTCTTAATTACTACCCTCAAAAGAGGGGGAAACAAATAGGGGTTTTGTCATAGAGATCAAATCTCCTAATGGTTGAAAATTCAACTTTCAAAACACCCAAAATAGTAACTAGACATCAAACCAGATAGAATAAACTAGGCAAATAGTGAAAATTTTAGAATAGTCATCATATTTAGCCCAAGACAATAGTGCCAAGATTGGACTACAATGTCAGTGCTATGAATGTCTATTTTTGGTGCTCCTATCCAAATAGCATAAAACCAAACTTTCTAGAAGTAGGTAGAAAGGTAAGTTCAACTATAGTTTTGCATAGTCAAACCAATTCATAATTAATATTTTTCAATATACTTTTGATCAAAGAATCTAGATATAGGTGGAATCATGCATGACATGATGGATTTCACTTCTAGTTTTAGATATGATAGTTAATATATCTTCCAAATTAGAATCCATGTTTCCAACACCAATGATTGGGGGTAATGTGCATGACACATTTATTTTTTTTATTTTCAAGTTCAGCATTACCCAAACATTTTTAGTAGTTGCATGCCTTATTCCATATACAGGTGGTTGGAATAATTTTGGAGTCACTTTCATACAAGCCTAACTTTCACATTTTGGAGTGGCTTTCATATAATCCTAGTGCACTAGTTTCAGAGTGGCTTTCATACAAGCCTATTCTCCATCTTTTAGAGTGGCCAAGAGTGGCCTAATTTTTAGAATAAATTTGGCTATCCATTCAAACATTTTTATATCATAATACATTCATGGGATTAAGGATCCATCTCATATGACATATAATTCATATCAATATCAGTTCATAGCTTCACTTCATGGGGCAATGATGGAGCCAAAGGACTAGCTAGCCTTTTTATTCTTGAGCCACCTATTTAAAGGGTTGGACACATATTCCAAACATCAATCAACACATGCATGACCACATAGCTTCACATAGTGGGTGATGATGGATCCAAAGAGTCAGCCTTTGCATTCTTCATCCACTTCTATAGAATTGAGCACTAAGCTCTATTTGCAATACTACTCTTGATTCAACACACATCCAACATTAATCAAAATCACTCAGCATCATAATAGGTTTTGTATTAGTCTATATACTTGGTGAGGTTTATTCATTCCTTTCTCTTCCTCTCTCTCTTACCCAAATTTGTATGTTCTTATTTTAGATATAGTGTATCTAGTAAGAACTGATCTACTATGTATTTTTTCTTTTAGATTCATACTTTATAGTGTGCCATCTCTACGCACACCCAACATCACACAAGATTAATGGGCTTTACCCTTATATTTAATTTAAGGTATGCTTTCTATTTTCACTTTATCCTAGTATTTTTCTTTACTACATCATTAGAATAAAGGAGGGAAAATTTAGTCATATAAAATTTAAAAATTGGTAACTTGAGTGTGGCTACTGACACCCAACCCATAGGTCCCTCTTGATTGTTATCATGATGCTCATAGGCATATTTTCACTAATTCTTAGTCATCCATAGCCTTCCAAACTTGATCCCAACTGAGCCAAAACCCTTTCTCCATGACTAATTCATCCCCTCATGTCCCATCAGCTCAAGAGAATAGCACCAAACTTAGACTATAGCAATGGCACCACTCTTATCCACTTTTAGCACTCTGTTCTAAGTATAATTTTTTCCCCAATAGTTAGTTTATTCTGATTCCCCATCCTTCTCCTTGTCAGACTAATATGAGCACATTTAACCCATTACCAATAGATCCATATAAAAGCCCATTCAAAGATCACTTGGAAAGGGTTGGCAAATATCACTAAGCAAGCAAGAATACAAGTAAGACTACTCAATAAATCTTACCTAGTCTCTACATACAACTATCCAATATACTTACAAGATTATTCAAATCCTTACATCAATCCTTAGACACCTCAAGCACATCTAGTTTAGCATTTTTCACCTTCTTACACACTATTGAACAAATCACATCAAGTGGGAGAAATACATATGGATTGATCCCTCTTTAGAGTATTAGTATGTAGGCAACATGCCCACATAAGGAGTGTGGATATACATTCATTAAATATTACACACACTAACCCCCCCTCCCCCCCGCCTCTTTCTAAAAATTGGTCAAAACATAATATAATATATGGTGTGAAGATAAAATCTGCTCTATAGGGAGATATATAGACTTCCAACTATTAAAACTTCATGGATAGGGTCACACAAACCTAGCGAACAAAACCCAAAAAACATAGATCCTTAGGACAATAGTAGCAAAGGTGGAATACAACATCGGTGCCACTCCTATCCACATTCATCACTCCTATCCAATCATAAAATGAAATTCAAAACTTAGTTTATGATAGTGTCCCAATCTTGCATAGTGAATCTCAGACCCCATCTCAGCTGTATCAACTAGTTTATAGCTAAGTCTTATTTTCTCCATCTTATTAATATTTTTAGGAAGGTAAAAATTGCAATCTAATTTATGCAAATCAGTAGCTTAATTATTTCATAGTTATTTCCTAATTTTACTACTTAATCCCTTTAACTAAATTAAGAATAGTACATCAATATTCTCAGAACTATTAAACTAGTAATTGATCTTCATTAAAGACTAGTGATTCAATATATACTACATTAGGATTAAAGTATAACAAAAATCACCTAGTTTATCATGTCCTAAGAGAATTATAAATTTTTATCTACATATTTCATAATTAATATTGACACATTCTCCTACCATGTAACAAAGTCCACAAGTTTATATGTCTTATAGATATACATAACATACACATGATCATGTTGACTATAAGTACAATGTTTGATATTTTAGAACATAATAATGTTGAATAAAATGAGAATGTTTTATACAACACATGATCACTGACTTAGATAATGATACACATGTTACCCCTCACCCATAACATGTCACATTCAAATGGATCAATATAATACCTACATGTGAGAATCTACTTGATGAGATAATTGGCTTTTAGGAACATAATTAAATTCAAAAATTAAAATTAAAATATACAAAAAAATGAAAAGCTAAAAATAATGCCTTATTTAACAATGTAAAATATTATTCATCTTTTTTATATTAATGACAAGGTTGATTTGATATATTTGGCCTACATTCAAATTCAAACCCAACCTAAGAAGGTTTCCATTGAGGATTTCCATCTATAAGACTTGTTGGATCATTGGGGGAGTGCTTCATGCATAGTGATTTATGCCCCCCATGATGGCCCACCCCAAATTCTACCTCCACCATCTCCCAAGAGACATCAAACATGTTCACATAGTCTCAGTCACTTCTCCACTCATGTAAATTAAGGAGAATAGAGATCACCCCTACCACATGTAAATTCTAATAGGGTTCCTCCTAGAGGAATTATCTAGTTGGCATTGATGCTTAGATTTATCCTACTGATGGATGGGTGATAAATATGACTTTAGCTTTAGACCCCATGGATTCTTGGGTGATGTTAGATCATCCTTCAATATACCCTTCCACTTGGACTACACTTTCACCCAAGGTTATCCTCCACCTACTCCCTTGGGTACTATATCCTTTGCTTAATTCTCTTCTAATTTTATAATGTGGTTTTAAGTTTCGTGTCTTGTTTAAATTTTATTTTTGTTTCCTTTTTTGTGCCATGTTCTAAGCTAGTATTTTTTCCTCTAGAATGGATTATTAATCATGAATACCAACCAACTAGGTTTGTATGTAACATTTTATACTTTTATTATTTGTATAATAAATTTATGTTGAAGCAACACACACACACACACACACACACACACACAATATGTATATATATATATATATATATATATATATATGGGACCTATGCATGACATGATTTGTAATTTTACACAATTCATTGATATTTTTAAACATATAAATGGTTAATTACATAACTATTTTAAATTTAAATGTTTTTCATGGTATGCATGTGTGGTATGCAAGACATATATTTCATAGATGACACATGTACATACATATGTGGGGCATTACTTACACCCATAGGCTACCTTTCCCCATTGGGGGTATGCCTACACTAGGGGAATATTTGTAGAAATTTCTAGTTATATATTTCTATTCCCTTCCATTGATTATATTAAACTACTTAGATTATTTATACATGACCTACTACTCATATTATTTTTAGTGTATTATTTCCTATAGATATTATACTTTTATATACTAGATGATGAAATAAATTGATTATGTGGATTAATATTATTTTCTCCATGTATGTTTGATGTTTATTATTATCACATGTATGATCATTGATGATTCTATATTACATTTTACATGAGTGTGTTCATTATGTTTTTTCATGTCATGCATCAGTTGTAGCATAGACCATTTAGTCCATGTTGGGTCAAAGTTTAAGCATATCCTAATTTATTTTATGATTCATGATCATGATATTACATGCATGTATTTTTTTAAAATTTATGATTATTTTTGAGCTTGATGCCATGATTTATACAACACATTCTTCTAATGTATGTAATGCCATGATTTCCATCATGCATATTCTATGTTATTTATTATTATGTGCCTAATTTATATATCTAGTTGACATGAATATTGGAGATTTTTTAGTGATGTCATGTATGTGTCCATGTGAGTAGATGAAGTGCTTTGATATCCTTTGTAATATTGACAAAGTGTGTAATGTGCTTGTTTTAGTGTGCCTTTTGTTTTCTTGGTTAATCTTCAATTTTAGTATGATTAGAGGCATTGAAAAATTAGTATGGTGATTAGATCATGTGAAATAGGTCCCCAAGATGTTATATATGATTTAATATCTTGTGTGCATAAGTGGAATTCATCTAGTAGTCCATAGTTTTTATCTAGATAGTTTGGGTCTAGTGGTAGAAAATCTGAGTAGTTAATTTGTTGATGTCACCATTACAACATATGGATGGGTCAGGGGGAGTTAGTCATATTATTTTGATCACATTAGTACCTAGTTTTTATTCATTAATTATCAGGTCATGCATCAAAACATGGTCAAATATATGAGGGTAAAAAGTTGGCTTCTTAGTTAGAATTCATTGTTTTCTCATACTTGGCCAAATTTTCATATGGCAAAATAGAGTTGAGTAAGCATGTTGATGAAGTCAAAATTCACACTTGTGAAGGTTTATATAAAAAAGGTCACATGGGTTTGTTTATTTTTATTCCTAGATATTATTTAACAAATTTTAGGTCATGCACTAAAGTGCATTAAAAGTTATGCAAGTGTAAAGTTGGGCTCCCAAGTATTTTGACTATGTTTTCCCATACTTAGCCAATTTTAAACTATGGAAAGAAGATCCAAGTGAGAATTTTTATGGTGTTATATATTTCACATGTGAAGGTGTCAATATATTTTAATCATATGGGTTTATTTAGTTTTGATCATAGTTGATTTGCATTAAATTTGATATCATGCTTTGAAGTGCATCAAAAGTTATGCACAATCAAAGTTGGCCTTCCAGGTAGATTTTGACATTATTGGCTTCATGACATAATATTTTGAGAATGAATTTTAATGGTATTGTATCTTTCATACATGAGGGTCATATGATCTATTTTTTATATGGTTAAATTCTCCTATATGATGAGATCATTTGCTCCAAATTTGGGATCATGCGTCAAAGGACAAAAGATGTTATTAAGTTTCAAAAATGGCTACTTAGGCATATTGAAAGGGTCCCCATACATATTCATTTTTCAAAGGGTTAAAGCTCAAAAAATATTGACAGTGAATTTAGCTCAAAGAAGTCAAGAAGAAAGGAGATGAGGATAGGTGAATGATGTTTAATGACTGAAAAAGTTACAAGATAAGGATCCAATGGTTAGTAGATGATTGTATAGATTGATAAAATGGTGAGAATTGATATTTAAACACCTAGTTGACCCATATAGATTAATAGATCATGTAGAGTTAACATTTCAAGATTACATGATATGAGGTGAAATTAATATAGTTTTAATGTTTAAATAATGACACTTATGTGTTAAAGATCAAACAATATTGATGTGAGCATTATGTTCTAGGTTTAACTGTGACTATTTCCATTTGCATATTTGAATTTTCTAGGGGAAAAAATAGTGTTTTGTTTTTAGACCATAACTTTTGAGCTAGACAAAATTTGTTGATGCGGTAAAAAGTAAAATGATAGAAGAATCAAAGGTGTATCTAAAAATAGGTATTGTAAGAATTATAGGTGGGTATAGATAAATATTTTGATCTCCAAAGACTATTATGTTTATGTATATGTTATACAAGTGATTGAGAAGGATATTCAAGTATCTGTAGATGTTAGTTTGACTTTTCATAGTTGATTAGCTATTTGGGAGTGTTGTAAACTCTATGAGGATGTTATGGAAGTATTTTGGAGGTGTGATCATTATATCTTTAGTATGAACAATTTTTAAGAAGTTGATTGTATGTTTGGTAATGGTGTTCTTGTGTATAAAGTCTCAATTTGAGTTGATTGAGCATACACAGATGTGAACAAAGGTGACTATGATCATTTAAGGATGTTATAAGGAACATAAGGAGTAGACCCATATATTTGAAATTGGTTATGTGTTCTTAATTTTTTTTTTTGGTGTGCTAAATGTGTAAATAGGTCTCTATGAGACCTATAAGATCTACAAGTGCCTTATTAAAAGGTATAAATTATTAAGTGTGAATCATGTGAGATGCCTCAAGGGTGAAGGAATGCATTATGGCCAATAAGGATTAATGTGGACTTGATGATTCATGATATATCTATATATAGTGAAATCAAAGATGATTATTTCTAGACTTTGTGTGAGAGATTTGGGAGAAATTGGCGAGAGGTTTGTGCATGTGTTCTGTAGATTGAAGGAGAAGTAGAGTGCCCTCAAGATGAGTTAAAGAGAAGAATAGATTAATGACTATTTATATGACCTATATGTCATAATTCTATTGGTATAATTGTGATCTTGTAGATTGAGTGTCAGTGAAGGTAAAGAGTGATAAGTAGAGGTCCATCATCAGTTATTCAAGACATTAGTTATAAGGTGGAAGTGTTCTTCTCAAGGAGGGTTTACAGGACTTGATCATCCTTAGGGGAAGTCATTCCTTGTGAAATATGGTTTCCATAAATACCTTTGATCAAAAGGACTTGTTCAAAGGTTCCTGATTAGAAGGACTTGATCAATTTCTTGTTTGTGATAATCTTATAGGATAGTAGTCCATGTGTTTTTAGGTTTGAGAGTGGATTTATTCCCCAAGAGGGTTTCCCATGTATATCTTATGTTATGTATATAATCTTGCATTATATTCTTTGTTCACTCTTAAGAATGATATGTATGCTTTATGAATGATTGTGTTTAATTCTTAAATATATTTAAGGTTTTTGAAATTGAATTGGATTGTTTGTCACCACTAATTCACCCCCCATTAATAGATTGTAACTCTAAAAATTGGTATCAGATCCTAGTCCTTAATGTAAAGTTTAAGAACTTAAAGGTGATAAAAGGTATAATGGTTGAAAAAGAGGTTATGTCTTGTATTCAAGACAATCTAGTTTGTGCTTTATCATAATTCAATAGTGTCAAGACACAAGTGCAAAGTCTAGAGGTAATAATCAAGAATCTTTAATTCATGATGAATAAACATCACAATCAAAATAAAGTCATGAATAAATAAGATGTGTTCGTATCTAAGGACAATATGGATTTTAGATCCACCAAAAGGATCAATATTTAAAATCCATTGAGCATGAATGGTCAAGATAAAAGATGAACAAACATGAACAATTTATTCAATGGGTATTCCTTCTCCTGTAATCAATTTGGTCATAGATATAGGAATTTATCTCTCTCTCTATCCAAAGACCAAAAGGTATTTCATATCTTAAAATTGTAACTAACAAGGTCATATATCTAAAAACTACATAAGAGAATTTTGGAAAAAGGATATACAAGTCATTGACACCATTAAATGGTTCAAGAAGACTAAGTCTAAAGAAGAAAAGAATCAAAATTCAAGAAGACCACAAAAGGAAGAGTTATTGTTTGTTCAAATAGCCTTGTATACTCAAGAAGATGAGAATAAGATATGGTTCATAAATAGTGGATGATCAAATCATTTGATAAGACACAAGAGAAAGTTTATCTCTCTAAAGAAGACCAACCCAAGCGTAGTGAGATTTGATGACAACAAATATGCTAACATTATTGACAAAGGTACTGTGAGTTTGGATAGTGGTCTTATGAATACTAAGAATGTATTATATGTAGAAGGTTTGAAACATAATATTTTAAGTGTAAGCCAAATGTGTAAGCAAGGAAATGTTGTAACTTTTCATGGTGATGTATGTGAATTAAGAAAGGAAAAATCTATCAAATTAGTTTTGAAGGTTCATAAAATAGATAGCAACATGTATGTATTCCATGAATCCTAGAAGGAAAATTTATTTATGAGTCATTTGGAATAAAGTTGATTTTGGCATAAAAGGCTTGGACATATAAATTTTTATAATATGGTAAAGATCAGTTCAAAGGGGTTGGTAAGGCATATGCCCAAGATTTCCAAGATTCCTCATTCTCTTTTCAAGGCATGTCTTCATGGGAAGAAAACCAAGAGAAGATACAAAAACAAAGAATTATCCACTACAGAGCCATTATATTTGATCCACACTAATCTATGTAGACCTATGAAAACTCAAAGTATTCAAGGTAATAGCTAATTCATGCTTCTCATTGATGATTTTACTATGATGACTTGGATATTATTTCTTGAAGAAAAATTAGAAGATTTTGTAAAACCTGTGACATTCAAAAACCTTGTTGAAAATGAAAAAGGTTCAAAGATCAAGTGTGTGAGATCAAACAAAGAAGTTGAGTTTTTTCCTCATAATTTCAATGATTTTTGTGAATAACAAGGGATAAGAAGCCAATATTCTACTAATATAACAACACAATAGCATGGTGTTGTTGAAAGGAAGAATATGACTATTTTAGATATGAGTAGAACCATGATTCAAGATGCAAAATTATCATATGGCTATTAGGAAGAGGCAAGTAACACTTATGTTTACATCCTAAATATGTGTCAATATATGATGAGGGTATATTATTAGGTTACTCCTATATCAATACAACCTATAGGTGCTTCAATAAGAGATTTCACAACATTTTTGAAAATTCAAATGTAAGGGTGGTTGAGAAAAGTAAAGTCAAAAAGCCAAAATTGTAGGTAAGTGATTCAATTCAAAATTATGTTACAAAAAATGATGAGTTATCCATTCAAATAGATGATGAAGATGAAGATGAGGAATAAAGATAAGACTCTAAAACTCCATCTATAAGAATTCAAAAATATCATCCAATCTCTCAAATTATTGGAAATATTGGTGTAAGGTTAAAGACTAGAAGGAGAATGTTGATTAATCAAAATCAATATAACTTAGCTCTGTTATCCATGATTGAACCCAAAACATTCATGAAAGATAGAAAATATGATAGTTATAATGAGTGAATAAATTGATCAAATGGAAAATAATGAAACATGGGACTTGATTCCTAGGCCAAAAGATAAAAATGTGATAGGCTACAATTGGGTTTTTAAAAAAAAAATGAATGAGAAAGAAGTCACAAAGAACAAGGCTAGATTGGTGTATAAAGGATATTCTTAGGTTGAAAGAATGAATTTTGATGAGACTTTTGATCCTGTAGCAATAAGGGAAGCAATTAGACTCTTTGTGGCATATACAAGTTTCAAAGTTTTTAAGGTATATCAAATGGATGTGAAATTTGCATTCTTAAATGAAAACTTAGAAGAAGAAGTCTACATTAAATTACCTGAAGGATACTTCATGTTCATTAATCAAGATATTGTGTGCAAACTGAAGAAGGATTTGTATGGTCTTAAACAAGCTCCTAGATCCTAGTATGATAGGTTAGATAAATATCTCTTAAGTCAAGGTTTTAAAAGAGGGGTAGATGATTATAATTTATACATTAAGATAGAACGAAACCATTAATTAATAGTTGTTGTATATGTTGATGACATAGTTTTTAGATCTAATAATGATAAAATGAGTAGAGAATTTTCATACACTATGAAGATTGAGTTTGAAATGTCAATGTTGGGAGAACTATATTTTTTATTAGGATTACAGATTAATCAATTTGATACAAGGATATTTATTTCACAGAGATTAATACATCAAAGATATTTTGAGGAAGTTTGACATGATGGATTGTAATCCAATGGGTACTCCAATGATCACATGATGAAAGTTAAGTAAATTGGATGACTCAACAAATGTTGATCAAACTTTGTATAGATCCATGATTGGAAGTCTTTTGTATTATACTACTCCTAAGCTTAACATCATGTAAGAATTGGGCCTTATAGGAAGGTTTCAAGATAACCATAGAGAATATAATTTGAAATTAGTTAAAATGATCTTAATATATCTCAAAGGCACCATAGAGTATGATTTATGGTATCCCAAGAGTAAAGAATTCTCTTTGAAATCATATACTAATGTAGATTGGGAAGGATGTGTGGATGATATGAGGAGTATTAGTGGTGGGGTTTTCTTAATGGGGGGATTCTTGGTGACTTGGATAAGAAAGAATCAATCCTTAGTCTCTCTATCAACTAAAAAAATTGAGTATATAGTATTTGCCTCTTGTTTTACTCAAGTCATGTGGATGAAACAAACTTTGGAGGATTACAAGGTAAGGCAAAATGGACCTTGTCCTATTTATTGTGATACTAGTTTAATTAGTATCTCAAATAATCCTATTATGCACTCAAAAAATAATAAAATTCTTATTAGATATCATTTATTGAGAGAAAAAGTGATTAGATAATGTGTTAAGTTGGAGCAGTACCTACAAAAGAGCAGCTTATAGATATTATGACCAAACCATTGTTAAAAGCTACATTTGAGTATCTAATATAATGCTTGGGTGAAATTTATTTTTATATGAATCAATAGAAGGTATATGGTTAAGGGGGATAAAAAATATCATAAGCTTGATCTAGAGGTTTATAAATAAGCTATATTGTAGATGCAGAGTTGGTGGTCATGTAAGTGTCTTGAGAAAGAAGGATGGTAAGCTTGCATGGTGGTTCCTAATGGTGTGTGGAGATATGAAGATGATAAAATGGTAAAATGGATTAAAAATACTATGGGTAATCCCTCTAAGATTTTTTTTGGTAAGTTCCATCAATTTTTAGTATTTTTTTGTTCTTTCTTCATTGGTTGTAGTGCTTGATTGAAGAGAGTGTTAGGTTGGAGTAAGAGGATGTTGTCAAGGCAAGTTGAAGTAGGCTCAAGGTAAGGGGTAGTTTTTATCATATTTATAAGATGGTAATTTACTATTTGATAGTATTTTTATGTTATCAAGATCATTTTCTCCCCATTTTTTCATTGTGTCAAAGGGGGAGAAAGTTCCTATTGTGAGAGTGCTTGAAGAGAGAGAAGGTGAGTTATATATTGTTATATATGATGTTTGTTGAAATAAATGACAAAGGGGAATATTTTTTTAGATTTTTTAGTGATGTCATGGTGATTTAATGGAGGTGACCTTATGATTGGATGAAGTTCTTTGATATCCTATGTAATAATGACAAAGTGCGCAATGTGTTTATTCTAGTGTGTTTTTTGTTGGATTGGTTGATCTTCAAATTTGGCATGATTCGTGGTGTTAAGGGATGAGTATGGTTATTAAATCATGTATAATAGGTACATAATATGTTATATATGATTTAATATCTTGTGTTCATAAGTGGAATTCATATATTAGTCCATATTTTCATCCAGATAGTTTGGGTCTAGTGGCAAAAAAATCTAAGTAGGTAATTTACTAACATCACCATTACCATGTGTGGATAAGGAGGAGATGGTAATATGGTTATAATAAAATTAGTCCCTAGTTTATATGTGATAAATCTTAGGTCATGCATCAAAGTGAGATCAAATATATGAAGGTGCAAAGTTGGCTTCTCAATGAGAATTCATTTTTTCCCATACTTAGCTAAACTTGCGTATG
Source organism: Torreya grandis (assembly GCA_037957365.1). Classification (NCBI taxonomy): domain Eukaryota; kingdom Viridiplantae; phylum Streptophyta; class Pinopsida; order Cupressales; family Taxaceae; genus Torreya; species Torreya grandis. Next base: position 322,706 of record JARHVA010005330.1, read on the forward strand.
GCTAGAATAGATGAGTAACCATGTTGATGATGTTAAAATTTCACACATGAAATATTATGGATAAAATGGTCACATAGGTTTGTTAATTTTTATTCCTAGTTCTTATACACCAAATTTAAAGTCATGCACTTAAGTGCATCAAAAGTTATGCAAGTACAAAGTTGGGCTCCCAGGCATTTTGACTATTTTTTTCCATACTTAACCAATTTCACAATGTGGCAAGAAGATCCAAGTGAGAATTTTTATGGTGTTATATATATAATTTATTAATATGTCAATAGGAACCAATCATATGGGTTTTTGTAGTTTTGAGCATAGTTTATTTATGCTAAATTTGAAATCATGCACTGAAGTACGTCAAAAGTTATGTAAGAGCAAAGTTGGCCTTCGAAGTAGATTTTGACATTGTTGGCTCTATGATAAAAGATTTTGAGAAGGCATTTTATTAGAATTATATCTATCATGTGTGAGGGTTCTAAGATTTATTTATTATATGGTTAGATTCTCCTATGTGAGGAGATCATCTAGTTCAAATTTGAGATCATACATCTAAGCACAATAAAAGTTTAAGGTTAAAAAATGGCTACTAAGGTATATTAAAAGGGTCACCATAATTAGTCATTTTTGAAAGATTTAAATCTCAAAAAATATTGATGATGCACATGGATCCAAGAATTCAAGAATAAATGAGATGAGGATAAGTGCATGATGTTTAATGACTTAGCAAAGCTATAGGAAAAGGATCTAATGGTGAGCAGATAATTGTACAAATTGATCAAATGATGAGTGTTGATAGTTAAGTACCTAGTTAATCTATAGAGATTGATGGAACATGTAGATTTAACATTTCAAGATTGCATGAGATGAGGTCAAAGTGACAAAGCTTTATTTATTAAGCATTGGCACCTATGTGTTAAAGAGAGAACATGATCAATGGAACATATTTGATCTGAGCTTAGAGGTCACAATATGTGAGCATTGTGTTAGAGGTTTAACTATGACCGTTGCCATTTGAATATTTGAATTTGATAAGGGAAAAAACTAGTGTCTAGTTTTAGGACCATAACTTTCGATCTAGACAAAATTTACTCATGTATTAAAAAGATAAATGGTAGAGAACTCCATGGCACATTTGGAAATATGGATTTGAAGATTTAGAAGTGTGTGTTAACAAATTTTGACTTTTAGGTCAAAATAAGGCACCCCTAGTAAAAAAAACTTTAGTTTTAGGCATAGAAGGGATATAATATATTTTAATAAGGTGTTTCATAGGTTAATTAATGTAATTTTATGTTATAATAACCTTGGTCATTAGTTCTCTAGGTTTATTTATCATTTTGAGTCATTTAAGGGTCAAATAGGTGCATTTAATGTTTTGTAAAAGTTTATTGAGAAATGTGAAAGTGTAAATGTGTGATCTAATACCCCATGTGTCACTAAACATCTTAATCAACTAATAAAATGAAGAGATGGTAGGTGGTTTAGATAAATGGTATTTTTCTTGGCCAAAAAGGAGAAAGTGGCACTTGTACAGTCTCCTTGGGAAGTGTGCTACTTGGAAAATGTGTAAATGTGACTCTTCACCTACCCCATGTTCAAATAAATGTTTTTAATGACCTTAAACTTACATTTAATACTCAAAACTATTCTATTTCTCTTTCACCCTCTTGGCATAGAGAAATGACTTGTAATTTTTTGCTTGGGATGGTCATCACAGGTGGTTTTAGAATAAATGATTTTGGGAGGTTATTATACACTAGGATACATTAATTTTAATATATTTAAATTTAATATTGGTGTCTTGAGATTCATGAAAAACCCATTCAAAGTTGGCCTTCTAGAACTACCTATCAATCTATGCACCTTTCAATTTTGGGTCTTGTTTGAGAAAATCCATATGAATCACTTTGAGTTTGATTCCAAAGCTTGTTGGATATGACATATAGATCATTAAATTATTGTTTTCACTTTTGTATTAGTTTTAAAGATAAAATTACATCAAATTTATAAAATGGCCCATTTTGGGTTGATTGATATTTTCCCTCTATTTTCAAGAATTACATGATTTTTCATGGTTTCACATGGTTATTATAGATTCATTATATTGTTAATTAAGTGATATTATACTAATTTCAACTTATAATCTCACTTTCAAATGAAAATGTCATAGGATTTATAGTTATGTATAATTTGACTTTTCAGTTTGCAGGTCCTTGGGAGAGTATTTTTTATTGAATGGGATATGCTAGTAATTTTTAAAAACCCTTATAAGTGGGAGGAGGCCATTTTAAGTCTTAGAAGTGAATTTACAACTCACTAATATATTGTTTCTTTTTCACTATTTGACGTTTCCTCATTACTATAGACCTGTGAATCACCAACTATAGGTGTTCTGAACAAAGAGCTAAAGACATATATGGAGTGTGAGGTATGTAGTGAAACCATTCGTAGGAGCTGAACATGATTAAAAGAGAACCATAATGAATTTGAAGTGATGTGTTGGAAACATAAATAAAGGAACATTAAAACATGAAAGTGACTAATATTTTAGGATCTTTTTCCCTGAAAGGAGTAAAATAGAGGACTAGAGGGTTTTCATGGACCTTTTTTAACATAATTGAATGGTGTTTCAAGGCATCTAATTATGTTCAACTTGTAACCCTTGGCATGGAAAATGATCATGAAAATTTGGAATGGATGTTCATAACCTTAAGATATAATACAAAGAAGATGATAAGTGACATTGTGTTCTTCATCATACACCCTCAGTCCGTATAGGTCAAAATATACACCTACAACAATAGTGTTAAAGATGCAAATAGTGAGATAGTTTCATGAGTATTGATGGTTATTTAACACTTTAAAGGTGAGACTAAGGTGATATAAAGTATCTTAGAGATTTTATAGGGTTAAAGAAGAGATTTTAACATCAGGACAAGCCAAATTAAAACCATATGAACACTCATAGGCCTGTGAGTAACCTATAGCTAGTAGGGTCTTATAACAAAGTGTCTCAGTCAAAATGAAACATATATTGAGCCTTCATTGAGTATATAGGATGCAATAAAGGGGATATGGTTGTTTTTGACCCAAAATGGACTCAAGTATACCTTCTCACACCATGATCATTCTAGTTGAGGCCCTTAAATAACACCTATAGCTCTGTATGTGGTGATTGATAATGAGGAATGGGGTGAGGTTTTATAAGTGTGTAAATCGCCCAAGAATGAAACACACAAACCATGAAACAATTAAAAATGAACCTATAAGTGTAATAAAATATATTTTAACTTGTATTTAAGGTTAAGGCAGGCATCTACACTTATAGTTACTCTTATACATGCAAAACTCAGTTACATCCAACTACAAACCACTCAGTCCAACATATAAGTTTGAGGTAGAATCACCAAGGATAACATATGAGAGGATAAAAATGATATAAAATTTTATCTAATAATAAGAGACAATAAAAATATTCATGGATTGTATTTCATCTCCCATAGTCACCTATAGGAGTGAAAGAATAGGGGTGTCTCAGTCGAGAACGATGAGACTCAATTTTTAGGATAAATGGATTGAGAAGAGAATACAAGTAGGATAAGCCTTATAAGATGACATGGGATGATATAAATTGTATCAAATTCCTGGAACATAAAAATTAAATTAAAATTCCCCCCTCAAAAGTAAAACACGATCCTTATAAAGAAGATCATGCACATAGTTCTCTAATAGGTATGTTTCATATCTCAGTGTTTTTGAAGGGTATACACATAGAATAAAGGGTTATAATTTCATGGAGAGAAAAAATAAAACTTTAAAGACAACCTCCAATGACAAATTTTTTTTATAAAATAGGGGAAGTACCCTATATTTTGTCTCAGATATGGGGTACTTCCCTAATGGTCAAAACTAGCAGGGTTTTGAAAATGAAAGTAGAAAGGTGAACTAGAAGATAAGGAGATAATTAAAGGAGGTTTGTAAAGTTGTAATACACTTGGAGAAAGAATATAAAAATATCACATGGGTAAGGAAACTAATAAAATTCTCTGTACATGATAATATATATTCAAACAAACTAGACATGGTGAAGCCTAGTTTTCAAATGGAGGACCATTTTCAATCCTAGCATAAAATGATAAATTACATGGATGGAGAATTTTTTATGAGGTAATTTTAAATTTATTGGATCTATTGGGACATAGATAATATAACAAGAGATCCTTTTAAAGGTCTATAATGTAAACATGTTGATTGGATAAGGTGTAAACCTAAGGCCAAATGAGGGGTTACTCATAATTCTAGACTTAAAAAAGATTTAAAACCTATTTAAACATGATTATGAGATCACCAAATATGTGTTAAAACCTATGGAGGTCAAGGAAACCATCAAAAATATCACCTTTAGCTTAAGAACCAACTCATCATGTAAGGATGAAGGAAAACAAGCTCAAATAGGCAAGATTGATTGCTCATATCTTTCATAAGGCTATAAATGGGAGACAAATAATTTATGATGTGTTATCAAGGGTCATATAGGATACATTATTGTAATTTTTTATCAAGTTTTATGTCTAAACTTTATGAACAATTGTTAAGACCAAAAATAGGCCTAAAACCCTATTAAACCCTTGCTAAGGACCTGTCTTAGAAAATTGAGTTAGAGATACAATATAAGAGAATATTTTGACTATAATAACCATTGTAAATTTTAAATTACTCCCCCAATATGTTTCACACCATGATGATTTTTATGGAATTGTATGGATGGAGGTAGAAATAGGATTTTTCTCACTATTTTGTTTGTTGTGCAAGCTATAGATGAATTAGGAGATGAAACAAAGTTTGGGTTTAATTTTTACCCTTAATATAACTCCAAATAATAATTTAATTTCATGAATCAATATTTAATTTCCATAACTAGGCCATCACTTTTAGTTAGTCAAATCTAGCATATTGGGCAAGCTAGAGAGAAAAGAAGAAATATTTAAATAAGGTGTTTTTAAGGTACCCCTGATGATTCCAAATCCATGGAGGGTATTAAAAAGTTTCATAAACTTCCTCTCATGTATTTTCATGGATAAATGATGCCAATTTTTATGCCAAGTGTGTAGGGTTCATGGAAGGATAGTTTTCAAGACAATAGATGATGATGGCTCCTTTTTAGTTGATTATAGAAGGTGAAGCATGTAACCAATGCATGGAGAGGAATTATTGAGAGCATATAATTCCATTCCAATAATTTTACTTACCTTTTATTAGTTACAATATGTTCAAATAGACCTAATCATGAATCAATTCTTTTATGCACAAGGATTTTTGTGCCACTTTGCATAACTTTGATGAATTGTATGTACAATTAGACTTCCATACCTTACATGGTTCATCCCATTTACTTCTAAAATTCACAAGTAACTCCTTTAATTAGCTTCACAAGTGTCCTTATGGCCCTTGAAGTTCTCTCTCTCTCTCTCTCTCTCTCTCTCTCTCTCTCTCTCTCTCTCTCTCCTCTCTCTCTCTCTCTCTCTCTCTCTCTCTCTCTCTCTCTCTCTCTCTCTCTCTCTCTCTAAGAGTTGGCCATTTTGGCATTGTATTCTAAGCTCCACCTAAGTATGGTTAATCCCTACTTAATTTTAGATATTTTGATAAATAAAATGACTAAGTTTTACCTCTCCCATGACTATACTTAGTGTGTGTATTTGAATGTTTGATTTTACTTAAGTGATACTCTTATTTCCTTAGCATGCTAACTCATTATTATAACCTATTTATAGTTGGGAAACTTCTTATTGTATGGAATCTGAATTATTATTGAGATATGTCAAGGAATAAGTGAGTTTTTCTCTTCATAAATTCCATTTAATGCCTCTTTTCTATTCCTCCTATCATATATGTTCATCTTGACCTCACAATAGAACATTGATGCAAGAAATCGTAGATTGGAAAAGTGTATGTTTAGTTTATTGTTTAGTATTAAGTGTCATATACATGTGGTTGAAAGTCATCAATATATATAGTGTATCAAATATATTATTGTATCTTTAATTTTAGTTCTCTCTCCCTTTTCACCCCCCAAAGTTAGTAGTAGTAATAGTAGTCAAGTGGTACATCAAGGGAGCTAGCCCTCTCTAGAGACTCACTTCATTTCTTAGGCTACCCACAAGCCTATAAGTTATACCATTATGCCACTTGGATGAAGAGAGCCTTGGAATATCCTCAAATGTTTCAAATCCAAGTGACAATAGTTTTTGACATGCCTGGTGGGACTCTTAATCCAAGAGATTAGGAGATTTTTGGTGTTGTCTCTCAATAATCAACCTTTGGAGGCATCTTTCGAAAGACCAATGGTGACTCCAAAGATATATTAATTGGTTAAGTATACCAAGTGATCCTTTGAAGAACTTTGGTAATGTTTTTCTTTATTTTCTTACTTTAAATGAAGTTTCAAGGTTGCCTATGGTTATGAATTTTTCTCTTTACAAATTGGTGAGACAATTCATGCTTGTGCCACCCCATAATAATATGAACAAGTCCTTGGTTAGTCCCAATATCACCATTTTCAACCTATCATGAGTTTTACTAGTATTATAACTATACTTATTAATGTTTTACATCTCTTAGTCAACCTAATCCTTTCTTCAATCAACCCATTTCTACCTTCAAACAAACACTTTTAGGGTATGAAATGTATATGTTAGATCTTGATACTAGAAGGGAATATGGTCAAAAGATTCCTAATAATTCCATCCATCAGGTGATAAATGCATTAGAGTTAGTTAAGAAAGAATGGGTACCTATATAGAAGGCCAATTGGCAAAGGATCATAAGTGATATGCTTGATGTGAGTGGTTTAATCTCTTCCTTAGAGGATAGGATAGAAGTTCATGAAGGGTAGCCTCACAAAACCTAGCAACCTTTGTACCCACTTCCCCAATCTTCCTATCAGCCATACATAAACCCTACTCATGATCCAAATCAAACCTATCAAAGTCACCCTTTTCCCAATCATTTAGAGAAGAGAGTTGAGAAGAGAAACCTTGTGTTTGGAGCCAATTTTGATAGGCAGATTAAGTTGGCTAACATGCATATGTAGTAGTCCATGTTGGCAACAAAGGAAGTGGATTCCAAACCCTCATTATCCTCTCTCATACCATCCCCATCACCCCAAAATGAGATCTATAATCCCTACATCATGAGATGAAGTAAGTTATTTAACTCATGGGGAAAGAAAGAGGATAAAATTCTTGTCAAAGAGTATGAAATTGAAGAGAAGCTTGATCCTATACAAACCTCTCCTAACTTTACTCAAGAAGAGAGTTCCAATTCTAAGATTATGAGATGGAGTGAAATAGTGGAAACATGGGACAATAAAGAAGACAAAAGCATTGCCCAAGACTGTGAAGTGGAAAATAGAGTTGATCCTTTATAACTCCCTCCCACCCTTCCTTAAGAAGCTCCCTCTATTCCATGGTAGCCTTCATGCAATCCTTATTCCCATGATGATTCCTATCAACTTTAAGAGAAGATTTTCCAAGAGAACCTAGAAAATAAATAAGAGGAATTAGAATTAAATATGGGAAAGCTAAGTCAAGGTGAGATGGAAGGTTTAAACCCAAAAGAAAAACCTATGCCTAAAAACACCCCATCTTCCCTTCCTCAAGAGCTTCCAAAAGATCCTCTTACCTTGTATTCTCCATTTGACCTTGAGATATATATTCCACTTCCACCAACTAGTTAATCTTATCCTCATCCTATTACCCTTTGCCTTGATGGACCTATGGTGTGGGAACCAAAAGAGGAGAAGTTAGTTAACAATGAAAGATAGCTCTTACTTGAGAAAAACATAACTCTTTGGTAGCCTCATTGGGATAGATCACATAATTTGAAGATGCCTAGTCTTGGAATCACCATGGAAGAGGTTAAATATCTTGAAGCTTTTGAAAATAAAAATTAGGTTGTATTAGTTGAGACACAACTTAAGATCCCTCAAGAGGTCCTAAGTGTTGATGAAAAGGTGAGTCCTTATGTTGAATATATTTGCTTGGTTGATGATGAGAAATTTTTTATTTGTGTTGAAGAGCCTATCTTAAGAGAGGAAAATTGAAGAGGAACATGATCAATACATGGTTTTTAGAGAAGACCTTATGAGAAATTATGAGGAAGAAATCACCATAGGAAATCCCTTTGGTGAAAAAAGTAATTTCACAAGCTTTTACCTCCATATTTGATGAGGAAGCAATGATCATTGATTATTTTATTAATTTTCAAGATACCATGTATGGACTAAGAGAGGTTCTTAATCAAACTTTTGATTACTTTTTTGAAGTAATTGGAGTAGGCTATACTCCTCTTAAAGGAGGCTATCAGTTCATCAAAGATGGAGAAGGTAACATTGGGACTCAAGTAAGTATGCAAAGGAGAAACAAGCTTTCAAATTTATTCTTTTAAGAGGTTTGTGAATTTGAGAATGATATATTTAAAGTCATAAAAATGGGATATTACCTTCTACAAGTAACTCAATAGCTATTGAAGGATGAAGAAAAATCATATTGACCCAAAGCTTCTAAGGAACATGAGATCAATCCTTTTGAAATCATGTCTATAAAGAGAATGGAGGTTGATCATGAGAAAGTGAGTGGTTAGAAACATGAAATAAATGATCATGTATAATAATAGTTCATTTCCTTGGTCATATTGTTTGGATTTTCTTGGTTCTTAATGAGCATCATGCCAATGAGGTTGGCAGACTTTGTGAGAGGTATGGAGGTGATCATGCTAAGAGATAAAAGGCTTCTTGAATCATCTAATCATTCATGCCATGAATTAAGAGGAATATAAATATTCCGTTTTGATCCATGGGGAGGTATATATATGGTTATTTTTACATAGTATTTGTCTTTTGTTTCTCCTAAGTGCCTTGAGCAAATGCATGTCTTGTGCATGTTTATTTTCTTTGTTGTGTGTGTCCTTTTCCTTTATGTGGTTGAGTAGTCAGTAGTAATATTGGTTAAGAGTCAAAGTATCTTGTTTGTCTCAGTCCTTAGATGAATCCATAATCCCAATTGACTGATAAGGATATTGGTCTAGTTAGTATAGCAGGCATACTACCCTTATCAGTCACCAATTTGTTGACCAAATTTGACTTTTAAGTCAAAATAAACCACCCCTAGTAAAAAAATTAATTTTTAGGCATATAAAGGGATATAAAATATTTTAATAAGGTTTTTAATATGTAAATTAATGTCATTTTATGCTATAATAACTTGGGTCATTAGTTCTCTAGGTCTATTTATCATTTTGAATCATGTAGGGTCAAATGGGTGTATTTAATGCTTTATACAAATTTCTTGGGAAATGTGCAAGTGGAAATGGGTTATTTCATTCCCCATGTGTCACTATAAGTCTTAAGTAACTATAAATACTGAATATATGGTAGGTGGTTTAGGGAAAGGGTAGTTTTCTTGGCTAAAAAGGAGAAAGTAACACTTGTACAGTCTCTTTGGGAAGTGTGCCACTTGAAAAACATGTAAATGTGACTATTAACATAAAAAATGTTAAAATAAACATTTTAATGACCTGAAACTTACATTTCCCACTTAAAACTATTATATCTCTCTTTCACCCTCTTGGCATAGAGAAGTGACTTGCAATTTTTTGCTTGGTATAGTCATCACATGTAGTTTCATAATAAATGCTTTTGGGAGGTTATTCTAAACTATGATACCTTGATTTTAATTTATATAAATTTAATATTTGTTTCTTGATATTCATGAACAACCCATTAAAATTTGACCTTAAAAAACTATCTATCAATCTGTACACCTTTCAGTTTTGGGTCTTGTTTGAGAAAATCTATTCAAATCACTTCCTAGTTTTCTTCCAGAGATTTTTTTCTATGTCATCATTATTGGTTTCACTTTTTTATTTTTTTTGTGATCAAATTACATCAAAATTGTAGAATGGCCCATTCTGGGTTGATTGGTAGTTTCCCTCCATTTTCAAGGAATTACATGCTTTTTCATAGTTTCACATAGTTATTATATATTCATTATATTGTTAATAAAGTGATATTAGCTGCCTTTCACCTTATAATCTTACTTTCAAATTCAAATGTCATAGAATTTTTAGTCATGTATAATCTACCTTTTAAGTTTGCCATGATATGTTTGCATATAGGCGCTTGGGAGAGTATTTTATATTGAATGGGATATGTTAGTACTTTTAAAAAACCCTCATAAGTGGGAGGAGGACATTTTTAGTCTTGGAAGTGAATTTACAAATCGCTAGAAGATTTTTTCTTGTTCAATTTTTGAGGTTTCCTTATTACTACTGACCTGTGAATCACCACCTACAGGTGGTTTGAACAAAGAGCTAAATGAGATATGTAATGAAACCATTCCTAAGAGATTAATATGATTAAAAGAGCACCATAATGTATTTGAAGTGGTGTATTGGAAACATAAATTAAGGAAACCTTCAAAAGAAAGTGATTGAGATTTTAGGGCCTTTTTCCCTAAAAGGAGTAAAACAGAGGACCAGGGGGTTTTCATGGACCCTTTTTAACACAATTGAATGTTGTTTCAAGGAATCTAGTTATGTTCACATCACATCCATTCACATGGATAATGAGTTTGAAAAGTTGGAGGGGATGTTCATGACCTTAAGATATCATACAAATAAGATGGTAAGTGATGTTGTGTTCTTCATCATACACCCTCAATCCGTACAAGTCAAAATATACAACTATAGCCATAGTGTTAAAGATGAAAATAGTGAGATAGTTTCATGAGTATTGATGGTGCTTTAACACTTTCAAGGTGAACTAAGGTAATATAAATTATCTTAGAGAGTTTTCAAGGTTTAGGAAGATATTTTAATATTAGGACAAGCCAAATTAAAATCATATGAACACTCATAGGCTTGTGAGTAACTACAACTTATAGGGTCTTAAAACAAAGTGTCTTAGTCCAAAGGAAGCATAAACTGAGCCTTAATTGAGAATATAAGATGAAATAAAGGGCATATTTTTGTGATGTGACATAAAATGGACTCAATAATACCTTCTCACACCATGATCATTCTAGTTGAGGCCCTTAAACAACACCTACAACCCTATATGTGGTGATTGACATGAGTAATGGGGTGAGGTTTCATAAGTGTGAAAATGGCCCAAGAATGAAACACAAATAAAATGAAATAATGAAAATTGAACATATAAGAGGCATAAAATATCTTAAAATTTTTATTTAAGGTCAATGTAGGAATCTACACCTACATGTACTCTTATACATGCAAAACTCAGTTACAACCAACTACAAAATACTTAGTCTAACATACAAGTTTGAGATAGAATCACTAAGGGTGACATATGAGAGGTTATAAATGATATTAAAATTAATCTGACCATAATATATAATAAAAATATTCATGGATTGTGTTTCATCTCCCATAAGCACCTATAGGGGTGAAAAAATAGGGGTGTCTCAGTTAAGAAGGATGAGACTCAATTTTGAGGCTAAAGGGATTGAGAAGAGAATAAAATTAGTTTGAACCTTATAATATGATAGGGGAGAATATAAATTGTTTAAATGTCCTATAAAATGAAAATTATTATAAAATTTTCCCCTCAAAAGCAAAATACAGTCCTTATAAAGAAGATCCTACACACAGTTCTCTAACAGGTCTGTTCTAGATCTCCATGTTTTTGAAGGGTATACACATAGAATAAATAGTTGAAATTTCATGGAGAGAATAAATAAATATTTATGGATAACCTAAAATTACCAAATTATTTTATAGAATAGGTGAAGTACACCCTATTTTATCTTAGACAGGGGGTACTTCCCCAATGGTCAAAACTAGCAGGGTTTGGAAAATGAAGGTAGAAAGGTGAACTAAAAGCTAAGGAGATCATTAAATGAGGTTTTTAAATTTATAATAAAAATATATAATTCATATAAACACCTAACATGGTAAATTAAACTAATATAATGCTATAGACACCATAAGATATAGTTAGACAAACTAGGCATGGTGAAGCCTAGTTTCCAAATGGAGGACCATTTTCAATCCTAGCATAAAATGAGAAATTACATGAATGGAGAGTTGTTTAATATGTAATTTTAAATTTTTTGTATATATTAGGACATATATAATAAAACAATATATCCTTTTTAAGATCTAGAATGTAAATAGGCCCATTGGACAAGGTGTAAACTTAAGGCCAAATGAGGGGTTACTCATAATTATAGACTTAAGTGAGATTTAAAAAATATTTATACATGATTATGAGATAAAAAAATATGTGTTAAAACCTATGTAGGTTAAGGAAACCATAAAAAATATCACTGTTAGCTTAGGAACCAACTCATCATGCAAGGATGAAGGAAAAAAAGCTCAAATAGGCAAGATTGATTGCTCATATTTCTCATAGGCTATGCATGGGAGACAAATAAGTTATGGGATGTTATAAAAGGTCCTATATGCCACATTAATAAAAAAAATTCTCAAGTTGGACATCCCAACTTTACAAACAATTGTTAAGACAAAAAATAGGCCTAAAACCCTACTAAACTCTTGCTAAGGACCACTCTTAGAAAATAGAGTTAGAGATCCAATATAAGAGCATATTTTGACCAAAATAACTATTAGAGGTTTTATACGAATCCCAAAATATTATTCACACCATGATGAGTTGTACATAATTATATGGATGGAGGCATAAATAGGAATTTTCTCACTATTTTGTGTATTGTGTAGGTATAAGATGAATTAGGAGATAAAACAAAGTTTTTTGGGAATATTTAAACTTAATATAGCTAAAAATACTCATTTAATTTAATTAATCAACCTATAAATTCCCTAACCAATCCATTACTTTCATCCAGTCAAATTTGGAATATTGGGCAAGCTAGAGAGAAAGGAAGAAATATTCACATAAAGTGTTTTTAAGGTACCCATGATGCTTCTAAGGCCATGGAAGATATTTAAAAGTGTCATAAAATTCCTCCCACATATTTTCATGGATAAATGATGGTAATTTTTAGGCCAAGTGTGCAAGGTTTATGGAAGGGTAGTTTTCAAGACAATAGATGATGATGGCTCATTTTTAGTTGATTATAGAATGCCAAGCATGAAACCAATGAATGGAGATAAATTTATGAGATTCTAACCTTAGATTAAAATCATTTTAATTTACATAGATTAGTTATAAGTCATTCAAATATGCCTAATCATGAAGGTAATTTTTCTGTGCATAAGAAGGCATTTTGTACCACTTTGCATAACTTTGATGACTTGTATGGACACTTGGACTTATAAAACTTGAATGTTTCATCCCATTTAACTTTTAAATTCACAATTAACTCCTTGTATCACATTTTCAAGTGTCCTTGTGACCCTTGAACTCTCTCTCTCTCTCTCTCTCTCTCTCTCTCTCTCTCTCTCTCTCTCTCTCTCTCTCTCTCTCTCTCTCTCTCTCTCTCTCTCTCTCTCTCTCTCAAACTCTATAAGAGTTGGCTATTTTGGCATTGTATTCTCTTCTCCACCTAAGTATGGTGAATCCATATTCAATTGTACAAATTTTTATAAATAAAATGAATATTTTTTACCTCTCCCATTACTATACTTAGTGTGTGTACTTTAATGTTTTATTTTACTTAAGTGATACTCTCATTTCCTTAGAATGCTAACTCATTCTTGTAGCCTATTTGCAGTTGGGAAACTTATTATTGTAGGGAATGTGAAGTGTTATTGATATATTTCAAAGAATAAGTGAGATTTTATATTCATTATTGTCATTCAAGGCCTCTTGTCTAGTCCTCCTATCCTAGATTTTCATCTTGACCTTAGAATGTAACATTGATGCAAGAAATTGTAGATTGGAAAAGTGTATGTTTGGTTTATTGTTTCGTATTAAGTGTCATATATATGTGATTTCATGTCATAAATATACTTGGTGTATCACCTTCATTATTTTATCTTTAATTTTACGTCTCTCTCTCCTTTTTCACCCCTAAAATTTAGTAGTAATAATAGCAATCAAGTGGTACATCAAGAGAGCTAACCCTATCTAGAGACTCACTTCATTCCTTAGGCTACCCATGAGACTAGAAGTGATTCCATTGTGACACTTGGATGAGGAGATCCATGTAATATCCTCAAAGGGTGTAAATCTAGGTGAAAATAGTGTGTATATACAAATATTTTGAGCTCCAAAGTTGACTATGTTTTTGTATATATATTCTATAAGTGACCTATGAAGGATATTCAATATCATGTAGATGTTGTTTCAATGTTTCATGGCTAATTGGATATTGGGGAGTGATATAGGGTCCATGAATATTCTCTTTAAGTATTTTTGAGGTATGATCATTTTATCTTATACAAATAATGCTTAAAATGTTGATTGTATGTTCGATAAAGGTGTTCCTATGTATAAGGTATCAATTTGAGTTTATTGAGCTTACACAAATGTGATTAAAGGTATTTTTTTATCATTTATTATGTATTAAGGGTCATAAGGAGTGGACCCATGTATTTAAAAGTGGTTTTATGTCCTTATTTTGTTTGATGTTGTGTTAAATGTGTGAATATGCCTCCATAAGACCTATAAGAGCTACAAGGGCCTTATTAAAAGGTGTAGATACTTAAGTGTGACTCATGTGAGATGCCTTAAAGGTGAAGTCATGTATTTTGGTTAAAAATTATTAAATTTGACTTGATAATTCATGATATCTCTATATATATTAAAATCAAAGATGATGATTTCTAGATTTTGTGTGAGATATTTGGGAGAGATTGGAGAGAGGCTTGTGTGTGTGTTTTATGGAGAGAAGGAGTGATAGAGTGCCTTGAGGATGATTTTAAGAGTATAAAAAATTTAAGACTATTTTTATGACATGTATGTCCTAATTATGTTGGTAAAATACTACTCTTGGTGATTGAGTGTGAGTGAAGGTGAAGAGTGATAAGCAGAGGTCCATCATCTGTTGTTAAAGATATAAGTTCTAAGGTGGAAGTTTTATTTTCAAGAAGGTTATAAAGGATTTTATCTTCCTTAGAGGCAATTTATCCTTTTTAAATAGGGTTTCACTAAATACCATTTATCAGAAGGACTTGACTAAAGGTTCCTGATCAGAAGGAACTGATCAGTCTCTTGTTTATGATAATATTATAGGATAGTATTCCATGTGTTTATAGGAATGAGAATGGATTTTATTCCCCAATAGGGTTTCCGACATATATCTTGTGGTGTGTATGTGATATTTCATTATGTTCTTTATTCACTGCTATGAATTATCTATATGTTTCATGAATGATTGTGTTGAATGCTTAAATATATACAAGGGTTTGGAAATTTAATTAGATTTTTTTCACCATTGAGTCACCCCCTCAATGGATTTAACCTCTAAAAATGACACTTGTATTCCCATTGACTTGAATTACATGTTTCATACATAATTAAATGATTAAATGTTTATATGATGACATATATTATCATGTTAGTATACATTATCACATGATTATTGTTTATATAACACATTATGTGCATAATTTTTTTTTTTGATATTAGTGATTTTCATGCTTCATACCTCACCTCTAAATGTGGCATACTATCATCTTGTCTTATAGATTCATGGAATTACAGAGAGATATTTCATACTTTGGGTCAAATTATGTGATTCAAATAGGATAGATTAATAAAAAGAGGCATATATGTGGAATTATACATGATTATAAGGAATAATTGACATATTTTATGACAATATGAGATAAATTAAATATTTTAAATTAATTATAATTATTATATATATTAGATTGAGTAGACCAATAGAAGGATTTTGGCATTCTATATCACTTTGAGGTACAAATGGGTCATATTTTGGACATTAATGTTTTTGATGAAAACATTATACTGTTTATATATTGAGGTTTGATGGTAATACATATTTAGTTTGGACCTAAACTATACCTATAATAGTTGATGCAAAGTTTCAATTTTACATACAAACTTGTTTTAGGGTTACACCCTTGCATATGAACCTATTTTTAGGTTCCAAAAAATAATTATGATGATATTTAGAGGGGTGTAATTGATGATTATGCACCACTCAACTTCTAACACTTCTCCATCTCCAAATGTGTTTAAGGCACTAAATAATCCTTAACACATGGTTTTAGTACTTGTATCTACTTAGGGAATGGACACTCACATATTTATCCAAATGAGTTTAAAAGGAAACTTGGTTTGTATAATATCATGTGTATTCATTCCTTGACTTTTAAATTTCAATTAATTCAATGATCTAAATTATTTAAGTTTTATATCATGAGTGTACATTGATCTATATATGTTTTCCTTGAAGTTATACCCATTAACATCAACTGTGATTAATACAGGTACCAAATTTATTCTTATATCCTTTTAATCTATAGTTTTAAACACTAAACTAAAATTAGGGCATTTGCATAAATATAAATTTCATAATATACACTTGGAAACATTAGTTTTGACACATCTTAACATGGACTTATGCATACATATTTGACTCATGTGCACACTTTACCTTATCCATTTACTTATGTATTGCCTTGGCCATCCCAATTTGGTATCACATATATTGAAAATCACTCTAGTCTATGAAATAATGATCTATAATCCTTAAAAAAATATCACCATATTCTAGATCACCTATTTATCACAAGTGTCCTCCCTTTGTCAATGGTGTCTAAGGACCCTTAATAGCTAATTTTCAAATTTAAATGTCTCTATTTTGCTAGCCTACACATGTTTTATATGGTAGTTGTGGAGGAAAATATTTAAGATTCATATATAAATACAAATCAATCCTAAAGTCATACTTTAAAATTACATTGAGAACCACTTACAAAATTGAGAAATCCATTATCATTAAAAAAAAACATACATGTCTAGAAACCCATAAAATGATCGTCCCTATATTCAAGTTTGAACATAAAAATAAGGTTTAAGTTTCATTTTTCCAACAGTCTAAAGACAAATATTATATTTCCTTCTAGCATTGTCAACTATAGTACATACACACCCATCCCTAGGTGCGATAACTACATATGTTTTGATCCCTTTTTTAATTATTGAAATGTATGAATGATCAAACAATAAATGAGGAGTGACATGGGTTATATATCCCATAATTTTAACCTCATTTTACATGTCAATTTTATGTCAAATTGAATCTAGGGTTTCAAGGCATTCAGAGGAAAAAATGAGATATGTGCATAGGACCCAGTGCATGAAAACACACATAAATGATCTAAAAATATAGCTAGAGTGATCTAAATATAAATAGACTGTCAAAGAAAACATGGATAGTACCAAAAATAGAGGATAATATTGGTCACCATAGGGTCCTACACATTCATCGAAATCAACTACACAATTTTTGACATCCTATTTCCTAATTTGAGTAGATACATAGCTAAAACATTATCATTTTTAGGACTTTAGTGTAGGAAATGAGAAATATAAATTAAAAAATAGTTAAGTGTCCATATATTCTCCACCCTTTTGTCAACTCAAAAAATATTAAATGCAATATTAATCTCACTTTTACATTAAGATTTGTATGGTAAATTTCCTACTTTACATAATCTAAATTATAAAGGTTTTATCTTATTTAAATTAAATTAATCACAAAATAAATAAAATGAATTTTTATCAAATGAAATTATTAATATTACAAAACTATTTTCAATTAAACTCTAATATTTTTAAGTAGAAACCCCTCCTTTCAAAATTATATATTGGATAAATTATTTTTATCAAAGTATAGATACTAAAATATGGTATTAAGTTCTTGACAATAAAAAGTTTGACATAGATTTTAACACACATGATTTGTGCACATAAATGTGGTCCTAACACATCATTTTATTACACCTACATGATACCTTATGATTTTTATCCTTTCATTTTATTGTTACACACCAAAAATAACCTAAGTTTCAATCATATATATTATATTGCATAGAAATACCCAAACCTCATTTTAGTCCTACTATGTATAGGTTGTTACCATAAGGTTGGGTCAATATCATCAGTTTATATTAATATGTGTCCATAATTATTAACCATCTCAGTGATAATGACCTATGCATGTCATTAGTGACCCCACCTAAATATATTTAATTTTATAAAATAAAATATTTCCTTAGGATTTGCACCTTTACCTAGCATAGAAATTACTCAATTGGAGTCATATATATATAAAATCAAGGTCTCATTTGAATGGGACTTATAAATTATATATTATACATTTATACACTATTTCAAATTTATAATCTTCCATATTCTTTATAAATTCTAAACTAGTCATAAGCCAAATCTGAAGCATACAAAATCCAATTCAAAGAAAGCATTATCAAGAATCAAATCCAAAATCATTAGTAACATTAATATAATGGAAGAGAAAAAAATCATAATCAAAATAGATGGGATAATTATGTGTGGCCTGACTTCCCTCCTTAAAGTATCAAATATGCAATAATCAACAATCATCAAATTAGATTGATTAGGGACAACTCAACCCATTACACTTTCTTCATTTTTGTAGGTTTTAATCCCTCATAGTCACACTTAGGGATTCATTATGATGGAGTTTTATTTTTAAATTTACATTCATCATCAATGTTTACCATCACACATACATATATTTCAAATATATTTGAAGGGTATTATATGATCACATACCCTCTTTTTGACATAAGTCACTATTAACCATCATAGGTCAATAGTGATAGTTGATACTAACATGGATCTAAAAAAACTAAACCTACATAGAAATAAGAACATTAAATAAACTAGAAAAATCAAAAGCCTACTTTATTTTGTCTTCCACTACCAAAATAAATTCATATACAAATAGTCACTAGAGAAACTAATAATTCATTCTTCTTGTTATATTCATTATATTTAGTATATGCCACTTTTCAAATCATTATAATCAGTATCAATATTTTACATTCAGATGTATTATTGAATTACACATTTATTCATCTAAGTTATTCTACTATTTTTTATCCTATCATGGTTTCTAAAACTAAATAGGGGTAAAACATATTGGTAAACCTATACACTAGTCAAACTATGTCAAACCCTAGATCTCTATTAGAGTTTCATCCTTACAGAGTTTAACATTCCAACCATAAGGTTTGATTTTCATATTTTATTCCTATTTTTTTCCATATCCATACATGAAAATATGATGATTTATCCCTTCTTCCCTAGGATTTTAGGGCTATTCAACTATTATGGATATTAGGGTTATTTCTTGATTGGTTGATATTATGATGAAACCAAATATATTTCTTAAACACTTTTTAAGATTTTTATTATGCATATTGATTTGATTAAAAACCAATTTTTGTTCACCAAAATTGTTTATTAATTTTTTAAATAAATAATTTATTATTTTTAGTAAATTCTTCCTAGAGGGCGAAGTGCATATCTATTATCAAAATATATTCTAAGTTTTATTTTGTTACTAATTGTAAATAAAAACCTATTTTTATTTTTATAAATTAATCATAGAATTACCTTTGGGGTTGGATATTTATTATAAACCTTACCTATGGATATAATTAATGAATAATTTCTTCATTTGTTAGTACAAGTCATGAAGGTAATCTTGTCATATTTTTACACTTGAAAAAGTTACATTTTAATTTATTAAATAATCAAATAGATCAAATCTAAGAACACAAATAAGGATAAAATTAAAAATGATACATATTTATCATTATTTTAACTCACATTTTTAAAATATTATATCACACCATGAATCCCCTAAGATAAAATCAATGTTAAAGTTATTCTTTTTAAAATAGAGTATGATTTGGAAACAAGAACACTTGTACATTTTTCATTCTATAAAATTCTATGAGCATAACCCATTACATAATATGGAATTACATATGATAGCATATATTTTAAATAATCAACATGTCCTTCATCAACCCCCTCTCCTACCTACATATCCTCTTAATAACTTTTGTATGCATATTAAATATTCAAATTTTCATAATGTCCAATCTTATAGATGTGTTGATACCCTCACTACTATTGATGTTAATCCTACATCCTCACCTTCAACCACACATTTGATATCTAACCAAGGTGTGGGGAAAATATAATATTTCCCACATATCTATTTGTTTATTCATATGAAAGTGACCTATTACAGTCCTAGTATGAATACACATGTTAGATCGCTAACCTCATATATACCACATTCTTTTGAGCATATTCTCACAAATGTCCATGCTAGGGTGTTACAATTAGATAAAAGTGCATCTTGATATACTCATGTAATAGATTTACATGCCTTATTTCATAACATATTATATCCTTAGATAAAAACTTATCCTTTATTTATAGGTTTTGTAGTTTATGAGATTCCACTATAATAAAGCAAAGTTATCCATAACATCACCTTTGACCATTCCACATAGCATGCTTAAATTATGCATATAATGACAAATTATAAACCAATATATTCCTTATAATTCTCAAGAAATATGATTTGTGATGGTTATGTTACCTTCCTCTCCAATAATTTAGAGCATTTGACCCTTTTACTAACCAATTTATTGCACATTTTTAGTCAACATTGATGAAAATTTATCTTATTTATATTTTCAAAACTACACAAAAACTCAATGAGATTATTTGTGATTAAATAATTTGGTAAAATACCATTTTTAACAAGATGGAAATTATATATTTGATTAAGAATTTAAACAGATGTTAAAAAACAATCTTGACCCTTTACATGAATCCATCATTTTCAATTTGTTTCAATCTTTTGGTCATTGATGCCACATAATCAAAAAGCATGAAATTTAGCTCCTTGCCATGGACAAACTTAACTATGTCTCTAATCCTTCAAGCACAAATTTTCAACACAAATAATATTTAAGTCTATAAGGAATGATACTATATAAAAGGCACAATAAATGATTAATGTAGTGAAAAAAAGAGATAGAAATACCCAATTTGAGATCTTCTTCGACTCCTTTCAAAAACATGATATGCAAAAATACAAGAGTAATCTAGAAGTATATGTGGCTTATAATGTGCCTAGTTTAATGATCATCATATGAATATTGGATATTTCAAACCTATTTTGTCTAATGTGTCTATTTTAGATCAAATAAACATAATTAAGAAGTACTTAGACTAAATATGTCTAAGGATCACATCACTTAAAAATTAGACTATGGATATAAAAAATTCTAGGCATGAGTGTCAATTACATATCTAGTTCTCCACCCACTTCATCTCAAATGTGGGTCCAAAAGAAATAAAAATATAAAATCAATAGATCAAACAATTCTCATAATGTCAATATGTCTCTAAATTAAATTATAAGGAAATTGATTCATAACGAGATGGTCACATAATCTCCCCCACATCCTACATGAAAACCAGAATACTATTAGGGTGTTCATAGAATGCATGGACATCATAAGGATAGTTTTTTTAACTAAAAAAATAAGATGTAAAAAATGGATAAATAATAATGTGTACCTAATAATAGGTTCCAAATAAGGATATTCAAAATAAATATGTCCCTATAAATACTAATGATACACATTTGACTTTTAATTATTTAAGCACCATGTCTACTTCATGCATTGAAACAAAGAAAAGGGAATTACTAAAAAATATATGCGTACATCACCTAATCAAAAATAAAAGATAAAACAATATATTTTGATGATATTCAAGTGGTGATACCTATGACTTGGGCCATCCTAAATATGATGCAAAATCTTGATACTGATAAACACATAGAAGAGTAACATTGACAAGAAAATGTAATTCCACAATATAATATGGTTGGTTCTACATATACTAATAAATATATAAATTATGATGGGAATCACATGTTAAAATTAAAATCCAAATATGATGAATACATGGATCATTCTAATTATAATAATCCTAGGGAATACTACAATAATTATGAATACTATGAAGATGAAGTTAATCCAATTAATGATATTCTAAATAATGATACAATATAAGGACTCAACTAATAAGGGATATGATTATGAGATACATGACCTAAATATATGCATCCCATTGATGATATATTTTATTTATATAAACCTAATACATAATACATATCTTATTAATGTTTTAATCTTTTGATACATGTGCAAAAATTTTCAAAAATACATAAAAATCAAATAAAGTATAAAAATAAAAATAACATTTAAATATTCAAAAAATAAAAAATCAAGACCATAACATGAAATTATTAATATAATTCACTATTTTAAAATGTTGTATAACATTTTTGTTAGATAGAATGTTATTTTCATACACACATGCATTTCATAATACATGAGTACAAGATATACATGTTACACATGGACATATAGATGTTGGATTTTCCTTTACCTAATATCCATGTCTATACTGGGGGTATCTTATTAAAAAGGCTTCAATATCATAGTTTATATATTTATATATCCTTATACCATGTTGATATACATATTGATTACATATGTATTGTTATTTAGTCATATCTTACATAGTGCTATATAGATATACTATTATTCTATGATGTGACATTGATACCTATGGATGGTGTAGACTAGTATTTACTTATTTATGCTTCATTGATGTTTTTACTATTATTATGTGATAGGATAGTTTATGTTTTTCTATTGTGTGTGATCTAATGGCTCTATTTATGACACATTTATGTATCTATGTGTGCCCCTTTTACTTTTTTAATGTGACATATTTATATCTATTGTTTGTGACATATTTATTTCTTGCATGTGGTAATTAGCCTTATTTTATGTGAAATATTATCTTCCCTTATTAGAAACATATTTATGTCTCTTACATGTTTCCCTTGGCCTTATTTGAAGAAACATATTTATATCCCTTGTTTGAAACATCTTTATGTACCTTGTGTGTGTCACTTGGCCTTGTTTGTTTCAACATATTCAAGTCTCTTGTATGTGTCCCTTATCCTTATTTGTGGCATTAATAACTTATATTGTTTCATTTCTTGAGATATATCACACTAAGTGGTGCCATGATACCTATCATGCTTTTTTATTGCATAGTCTTATTCAATTATACTTCTATTGCATGCTTCATTAATACATCTATCTAGACATGAAACTTATATTCTATAAATTACATATGTTACATACATTAATATACCAATATATACATTACTATAATGACATACACTCAACATGTTCACATGACTATATATGATGCTATATTTATACATGACATGATGTAGTTAAGACTTATTTTAATATTATTCACTCAAATGACACTTTCATCAACATAAAATGGGGCATTGTGTATTGAAAGAATAATTACTAGGAGGGGGGTTGAATCAATGTTTAAAAAAAAGTCTTTCAATTATAATTTAACATTCATGAACCATGAAAGTAACATAGTCATCTAGCAATGCATAAAGAACCATTCACATAAGCATGAAACAAGAGAAAACATATACGAGTAGGAATCCCTAAAGGGAAATAAAACACAATATGGTATATACAAATAGAATAATATCATATGAAACAAAATACCAAATTTAGTTGATCACCAAATCAACTTGGAGCACCAACCCCAAAAAAGTCAAGCACCCACTTGACTAGGCATTAGCAAGCATCTATTTGAAAGAAAGCACCAACTGCCTAAGTGACTCAACACCAAATCATAAACTTCATAATTTTGATAAATTTCATACCTATGATCTTCTATTTGTTTCTATTCTAATTTTGCTTTTAGATTCAAAGGAGAGAAAAATGAGAAACTTAAGAAGGAATGGTCAAGGCTTGTATGTACCTGGATATAGTCTGCGCACTATAATCTAGATGCTGTGAGTACTCCTCTTTGGCTGTGGAGGAATGACACCTGCAAAGAAAAGAGACTTGGATAAAATAAGGTGTTAGATGGATAGATGGTGGGTTGCCAAGCAAAAGCTTGATCCCAAAAGTATGAAGACTTCCTTAAGGGATATCAACCCACTAGTCAAAAAAGAAGTATGTCTGATAAATAGTAGAATGATAAAGAATTGAAATGATAAAAGATGGAATGAAAAAGGGAAGCAAAGGCTTACTTGAAAGAAGATGTTGAACTGGTCACAGTCGCCGGTGTTGGTGGTCCTACCGGCATCAGTTGGTCAAGGTGCCGACGTCGGTTAATCTGCCGACATCGGTTGGGGTAGTGACCAGCATCGGTAGAGGCAAAGGTCTTTAGATGAGGTCTGGTTAGGTCTGTGGTCCGTGGATAGGGTCTGGTCAGGGTTTGGGTTTATTTGAGTGGTCTTGAGACAAAGTTTTGGGCTTGGTTGAATGGTCTGGGGTCTGGATCTAAGAGTCTGGTTGAATGTACAAAGTGTATGGTCTGACAGAGGACAGAGGCAATAGGGAGATGGAGAAGTAAAGATTTAGGTTTGTCTTGGTTAACAGTCTGGTTTGGGTAAAGGGAGTTTTGAATCTAATTCATAATACTTAGAAGTAAATGACTAGAAAACACAAAGAAAACATAGACAATATACTTACCTGTGCCTTGTTGAAGGTATGCTACTGATGATTCCCGTACCCACTGTTGATGTAGCCTATGTGGAGAACCTGTTGCTGATGGAGAACCCTAAAGCTATTGTTTTGCCTGAGGGAGAGAGTGAGAGGCTTGACTGAGAGATTAGGCAGATTGACAGATGGTCAAAGACTGAAGATTGAAGGATTCGTGATTTACTTATGAAATTAGCCGATTGTGATTGGGGTCGTCAAAGAGTCAAAAAAGTTGGTTAGGTATAACCGACGTTGGTGATTCTGCCGGCGTTGGCCAACATTTGACTGATGTCGGTGGGTTTAGAATGGGCAAAAAGAGCCACCAAGCCCATTTTTCATCCGCCAAGTGCACTATCCATTGGAGAATGTCGAAGGTTGGGCTAAATACGCACGAGAGTTGGTTAGGCGGTTAGAGAGAAGTAATAATAGGTCTTGGGTGAGTCATAGGATGGGAATTAGTCCAAGGCGAGGTGTCCTAGGTGAGGTGTCATGGGTGATGTGTCCAAGGAGGGAGGGTAATTCAAAATAAGTTTTTTATTTTAAATTAGCAATTTTTAGGAATGGGTTAGGAGTGGACCAAGGAGGAAGGTGACCAAGGGTTAGACACTATTTAGGTGTCTACACTATTATGGTATATAACTCATTTCAAGACTTCATACTCAACCATGCATCATTTTTTGCTAATTTTTCACATAATTTAAATAAGCCTAAATTGTCTTGTATATATACTAATCTCATGGTCACACAAAACTTGGTTTTACACACACATTAAACCTCTTAGGTAACCCATAAAATATGTCTTAGGACTTCTTATTAACATGTATAAGTCATAATTTGAACCTATTTTGGTTTGACATAACTCAATTAGGCTTTACTCCTCCTTTAGGTCTCATGGAGACCTAAACCTCCTCTTAATGTTAAAACTTGATCTTCTTGGGTCCAGATGGACTTCTAAAATAATAAAAATTCCATTAAAACACTTATCCAATGAAATATTATAACCTCTTACATTATTTATTATACCTACATCCTTCATTCATACCATGAACGCTCCTTTAGCATAAACTGCCCTATTAGGCCTGTGTACCTCAAAAGTTTATCTACCTCTAAAGTTTATCTTACAATAATGAAGTTTAAACACACTTAAGATACTCAACCATAAAGAATGAAACATGAAGAAAAATTATCCATGAAATTAGGTTTATCACAAAATTATTGAGACACCTTCACTCAATAAATAAGGTCTAAAGAACATTTCTACAACTCACTTAGAACTATCAAATCACCTCAAAAACTAGTCATGAAGAATTAGAAATCCAATGCTTGTGTACACACTTTTAATCACTCCTAATGCATAAAAAAATTCCTATGAGATATCAAAAACATCCTCAAATATAAAATTCACATGGTATAATGGAAAATATTGGTGTTGTAGATCAATTTCTTGACCTTATGTCTCACAGCCCTATATGAACTAGACAAGCCATTTTGTGAGCATCATTTTCACCACATAAATTGAACTCAAAAGCTTATTCAAATAATTATCATCACTTAAAATTTAGAAATAAATTCTTCATTCATTTTTATGCATCAATATATCATGCACAAAACCTCAAATCTATCCCTTCATCTCTGCCTAGGTTTTACATTATCTACACCAATAGGTTAATCTATAAATGGCTTACTTGGATGACCAGTTTAGAGTAATTTAAGGTAATAACATATCCAAAAAAAATAATGGACATGTAAAATTATTTTGTGTATTCTTCTACCATCCATGTAATCTTCTTTACCAATTTAACTTTTGAGAACTATAATAATTTATTGACAAATAGGCCTACACCTATACATTTTCTCTCTCATATGATTAACCACCACCACCACCTGGAGGTACCTATGAGATTTGAATACATTATAAAATATATTATAAATTAATTTTAATCCATCCTAAGTTGTTTTGAATAGAATATTTCACATTAAGTTCTTATTAGGGTTTTAAGGAGGTTTAACACATGTTTTGGTTTTAGCAATTACTCATATAGGATTTCCATTTGAATCCAAAAATAATGCCTAGAGATATTATATATGGCCCTTACCCATCTCTCTTAAATATATTATACTCCCATGTATAGGTTACACATTTAAATGAATGCCTAAAACTACATTTCAGGTTTGATTACCTCATTTTGTGATCTCAAGAAGGCCTAAAATAATGATTCATGCAATTTTACTTCAAATATTGACCTTAAAATTTGAGATAATACATAAAAAAACTTATCTCACCTCTTTCTATGCTCTCATTTGCATTCTTTCCTTAAAATCCAATTTTCATATCTCACTAGGCTAGGTAAGTTCTAGGAGTGGTTTGGGTGTAGACTTAGATTGAAGGTCCTACCCCTATAATCTCATTTTAAAACTCTCATGAATGATTATATACCTTATGTACATGCTCAAATAATACCATAAAACCTTAACATACCTATGTTCATTCATTTCACCATGCATATACCTCTTCATGTCATAACTATGTTTCTTATGTACTAGACATCAATGATTTGTACCTTTCATGCTGACATTAACAATGATATCAATCATGCAAACATAAGAAATTATTTGTCTTCAAATTATCTATTTATATTTCTCTGATGAAAATAATCTTCCATTAACCTTTTCACATCACACACTACCAACTATCCGTAATCACTTTTGACATAAAACTTCACAAGATGCACCTTTGACATCAATGACAATACTCAATAATTTCCCCATTTGTCATTGATGGAAACAACTCTCAAAAACATATATCAATAGGGTATTTATTCCCCATTCTAAACTTTCTCCCCCTTTTACATTATTAGTGTATGTATTCAAATCTGCTCACTTTGTTTATCATCACTAATATTATTATTAGTCAACATAAATTCTACTCATCTAATTTATCCCATTCTTAGTCATTTATCTAATGTTACCTTCTTCATATTTCATCATTCACTAGCCTTAATCTATCCCACCAATCATTAATTTATCCTAAATCCCCATGATCCTATCCTAATCCAATTTACCTATTATTTGGGAATTTTAAATTCCCATGACCCACCTAACCACCTACTAGGCTATTCCTAGGCTCTCCTACACCCCTAGTTAGTAATCCCTACCTAATCTTCATTTAATCCTCCATATAATCATCATTAACCCTAATAAATTTTCTAGACTACTCCAAATATAGAACCTTTTCTAAACTTCCCCCTCCTCTCTAGAAGCCTCCAAATCTAGAGGCTTCCAAGGAATTTTAAATTCCGTGGATAATTCCCATCTATTGATCTCCCTCAACTAATTTTAAACCTCAACCATTGATCTCTCCCTCATTTCTCTATTTAACCAAGGCCACTCCTCCATTGGGTCTAACTAACAAATTCATAAAGCATTCATGTCGATTTAACAATCTCTAAGCTTCATAACAAATCCATGTCAAACTATTCAATAATCTTATGATTTCATAATCAAGCATCCATAATCCTTGGTCACGAATCCATGTAAAAAATATAATTAAATATAATCCAAATCCTCTTTATCTTTTATTTTGTTTAATCATGTTGTCTATCATTTAGCTTTAGGATTTTATAATGTTGGTTTGAATGTTTATTCACCTATTGCATTATGATTATAATGGATTTATCACTTTAACTAGTAGTTTGATGTTTGGGTTTGAATTTACATAGTTAGCTCCAGATTGTGATTAAATTTCATGTAAATTTTTTTGACCATAGTGGGACATCTCTCCAATTTTAACAATTTTTCTTGTTGGTTAAGTTTTTGCTAGCCTGCAAGTCTGATTAGATCAAGAAGATCTTAGAATTTAGAAATATTATGTTCATAGGTTGAAGTTGTGGCATTATTCTAGTATTCATGACCATGTAGTTGTAATTGTATCCCTTTAATTACAAATTTGTGACTAACCATTTTAATTGACCATTAACGATTCAAAATTTATAGGTTTTTGACCTTTTGACAATACTACAACTTAAAAATTATGACTTTGTCTTGAGGGTTATGAATTTGCATATTAACTTATGATTTTTCTTAACCATTTATGATATTTTCATAGGTTAATGTCTCTTAATAAAACTATGACTTTTTAATTAATGACTTTGTCTTGGTAGTGATGATTTTATCCTACTAACTTGATGTTTTTTAGTATTTAGACATGGATATAGAGTCATTTTGTTAACCCATGTGTGCTTATATTGAGTGTTTCTATGTGTTTTTTAGGGTTTTTGATTCTCTATGTGCAAGAAAAGGATTAAATACATAATTAAAGGCAATCATTCTTGAGTTGCAAAATTTCAACTATGAAAATCAAAACTTCATCCTGGTAATTGCGATATTAGGGTTGTGAGTGACAATTTTGTAAGGCCACTAACACTTAATCATTGTCATGAATTTTGTGGAATCATTATGACCTTTTTCTATTTTATAGGGGGTTCCTTATTATAATGTCATATATATATATATATATATATATATATATATATATATATATATATATATATATATATATATATATATATGATATCCTTTTGTCTGTTATATCCAAACAGTTTGTGTTGTTGCTAACAACTTGTTATAAATAGGACTTTATCCTTGTGTGTGGTTTAATTTGTGTGGATTACATGGTCAATAGGAAAAGGGGGTCAAGATATGAGATCATCAAAAGACATAACTATACATAGTCTTTTACCTTTCCCTTATCTTCAACAAACCGTGGATTTTAGGATCTTTAGAATAGTGATATTGTAGAATAAGTCACAATTTTGCAAATTGGTCATTTTGATTCTATCTATAGGATATATTTGAAATTTTGTGAAGGTAGACTAAACATAAAATTTAATTAAAAAACTCTTTATTTGTATAGGGTTTTATCCATTTTGATAGGCAACTTATCATCTGTTCATAAATTTTGAATACATCATAAAATCCATTTAAATACATCATAATCTATCTATAAATAATCATCTTTAAAAAAATTTAAACACCTGAACAATATATCATACCCCATATATGTCCTTTTTTACATCAAATATTTAAATCTTAAGGTATTGTAGTTTATAACAAAACCATAATTATCGATTTGTAACCAATAACAATTTTGTCATTTTAAGTCATGGTTTTGTCTAACTATCATGGTTTTATAGGTTAAGCATCATGATTATCTATTTTTTTCAAGATCGTAACTCATAATATATGATTTTACATTACAGTAATGATTTTGTAGTTTTTGGTTATAGTTTTACACTGTGTAATTGCAATTTTCATTAAATTTTATCTATTTAAGAGCATTATATTGAGTGATTTTTAATGGTTTTTGAGTCATTCCAAGCCTCCCATAAGGCCAAAATTGCATTTGGAATCAAGGTCTCTACCCCTCAACCTTAACCTATATTATGATAGGGAGCACACTTAAGATGCTACCCCTAGGCCCCATAAGGGGATCTACCCCTTTACCCCACAAGGAGCACTACCCCTTGACCCCACTAGGGGCTGCTACCCCCAGACCCCCACATCATGACTTGCTCACTCCAAAGAAATTATAGAGCTAAATCATGATTTTTTTGGCATATTTGACTAACATCTTATTTCTTATAGGGGTTATTTTTTCTTACTAAAATAATATTTTTATAGGTCATATTTTAGGTTATCCCTCAAGAGTGATTTTTTAAAACTCCTAATCCTTGTGTTGTAAGACCCCTCTTTTGAGTGCCCTCATTAAACTACTAACTCATTTGCTTGTAGGCTACCTCTCAAAGAATATTTTGGGAACTTTAATTTTTTTAAATCATTTAAATCACTTTTCCTTGTATATATCCTTATATTGTATATATCTTTTCTTATATATTATTGTATATAATCACACTTTTTAATCTAATTAGTTAATTAATCTTTTGGTCTACCTATTTTATATTGAGGTGTATGATTGGTGTATGCTCTCCCCCTTGCATCCTTACATGATTCCTATGGGATAAAAAACCCCATACAAACCCTCAATTTTTATTTTATAGGGGATAGTGACAATAGATTTCACCAACACACTAGTCCAAACTCTATATTCTAGTAGAGTCTAAAAATTAGGAGAGTTATCATTTGATGCCTAAGTGGAACTCCCCATAAAGGGTTCCATGAAGTGATGGGTGATTAAGCTATAATATGAAAGGTGGTCTAATAACATCTTATATAGACCTAGGACCTACTTTACCTTCATGTATATAGGGGATACACCTAGAGAGCCTTGTTCAAACCTAGCATAGGATCCTTCAACCATAATAGGTGTACCTCTACAGGAATTAGTATAAAGTTCAATACAGCCATTATGTGAGTGGGGTTGAGAGGGTTTACTTGATATTTAATGGGTCACCAACATATAACCTCACCTATGAATCCATTATATGGTGCAGGTATCGAGTTATACACCCTTATTAGTTGACTAATCTAGGATTTTTTATTATGTGTATTTTTTGAGTGTTGTGATAGACCTATGTTGTTTATGAGTTGAGTCAACCTTCACCCAAATTTATATACCTATCCAAGTATTTACACAACCTATCTTTTATATTCTTGGCTCATTATTCTATAGAGTTATACATCCTTATCATGTTATCCTTTGTGCATATCATCTTAATCTTACTTCATCCTCTTTTATATCCTTATCATCATCCCCCTTTGTATATATTGTCTCTTATATGTCCTTATCTCAAAATTATCTTCCATTGTCATCTTGATTTCATCCCATCCTAATATTTTTATATCCACCCATTATTAGTCATACCTTTATCACTTGCATACCCCAATCACACCTTACATCCTAAACTAAGTCCACAACATCAATTACTTTCCTTCACATAGTCACTTCATCACCCATCATTGATCATCATCCCATCACCCACATATCCTATTCATCATCTTGTATATCCTTGTCTTACCCTCTTATACATATCTTTGTTATCTTGTGCATCCATCTAGTCACATCTTATCCTAGACCCATCCATCATTATTAACACTCTCATTACCTACATATCCTAATCACACCTTATTTCATCCTCCACATCTTATCCTAAGTCCATCATCAATCTTTTATCTTGACCTTGAACTCATCACCCATCTAGTCTAATCTCATCATCATATTATCCTAGTTATCTCTTTAGGGTATAAACTATCCCCATCTCATTTGCATTACCCTTTATCATTTTTCACCCCCATCTCATCATTAACCCTTCATAATTTCATCATCACCTATCATTATACTTATTTTCCCTTGTCTTAATCACTTTCATCACATAAATAATATATCATCTTATGTTGAGCAAAATAAGTTTATGGTTTTGAGCTAGTCTTCTTATCCACATCATCCTATCATCTTAATCCACTATTACTCATCCATTGGTCAGATCTCTAGTTAATATTCCACTATTGTTTCAATCTAGCAAACCCATCATTAATCTAGTCTATATCATCCTTGCCTACTCATAACTAGCACCCATCATATCATCCTGTTGTTAGTTTAAATCTAGGCATCCATCAAATCCCTAATCCTTTTGTTAACTTGATAACTAGATATTATTAATATGTTTTTATCACCTTTTACACTATCCATCTAAAATATAACCTTAGTCTTATATCATCCTAAACACATTTAGTATACCTCATCATCATTACCACCTATTAACTATCTCGATCATTGGAACCACTTTATTCAAGGAACCATAATTAATCCTTAGCCTCTCTCCCATCATCCATCTCTTATCATCCATCACTCATGGAATTAGACCCTACTTTCATAATCTAATACATAACTACCAACAAGGATGAGATCCTCTTACAACTTATTTTGATGGGTATCCCACTTCTCAAAGGTGTTAATCCCATTCAAATCATTTCACCTCCCATATAAGCCCCTTCATGTGATTCTTGTATTAATCCTCCACCCACTAGTCATAAATTATCCATTTCCCATTCCCATACTAGCAAAGGGAATCCAATCTTGACCACCTCAAATACTACAAATCTATCCACCCAGTCACATCAACAATCATCTAATCTAAAACCCAATTCTTCCAAATCTAAGTCACATAATGAAATGGGTCTTTATACTCCCCTTCATATGTCCTTATAATCCCTTTTCAAACAATTAGTTACCATAAACATGATGGTATATCTACCCATCTGACATCTTGATCCCACTAAGCCTATGCCTTCCTAGTATAAACCAAACCAATACTATTCATATCATCAAACTTGGGGGAATACCATTAATCAATATTGACCTTTATATAATTATTTCCAAAACCTCATTAATTATGGTGACATAAAAATCAAAAATGAGCCAGATGAGTCTCCATCCTTGGGTACACAAAAAGAGGAATGCTAAAATTTCATTTCAAGTTAAGCCCTTCCCATTCCAAGATAAGTTTAAGACACTACACCATTCCTCTATGATCCCCCCATATTCTAAAAATTCTCCATCAAAGATGAGTCTCCTCCCCATAAGCATAGTCCTTCCATCTCTCATGACTCCTTATATGGGCCTATCATCCATCCAACATCTCCTTCTACACCACCATGTCAAATACCCCTTGTTGAGGGTCAATTATGGATAATAAATATTCTACTAGAAGCATTAAATTAGAGTCTACATCAAAGTGAACCTTGTAAGTCTTATCTTCATCAATATCATGTTCAACACCTATATTTCAACCAAATTCCTCCTCAAAAACATCATCCCTCATCAATGTTGCACTGTATATTGATAATGACTATCTTTTTTGAGATACTCCTAATCTAGATACCTCCAATCCATCACTAGGCATATATTTGAATCATGATCAGGATGATGAAGTCATAAATGAGTTATAACAAGATTTATCCATTAAAGATTATCAAAGTGAATATGCTCTTACTTCAAATGTGTGTCATAGTGATCCTTTTATTGATCTTGAGGAGATTTTATTTGATGTCTATGATCTATTAATTTGACTTAAGAGAGGATGGTTAGTATGGTGTTAGTTCCAAAATGAAAACAAAATAAAATAAACACACTAATAAAATAACATATCTAGGCCTAGACACTAGGGAGAGATTATTTTAAAAAAGCAAATGACAAACACAACTAAAAATCAAGGAATAAAAACACAATAATTACTTCGCCTTCCTTGGATTCTCCAAATGCCTTTATAGTGGTGGCTTGCTCGGCTTGTGCTCATTAAGGCCTTGGCAATGGAAGCTTGTCTACCTCCATCTCTCCTTGGCACCTTTGGCTTGTGGCTTGGATTGGCTTGGAATCAATTTGGCATGGTAAAACTAGTTTATTTAAGATTTTGGAACCAAGTTGGCATTATAACTTTACATAATCATGACTCAAAATTCATGTGGTAAGGCCTCTTATTTATAGATTTTTTAGAATGTCTAGAATCAACCTAAACTCTCCATCCTAAGATTGAGATGTGTGGTTGATAATTAATTCATTTTTTGGAATTAATTTTATAATTATACTCACCATGAAATTGGAATAAGGGGTAATTAAGAGGAATGAAGGACATCATGGAATACATTTATGAGGCATGGAGGGCATGAATCCTAATATTTGTGGCATTTATGGCCTAGGGATGTCTTCCCAAAAAATGAGGTCACATGATGATGTAGATATTCAATAATCATTTCCAAAACAAATTATTCAACAAGTTTCTATGGAATTCTTAATTAGGCCTTAATTTGGGTTAATTAGCTCTTAAGCATGATTAAGCACTTTGTGTATAAATTACTCAACTTGATTAGAATACCTTGTTGTTGGTCTAAAATTTGACTAGATTGGAATTGGAAGTCACTATCATATTCATTGGAACTATATTTCCATTTAGGATGTTACCAAAAAATAATAATAAAGGCCCATATCTTGTGAAAAATATTTGATAGGAAAGAGCAATCCAAAGCACCTAGGTGCAAAATTGGCATTTTGATTTAGAATGCTCTGATCAAAGTTAGCTAGCCCATAAATTGTATTGCCCCATCTAGGGATACCCTAACTAAAATCAGCACTTGAATATGTCAGTTTCACATCATTTAACATGTTTTTGTGTGTTTAGCTCAAATTATGTATTTAAGTTGAAATTGGCCAAAACCCTGATTGGAGGTTATCAGTGGCTAGATTTAGGTGTCTACAATTTTCCCTTATTTGGGAAGGCATTACAAACCATAGGTAAAGTAATGTCTTCTCAAAAAATGAAAAATGGCCTACATGGCAAAAAGAAGATGATGGTTTAAGAACAAAGCTCTAAATGGTTTTTGGGAATCCTATGATGATTCCCCCTCGAGGGAGTGGTTAGTTTAAGTAGGTCAAAAAATGGTCCCTCAAAAATAAAGAAGAAAAATGAGGGGACCAAAGAAAGGAAATATTATGTGGTGAAAACATAATGATATTGAAAAATTAGTCAAATTCATTGAGAATGTAAGTGGGATGGTGTACAATGGTTTGCCTAAAGGTGGTTATAATCATGGTACTCTGATAGTGGCAACATGGTATGATAACACAATGATCTACCTAATGGTAATTATAATCATTGAGAAGATGGAGCTGCCCCAGTTAGGACATACAAACAAGATAATAGCATGCCTCTATATGGGAAAAAAACATACAGTGGTGACAACATAATGATCTTCACAAAGGTGGTTATAATCATTGAGAAATGTAGGTGGGATGGTGTGTAATGATTTTCCCATAGGTAGTTATAATCATTGGACCTTGATTATGGAAAACATTATAATCTTGGTCAAGGATGATGATAACTTAACATAGAGGGTAATGATGAATTGGAACAACTTACTAGTAGGGAGATGCTCATCCAAACTAATAAAGGTCAAAATTCTTTCATGTTTAATTACTCTATTTTGGATATGATTAGGATGAAATCAAGATGTTAGTGTCAAAGATATTTTTCCATTACTGAATAGACTTCTTGAAGCTGAGGTTTGTTATAGCACGTGTCAGTAGGCATCATGATATAACATCATGAGGACTTGGCTGAAATATGCATGAGGACTGACTCCCATAATCCAATACTTAATAGAAAATAAAGAACCAATGATAGAAACCATGTTAACAATGCAAATATATGAATATGGATGGATTCAAGTATAGGTGCATATAAATAATCACCTAATGAATGCACATAAACCAAAATAAGGCAACAGTGTTAAAAGCAAACAAATAGGTAGACAAATAAATAAGACAAGTAGAAACAAACAAAAAAACAAACAATGCAATAAAAACCCTATGAACATTACCCCTATAAAATAGGTGACAACTTAACAAATTAACAATATGGGGGAATATAAGAAAAGGAAGGGGGTGGTTGAATTGTCTCCATATGCACTAGGCAAGTAGATGATACCTACATAGTTACATGGATGTAATATCCAATAAAAAAAACTTTAGACCAAATGTAGTTCTCCCAAAGAATGAGAAGAATGTGATAGCTAAATAAAAAATAGAATAAATTTGATAGAATAATAGGAATGGTCTTGAAAAATGGCAAGTGCATGAGAGAAAAAGGCCAAAAAGGATGGGGAAACTAAGTGACAAGTAATTTGCTTGTAACTTACTACGGGTTCCCAAAATCCTTAAGGCAAAAAAGTGGTCAATGTTTTTGTTCTTTTTATATTATTTTTTAAATGTTTTTGGAAATTTTTGAAGTATCTCAACTTGATCAAGAATGATGAGACACTAAATGGTTCAAGCTCATAAAATAGTGAGAGCATGGCTTAGGTTGCTCACAAAATAGTGAGAGCGTGGCTTAAGTTGTTCACAAAATAGTGAGAGTGTATGAAAAGGGTGATTGAGCTGACCTCAATAAGTATTGATGATTGCCTACATAGTCCCAGATTAGACCTCAAGTCACTAAATTTCTTCCCTTATAGTGGAGAAATTTAAATAGTGTAGCAGTCAATTCAAACAAAATAGGCATAGTTGGTAAAAAGGCATAGTATGACATATGAAGTGGTGAGTTGGTACATCAAGGATTAGTGTTACTCTTAGTTTTCCCATAGGTGGTTATAACTAGGATATAAAAACATAGATCAATGATACTAATTTTCCCAAAGGTGGTTATATTAGTAACAATAATTGTAAGAAAGGCATAACAAATAAAGGATGCAACTACCAAAACTTTTGTCACACTATTCCAAAATACAATGTCTGTCTGAAGTACTTGAACTAATTGATGAAACTAATTAGATACCTTGATTTTCAAACTATGAATGGCCAAAAACTAAGGTCAAATGGGATAGGATTTAGAATACACTAGGTTGATATAATGGAAGCAAAAAGTGGATACGAAAAAGAGGACAAATAAGGATGGTATTTGTATAAAGAAGAATAGTGATAAAATGGGATAGCTGAAATAGTCCTTATAGATAATACACCTTATTGCTCAAGAATAGAATCAATTGAGATGAAAAATATTCATCAACTCTAGAAGTTCATCACCATCTAGTATGGTGAGCCTGTATGCTCCTAATCCATAATATATACTAATGATGAAAGGCCCTATCTAGTTTGGTTTGAATTTCTCTTTATGCTTCTTCTCAGTCATGGTATTTTTTTAAAATTATTTTAAAAAAATTATTTGATATGTTAATAACATTTAAATTGTCACAAAGAATAGAGATAGGTGATTTATACTCTACCTTGATGTCTTTGAGCATTTGTTTCATCCATAATACTTGAGTGCAACATGCCACTGCTGCAACATACTCTGCTTCTATTGTAGAAAGAGTAACTGACTCTTGTTTTTTGCTCATAGATAAAATGGGATAACTGAAACAATCCTTATAGATAATACACCTTAGTGCTCAAGAAGAGAATCAATTGAGATGAATAATATTCATCAACTCTAGAAGTTCATCACCATCTAGTATGGTGAGCCTGTATGCTCCTAATCCATAATCTATACTAATGATGAAAGGCCCTATCCAATTTGGTTTGAATTTCTCTTTATGCTTCTTCTCAGTCATGGTATTTTTTTAAAATTATTTGAGAAAAAAATTATTTGATATGTTAATAGCATTTGAATTGTCACAAAGAATAAACATAGGTGATTTATACTCTACCTTGATGTCTTTGAGCATTTGTTTCATCCACAAGACTTGAGTGCAACATGCCACTGCTGCAACATACTCTACTTCTATTGTAGAAAGAGTAACTGACTCTTGCTTTTTGCTCATAGATAAAATGGGATAACTAAAATAGTTCTTATAGATAATACACCTTAGTGCTCAAGAATAGAATCAATTGACATGAATAATATTCATCAACTCTAGAAGTTCATCGCCATCTAGTATGGTGAGCTTGTATGATCCTAATCCATAATCTATACTAATGATAAAAGGCCCTTTCTAGTTTGGTTTGAATTTCTCTTTATGCTTTTTCTCAGTCGTGGTATTTTTTTAGAATCAATTGAGATGAATAATAATCATCAACTCTAGAAGTTCATCACCATCTAGTATGGTGAGCCTGTATGCTCCTAATCCATAATCTATACTAATGATGAAAGGCCCTATCTAGTTTGATTTGAATTTCTCTTTATACTTCTTCTCAGTTGTGGTATTTTTTAAAAATTATTTAAGAAAAGAATTATTTGATATATTAGTAGCATTTGAATTGTCACAAAGAATAGAGATAGGTGATTTATACTCTACCTTGATGTCTTTGAGCATTTGTTTCATCCACAAGACTTGAGTACAACATGCCACTACTGTAACATACTCTGCTTCTATTGTAGAAAGAGTAACTGACTCTTGCTTTTTGCTCATAGATAAAATGGGATAAATGAAATCGTCCTTATAGATAATACACCTTACTGTTAAAGAATATAATCAATTGAGATGAATAATATTCATCAACTGTAGAAGTTCATCACCATCTAGTATGGTGAGCTTGTATGCTCCTAATCCATAATCTATACTAATGATGAAAGGCCCTATCTAGTTTGGTTTGAATTTCTCTTTATGCTTCTCAGTCGTAGTATTTTTTTAAAATTATTTAAGAAAAATTATTTAATATGTTAATAGCATTTAAATTGTCACAAAGAATAGAGATAAGTGATTTATACTCTACCTTGATGTCTTTGAGCATTTGTTTCATCCACAAGACTTGAGTGCAACATGCCACTACTGCAACATACTCTGCTTCTATTGTAGAAAGAGTAACTGACTCTTGCTTTTTGCTCATAGATAAAATGGGATAACTAAAATAGTCCTTATAGATAATACACCTTAGTGCTCAAGAATAGAATCAATTGACATGAATTATTATCATCAACTCTAGAAGTTCATCACCATCTAGTATGGTGAGCCTATATGCTCCTAATCCATAATCTATACTAATGATGAAAGGCCCTATCCAGTTTGGTTTGAATTTCTCTTTATGCTTCTTCTCAGTCGTGGTATTTTTTTAAAACTATTTAAGAAAAAGATCACCAAGTTTAAATGTTCTATACTTAATATGTTTATTATAGTGGCCTTTGAGTTGGTTTTGATATACTTGAAGAATGTTGAGTGTGGTTGTGCGTTTCTCATCAAGTAGGTCTAGCTCTTGCAAGCAAGCTACCTGATAGTCATGATTATCTAGGACATGATTGAAAGAGATGAATAATGAACGCAATTCAACCTCAATGGTAAGGATGGATTCAGTGCCATAAACAAGTGAGTATGGAGTGGCTCTTGTGGGAGTATGATGATTGGTATGGTATGCCCAAAGGGTAGGGAATATCTGAAGGAGTTAATCATGATTGACATCATGGACAATCTTTTTGAGAATGTTCAAAATTGTTTTATTAGATGCCTCAGCTTGGAAATTACCTTGAGGGTAATATGTTAAAGAAAAATGTTGTGTGATGTTGTATTTATTACATAATTGATCGACATCCTTGTTCTTAAATGATCCTCTATTATCAGATATAATGTCAAAGGGGATACCATAATGGTAAATGAGATGGTTGAAGATGAATTTGGAAATTTGCTTTCCAGTCACATGAGGGGTATAGCTTCAACCCAATTAGTGAAATATTCAGTGGTGGTAAGGATATGTTTATGGCCATCAGATGAAGTGGGGTTGATCTTTCTAATGAGATTAAGTCCCATGTAGAAAATGGCCATTGTGTCAACATCAGTTTTAGAGTTTTTGCTAGGGAATGAATCGAATTAACATGTCATTGACATTTGTCACACTTTTTTACATATGTAATGACATTTGCATCCATTATGGGCCAATAATAACTAGTACATAAGAGCTATTTGGATAGGACTACCCTGCTAGAATGAGCTCCACATACTCCTTCATGAACATCTCTTAATGCTAGTGTAGACTTTGTTGAAGTTAAATAATGAAGCAAAGTTCCATCAAAATGATGATAGTAAAGGGTGGGTCCATGTAGAGTATAACAAGTGGAATGATGAATTAAGGATTTGGTTTGTTTTTGATATAGGTTAGGTGGTATAACTTGGTCATGAAGGTAGTTGTAAAGGTTTGAGTACTAGATAGAACTAGGACCAACAATATCACAAATCATGCTAATGGTTAAAGGTTCATGAGCTGGTGATGACAAATTATTGACAAGGAATTGATAATCTCTAGCTTTATTTATTTGTCAAATCAGAGAGACAATAGTAACCATGTCATCTATAATTTAATTACCAGCCCTTGGTATGTGCTCAAATTGAATATTGACATTTTGTTGCTTAAGAGTGTTGACCATGGCTTTATATGGAACCAACTTGTCATTTTTAGTCTAAAAATTATTTGTGATCTGATTGATGATTAACTAAGAATCAACATAAACTTAGAGATGAGATATATTCCAATGCACTACTTGTCAAAGTCTTGCAACAAGTGGTTCATACTTGGCCATGTTGTTTATATAAGGAAAGTTGATTCTAAATGTTTTAGGGATTAGATCCCCTTATGGTTTAATAAATGAACCATCAAAATATATTATTTAGGGTTGTTCCTCAAGGGGTGTGTTAATGATGGTCATTATGGATTTATCATGAAATTGAAATGTGAGTGTTTGTGTGTCTATGAGAGGTGTTTCTGCAAGTTGATCTGTAAGAACTTGTCCCTTGATTACCTTTTGATTAACATACTCTATGTCAAACTCATTGAGAAGCATGATCCATTTAGCCATTCTACCTTTTATATATATTTTAGATAGTAGATACTTGAGAAGATCTACTTTTGAAATGACTATGGTCTTATTATTTAACATGTAATGGCATAATTGTTGAGCTATGAAAACAATGGTCAAACAAGCTTTTTTAACATGTGCATAGTTATGTTTATATGTAAACAAGGTATGACTTAGGTATCATACAACATGTTACATTCCATTGTCATCATGTTGAGCCAAGAGTGCCCCCAGAGCATGGTTGATAGCTGATAGGTATAACAAGAATGGCTTTCTTGGCATAGGAGCTAATAAAATAGGTAGATTAATAAGATAGTCTATGAGTTGTTGAAAAGTTTTTTAGTAGTGATCATTCTAGTGAAATGAAACTCCCTTCTTCCAAAGGTATGTGAATGGATGGAACTTGTCCACTAACTAAGAGATGAAGCATCAGATGGACTAGATCTTACCCTATATACTATGGAGTTACATTAAATTAGTTAGTGGTGACATCTTGATTATAGCATGGACTTTAGTCAGATCAACTTCAATACCTCTCTATGAGACATGATGAAGCTAAGTAGTTTTCTTGAAGTTACATTAAACACACATTTATTTGGATTGAGTCTAAATTTTTACTCACATAATCTTTCAAATATCTTATGTAACAATGTTGGATGGTTGGCCCTGGTTTTGGATTTTCCTAATATATCATCAACATAGTCTTCAACAATATCATGCATGATATCATGGAATATAATAGTCATGTCCCTTTGATATGTAGCTCCAACATTTTTAAGGCCAAATGGCATTATCTGATAATAAAATGTTCCCCATGGAGTAGTGGATACTATTTTATGTTGGTCTTTTAGTGCTACTCTAATCTGGTTGTATCTTGAAAAGCCATGCATGAGTGAAAGCATTTTATAACCAGTCATGGATTCAATGATCATGTCAATATTAGGCAAGGGAAAATCATATTTAAGATAAGCTTTGTTGATGTCTAAAAATTAGTACATATTCTAATTCCTTCATGCTTTTTACTAATAGGTAACACATTAGAGATCTATTCTAAGTAGTCAATGGATCAGATACATCCTAATTCTAAGATTTTTTCCAAATCTTTCTTTACCAATACAAAAATGTGAGGATGCATCTTACATAACTTTTGTTTTATTATTTTAGTGTCAAGATTAATCAAAAGGTGGTGTAGAACTAAGGTGGGGTCTAAACCTAACATGTCAGAATAGGCTCATGCAAAGATATCTAAAAATTCTCTCAATAGAGATGTAAAGACATCATGTTCTTCCTCAGTGAGGGATGCCCTAATTTTATCCATTTTAAGTCTAATGGAGTTTTGATATTGACCTCTATTATAGCTTTAACTAGAAGGATCAAACTATGAATCTAACTCCCCTAATGGGAGATCTGGCCATATAACAAAAATAATCAAAAAATCTTGGATAATTTGATCAAATATTTGTTGTTTCTCAAAGCTAAAATTGAATCCATAGACAAGTTAATCATTGGTGGTCTCCTTATCTAAATTCAAATAAGAATGAACACCCCCATCTAATGGTGCCTAAAATAGGTTTTCACCACTATATTGGACTTTATATTTACTTTTTACCTAGTTAGAAAGTGCCTCAAAGAGGTTTTCACTTTGGGACCTCAATATTTTACTTATTTGTTTTTGGCTAAGGGTGTTCACTCACTCTCCAAAATAAACTAAAGGATCTAATGAGATTGAGAACCCTAATTTGTGATCTCCCAATGGAACACTGTCTCTAAGGCCTAAAAAGTCATAGAATGGCTCATCATTATGGAGCTCATCAATCAATAGATTGGATTCTTGTTGGTCCTGATCTATCAATTGGGAATAATATAATGGCAAATGGCTATGATGAATGGCCAAGGTAAGGGCATAAATGGCATTGTTATCAAATAGGTTGGTTTTAGCTAGGTCACCAAAGGTGAGGCTATAATTAGACTCTACTTCACTATCAGCATCATCATCACTAACTTCTAGTGATGGAGTTTTAATAAGATATGTGGGGTCACCCCCAGGTGGTTTAAATCCAAGTCCATAAGGTCTTTCATACTTAGTCATGAAAATTGGCTCGATGGTTCCTTGTTAATTTAGTCTAAGGCCTCTTCCTTCATATTTGTGATACTCTATGATCCTATTAAGAATAAGATACTTTGCATTTTTATAACACTCATCTTGGTTGTCATCGTATAACCATGATTCATCCCCTTCAAGAGGGTCAGGTCCTAGGGTAGATGCTAGTATAAATGTGATAGGTTCCTTATCTTTGTTCTTTTATTGCTAATGCGTATATGGGATGACTTTAGGTCACCTAAAGGTTTTTGGATTTTAAGCAAGATTAGAAATATGAAATGTATCATGGGTCACACACTCTCCTGGTCTATTATCTAAAATGGTGAAATGATTAAAAGCTTTAGGAGGTGGCATGTGGGAAAGGGAATCCAAGGTATTATGATTTATGCAATTATCTGATGAAGCATCAATAAGTATGGCCTTTCCTTTCTCCTACTTGGAACTTAGATTCATGCCATACTAATAATTATATCTTTGAAATTCAACCTCAAGATGCTTGCAATATTTATATAGATGTAAATCTCTTATAATATTCACTTTCATCCCTACATGGGAAAACTTGATACATTGGTGCAACATTGACAAGACTGCATGAATCTCATGTAACCAAGGCCTACCTAGAAGTATATTGTATGCTAACTCAAGATCAAGCAAATGGAAAAGTGTATCATGGATCAAAGGCCCAATGATAACTAGTAAACTAATGGTGCCTTGTGATTCTCTTTACTAATTATCATAGGCTTTGAAGGTATTTATTTCTAGCTGGAGATCGGCTATTATGTACCCAAGAAGTTTGCTAAGATTGAGAGACACTATGTTTGGGCTAGATCTATTATCTAAAAGGACATGTTTCACTTTATTCCATTTTATATAAACTTCTATGTATAATGGATTATTATGGAGTGGGCCTAGAAAAGAGATATCACTTTGGTTGAATGTGATTTGTTGGGCCAAAGCTAAGTGTCCAACTAAAGCTTGAAATTTATCAGGGGATATGTCACTAGCAATATTGGATTGGGTCAAAAATTTGTTCAAGATTTTCTTATGGATTATTGATGCTCATATCAAATCTAAAATAGAAATTTGTGTTGGTGTCTTATACAAATGTTCTATAATATCAAATTTCCTATCTTGGTTAGTAGTGAATGGTTTATTTTGAGGATAAATGGTTGGTTGGATGATAGGCAAACTAGTAGATGGTTATGGGCTTGAGATAGTAATCTTCAACCTTCGAGTTGTGATTTCACAATTGATATTAAATACTGGACCATTATTACTAACCAATGTTGGAAATGGTTTGGGACCACCAAATATGACAAGTCTTAGTTGCCAGTGCACTTACATGTGGTCACGTAGAAAGGATGAGTTGTCGATAAAGGTCCAAAAGGGGAAGTCCTAGTTTTTTGGTTTACCTATTTACATTCCCAAGTCAAAGAAGGATTATCCACATAATTTGGCTAAATATTGTTGTATAGCAATGGTCTAGGCTGATTAGTGTTTGGTCTAGGATTAATAGAGATCATATTAACACTACCCCCTATAATATGCCCTACAACTCTGTTGTAGTCATGTGCAATTGCATGGTAGGTTTTTTGGTTGTTACCATTCTGACCTTGGTTTTATCCATTGTTTTATCATTGTGGGTTTTGTTGATAATTTTGTTGATTCTACTGGTTCAGCCTTTGATGTTGATTTGGCTACTACACTGGTCATTATTATTACTATTGCTTATTATTTTATTATTGTTAATTATTATGTTGAGGATAGGGGTTTT
The DNA here is from genome assembly GCA_037957365.1 of Torreya grandis. Lineage (NCBI taxonomy): Eukaryota > Viridiplantae > Streptophyta > Pinopsida > Cupressales > Taxaceae > Torreya > Torreya grandis. Next base: position 367,401 of record JARHVA010005330.1, read on the forward strand.
GATAGATCCCAAGAGTTTTATTGTAATTAAAAGCACCATTATCTAATCTTATCTCCCCATTTTCCAACATATTCTCAATTAAATTCTTGATTTGGACACATCTTAGTAGATTATGCCCATTGACCCAATGATAGTCATAAAATTCATTTTCATGGTACCAATCATGATAAGGAATACCTTGTAGATAATGCTTTGGTATATGATAGAAAATCAAATTAGTGGAAGTAAGCTTGTGAAATATAGACTCAATAGGTTCTCCTGGGTCACTAAAGACATGATGTGCATGCATGGTTCTCTTAAGAGGAGGGGTTGAAATAGTAATGGCTACTGTATTTGTTGTGCAGGTCTTAGTTGTTGTGCTTGTAACATTAGTTAGAAAGGTTTCTTATTAGGAGTAACTTGAAACTGTGGTGTAGATGATGTTTTCATAGTTTCTACATGACAATATTTGGTTACTCCATTTCCCATAACTTTCTTATTGCAGTTGAATTGCTTTAATCTTTCTTGGTTATTGTCCTATGCTAGTTACAATTATGACACTTGAATGGTATGTTGGTCACTTCATTGATTAGTTGAATTAAGCTTGATAAATCCTTTATTTATGAGTACCCAATCAATCAACAAGCCTTTGTTGATGATTTCCTTGAAAATATGCACACATTGTAGTTCTAGATGGTAAGTTATCTCACTATGCAAATTTTTGGTAAACATAGTAACTAATTATTTATCTAGTAAACTATGGGTGAAATATCTTGTAAAGGCTCTCCATCACTATAAATAACTTGCAAAACTCTCACCATCTTTTTTTTTGCTTGCGTTAAGTCCACTAATGAAATATCATGCTTGAGATTATAGGAAAAGTGCTACATAAACTTATCATAAAGATCATCAAAATCCATTACTAAATTTTTTGGGCAACTTCAAAAACCACTCCAAGGCTTTTCCATCCAAGTTCCTTGGAAACAATAGAAAGAGGTATATGTCTTTATATCCCACTAGTTGACATATGACAAATAATTTAGTCAAATGAACCTTAGGGTCACCTTTCCCTTTGTATTTATCAAATTTCAATGGTTCATATCTTAGAGGAAATGGTATCTACAAATACTCCATGTTGAATGGATAGGACCATACATCATCCACTTTGAAATTTTTAGTTTGTTTACCATCTTGAATGGTAGTAAGTACATCCTTCATCTGTTGTAATTCTTGGGATAGGAAATTGGAAGGAATATTGGTTTGAGGGAGAACATTGGTTTGGATAAATGGTTGGGAGGTCAAAAGTGGAACACTTTGACAAGGGTATGATGGAGATACTTGTTGGGGTACATTGGTTTGGTTGGGAAATGGACCAAAAATATGCATACGTGGATTAGGATGTACTTGAAATTGCACACATGGTTTTACAATATTTTGGTTTGAGTTGGTGATAAAGGTTTGACTTGGATAATTTTGTGGTTGGGATGGAGGGATATAACTATATTGTGCCTACTATGCTTGAAAAATGACATGTTATTGATTAATCAAACCTTGCTATTGAGTGGTAAATTGTGGACCAAGACCCTATCTCTAGATTTGGGGCACATTTTGAAGTAATGGTTGCCTAGTAGGTACTTGAGAAACATGGGTACCTCTTTATTGCATGAATCCATATGAAGAAGTGAAAGAAGGTTATAGACTCAACATTTGTCATTGACCAATATTTCTCCATTGTTGACTAGTCATTGCTTGGTTTTGGTTTAGCATATTAGTCTATGATTAAAGAGGTATGTTTGTCATTACTTGGCAAGGTAGAACATTAGTTTTCCATGATTAAGGTGGAAATGTATTTATCCTTTGTTGCATTGATACACTAGATTGTCCCTATTGTTTTAGAACACTACTCATTACTTGTTGAGGAGGAATAGGGTTCATCACATTCTATCATTGAGGTGTGGCATTATCCATTATTTGATTACCTAATCCCATAGGTTATACACTTGAGGAAGTAATTAGTTAAGGTTGGGGTGTAGAAACTCCTATTCCCTAGTATGATAACTTATTCATATGATTAACTATAGGCACATGTTGTTGGCTAATTATTTACGCATTAATACCACTTTGATCAGGACTGGATGTTATTTGCACATTGTCTACTATGTTTGGCTCACTATTCTGTGTATAGGTTAAAGCCACTTCTTCAATAATGAGCATATGCATCAAGTTATATATAAAATTAGTTTGTATGAATAGGTTTGAATTTGGATTATTATATCTAGTTAACTCTATCAACACTCCTATTGAAGGAAATAAATCAATAAGAGGCTTCCTTACCATGTTCATCTAATTGAAATCATGTGCTAGATTCAAGTAGGTTTGATACACTGTCTACATTTGGATAAAGTGATCTTTGATGATGTTTTTACCTTGATTAGATATATTGGGGTTTTGATACGTTGTTTGGACTAGAGCCATAGGATTGATAGAATAAGCTTGTTAATCATAAATGATATTATGGGGTACTATTACTATACTTGGTAAATTTTCATGGGGAAAGTATGTTGGAAACTTAGTCCCTACCTCTATGGCTCTAACTAAAATCTTGTCTTTATTTTCTAGAAAATTTTGATCAAACAAAAATGGATCATAAATTGAATTTGTATTAGTAGAATATGACTATTGAATTACTAGCTCATCCACTATAGGTATTTTAGCTAGGTATTGTGTGATTTTCTCTTGGTCCTATTCTGAATAAGGTGGTGTGTTAACTAGATAGTTAGCCAATGGATCTTAGCTTTGTGCTCATAATTGAGTATTATATGAGGAATAAGAATCTATCTCATAATAAATATTATCTACATAGGGGTCTTGCACCATTTCTTCCTGTGATGCCACATTACTAATCTCTGAATTGTACATGAGTCTACTGCAAGTGTAGGAGTACATGTTGGGATCCATAGTTAATGTTTTGTGATAAAAGGTCAAAGAGTTATACAAACTTTAAAAAGGATAATGTATAAAATATATGATGTTCCAACTTGGTATAGATTTGTCAAAAGGATCAATATGTTTATGCAAAGGTTTATGAGGAAACAAGCTAGTGTGCAATATCTAATGTTTCACTATTCACACAAAGATAAGCAAGTAAATGAACATAAAATAAAAATGCCAAACTCTAAGGTTGAAATGTTTCAAATTAGTATAATCTAGGAATTTAAAACTTGCTAGGTCTTTTGGCAAAATGTGGCATCAAAAGCTAGGCTCAAACAAGGCATGTGCTAGGACTCTTGGCTAAACAGCATTAAAAGCTAGACTTTGAAAATAGATGAAAGTTTTAATTTAATGGATTTGAAACACTTCTAAAAAAATCTAGGTATTTGATTTTTGGACATGAACTTGATCAACTAAGTATAAGGTATGAAACAAAAGGCACTTTAGAAATAGTTTATTTTCTCATAAAAAATGGTATAAAACTTAGTTCTTTTGAAAAATAATCTAGACAAATGTGATCAGTATAATTGTGCTTTAGATAAAGGATCACAAAAGTACACTCAGATTGGTCTTGAAATGTAGGAACAAATTTGAAACTCTATACAAGAGGTTCTATGAAACAATATTCGAAATGTTTTTGGTAGCATAATGATGCTATACTACCCAAAAGGTGTGACAAAAAGGTTTGTTTCAAAAAAACTCTATGACAAAGACATTTTCCTATAATTTTGACAGCATAACACTACTTTTCTTGATTCAAAATATTGTGGTGCATAGACTCAAAGTGCAAGTTTTTAGCTCAAAATGGCTTAACTCTATCAAGTGATGATAATCATTATGAGTCTTAAATGGCCTTCAATATAAATGGGAAATTAAACTTAAATTCCCTCAAGTTTAGTGTAAATGGTGAACCCACTTAACACATCAACCCTATAAACTTATAAAGGTTCAATTTTTAATTTAGATTATAAGTGAAGGACTTAAAGAACTTTATTAAAGGTCTAGACTTAATTGGGTAGCATAACTACACCAAAGTGGATGATATGACTCTCAATATTTTGATGAACTTTTGAACAAAGAAAATTGATGATCTCATGCGGACAATATCATGCCTCTTTGTTCAAAGGAAAATTAAGACTATGTGTTTGTTATGATTTTTTGTTTACACAAAGTTTTGACTCCAAAGAAGACTTTAAATTAGGGCAAGACCAACTATTTAATCATTCTTACATCCTAAACAGACAAGGTTGCTTGGTATTTTTAGAATCCATCAATATACATCTTTTGAGAGGATTTCAAGTGTTCATCCAAAAGTAAATACACATTATATAGTAGGTTTTTACACCCCCCTTATCTCAAATGATAGTACTATGACATGGACCTTAAGGTGCACCTTGCACCAATAATACTTTCATGGCAAGTGGGGCTTTGTCTAAGATCTAAAAAGTTTTTGAATGATCTAGTGGAATCAATTACACATTGACTTTCATGCCAAAAAATGAAAAAGAAAAGCATGGATTTTGGGTCCATATCACGTGGCTTGTTGCAAAAAGGTCTAGTCCTTTTTTACAACTACTACATCTTACTATTCACTCAGTGTATTGAGATGTCCAAAGTGCTACTACATCCTGTGTACAACTCTAAAGGAGCCAAATGAAGTCAATTCCAGAATATGAAACCTTAGGTAAAAGCTTCCTTAAAGAAATTATGGGAGGTGATGAAGTCCCCCTCGCAAGCCAAGTTTGCATAAAAAATAAATAAAGCATGAAATAGAAAGACTTTAGGGTTATTTTCAAGGTCACCCAAACTTTGATGAGTTTTTCGGGAGTACTTTAGGTGAAATTATTTCTAAGCCTTAGACTAGGCTACTTGCAATAGGAATGGTGCTTTTGATTCCAAGGGTTCCCCATAGGGGGAAAATGGAAGAGCATACACAGAACATTTCTCTTTTTGACAAACACATATTTAATCTAAACAACTATTGCAAACAAGAATTGACAAGTGTGATCAATTTTAAGCCCAAATGAAAGTGAGGTGGTGTTCATTTCACCCCTTGGTCTTAGTTAAAATTTTTTAAAGCATTCATCATAAACATCTATAATTTTTAAACACTAAAAGAAAGTTCTTAGTTGATTTTTAAGCATGAAATAGGTGATCTAAACATGTTTTTGTCAAATGTCAAGCTTGGTCCTGTAGTAAAAATGCTAGCATGTCCTTTAGCTTTGAAGCTCTTTTTGGTTTGAAATAATGAACTTTGAAAAAATAGCTCTTGAGTCTGTGTTTTTGGAAAAAAATAATGACCAACGTCGGTTATATATAACTGATTATGGTTACCTTGGCTAACTAAAATCTAACTGATGTCAATTTTTCTAATTGATGTCAGTTAAACCATGTAACCGATGTTGGTCTTACTTGTTGATGCTAGTTACTGTGTAAAACCATGGCAACCAAAAATGACAAAAGAAAGTTATAAAATCAATGTGCAAGAGTTTTAAGGGTCCAAATAAATATTTTATAGTTGAAAAATAATCTTCTTTAGGTGTGAGATGTATCTAGTCCTACCAGGCATGCCATTATGTGATCTAGGAATTTGACTCAAGAGAGGATGGTTAGTATGGTGTTAGTTCCGAAATGAAAACAAAATGAAATAAACACACAAATAGCATAACATCTCTAAACCTAGACACTAGGGAGAGCTTAGTTCAAAAAAACAAATGAGAAACACAACTAAAAAGAAAGGAGTGAAAACACAATAATTCCTTCACCTTCCTTGGATGCTCCAAATGCCTTTGTAGTGGTGGCTTGATTGGCTTGTGCTCATGAAGTCCTTGGTAATGGAAGCTTGGCTACCTCCATCTCTCCTTGGCACCTTTAGATTATGGCTTGGCTCAACTTGGAATCAATTTGTCATGGTAACACTAGTTTTTGAATCTTTTGGAACCAATTTGGCATTATAACTTTTCATAATCATGACTCAAAATTCATGTGGTGAGGCCTCTTATTTTAGATTTTTTATCATGTCTAGAATCAACTTAAACCATCCATCTTGAGATTGAGATGTGTGGTTGAGGATTAATTCAATTTTTGGAATTAATTTTATAGTTATCCTTATCATGACATTGGAATAAGTGGAAATTAAGAGTCATGGAGGGCATCATGGAAGGCATTGATGAGGCATGGAGGGAATGAATCCTGATATTTGTGGTATTTATGGCCTAGGGATGTCTTCCCAAGAAATGAGGTCACCTAATGATGTAGATATTAAATATTCATTTCCAAAAAAATTATTCAATAATTTTTTATGGAATTCTTAATTAGGCCTTGATTTGGGTTAATTAACTCTTAATCATGATTAAGCACTTTGTGTTCAAATTACCTAAATTGATCAAAATGCCTTGTTATTGGTCCAAAATTTGACTAGATTGGAATTAGAAGTCACTGTCAGATGTATTAAGACCATATTCCCATTTAGGATGCTATTAAAAACAAACAACAAAGGCTCGTGTCTTGTGTAGAATATTTGATAGGAAAGAGCAATCTAGAGCAACTAGGTGCAAAATTGGCATTTTGACTTGGAATGATCTAATTAAAGTTAGCTGGCCCATAAATTATATTTCCCCATTTAGGTATACCTTAGCCAAATTGGCACTTAAATATGTCAGTTTCACATCATTTATCATGTTTTAGTGTTTTTAGTTCAAACTGTGTATTTTAGTGGAAATTGGCAAAAATCCTGATTAGAGGTTATCATTGGCCAGATTTAGGTGTCTACAATTTCAAAATTGGGTCTCCTAAGAACCCATATGAATATAATTCTAAACTTTCACCACTCATTAACCTCATCATGCTCTCACCACCACCTTCATCCATCATGGACCCTTTTCTCCCTGTCAATGATCATTTAATCACCTCCCTCCATAAGGATGAACATGAACATATATTGTTAGAGAGTTATTCAATTAATATAATGTATTCCATAAGTACATAGGTCCAAGACCACATTCCAAAATTCATAAATCATAATCAAATCATCCTTGATCTTATCAGTCAAAGTTAAGAAGATTCCAATCATAGATCTAATCTAAATATGTCTTACCCTAGTAAAGCCCAATATCAGGTACTAGAGGAATGTCAAAGTCAAAATCATCATTTATCAAGTAAAAAATAAATATCCCCTAGAGAAGCCTAAAATCATGTACCAGGGGGTATCCAAAATCCAAATAATGTTAAAAGTTTGGTTACTCATCCATCAAGTGATCAGATCAAAGATGAATCACAAAATCAAAGCATCTTAAAACTCTTACAATCTTTTATCAATTGGCACCAATCAAAATAAAAATGTCTAAAATCTCCAATGATGTATACAACTACTAGTCCTAATCTTCCATCACTCATCACCTCATCCTATCATGCTCTAATAGTCCTATCAAATCTTACCATTCATTATAGTCTAATACACCCCTATCAGCATCATGGTCTGCTTGAATCCATACTTAACATTACCTCCCTAGGAAACATTATCTCTCCTAAGTGAAATTAAGACACTTGGAATAGATATTTGGAGGGGTCTCCATCAATTGTCAATGAAGCTAACATGGACCCTAATAAATCTAGTAAAATGATCACATCATCACACATGCATAGAATATGTATTAGATGAAGATTGTAATAATTCCTACATATTCCATCTCACCCTTCTCTAATAAATCATGATACCCAATAAAGTCAAAATAAATAAAAAACTGAAATGAAAATCATTTATCCTATGGTTAAAACTAGTCTTCTAGATCCCTAGGTAGGTAGCATGATGAAAACTAGTTTCTAGCATAATGGTAAAATAATCAATTATCCACATTATACCTCAACACTTGGGGGAAAAATCCAACCATCCCTTATCAATCCATCCATACATGTCTCATCCCTCATCAACTTTGTCTATATAACCCATCCACATCATCCTTAGCCATCTTACCTGCTAGTCCATTATTCCAACCCATCATCTTCCATCATATCTCATTCTTTCCCATCATGGATTTCATAAATAATGGAAGGTGTCTTGAGAAATATTCCTAAACCATATTGGCATATTTTCTAATGGAAACTTAGGAAGCTAAACATCTAGTTCTTCATCATGTGGTCATTGGAAATCCGTCGTCCCTTCTTTCTTGGTCTTCATCCTTTTTTGCATCACTCTCATCCTTTAATCATCCCACTCATTATCTCATCCATCCTCATACTAACTACTAGGCTTAGTATTACCTATGCTAATAAACCCATTTTTATAGTGTACAATCCCAAAAAGCACTAAAAATTGAAATATGTCAAAAAACCCTAAAAACATAAAACTTAAAAAATCCAAAAATAATCCATTGTGTCTTATCTTATCTTGAGTCCCTAGTCACATCCATCTCTATCCATCCCATATCATCCAAATTATCATCCTCAGAAACTATGTTTAGTCTTGAAGACAAATAGAAATGGTCACCCATCCCACCATATCTTCATCATCCTTTTGGCTAGGAATTATTGACATCCATATCCTTGTCAAAGAAATTAATATATCACCCATCACTTTCTTATTAGTGATTTTTCACACCAAGCAACCATAAAATCACCTCCTTGTTATGTTTATAAGGTAATTAATCCCATCACTATCTTTATCATTTCCTTTTCATACCTTGTACCCATAGAATCACTCTTTGATAGTATGAAAGGTATTTGATCCCATCATCTCCTACAAAGTTTTATATTTTGGTAATCCTTGGTCATCTTCACATCCATATAATCATTCAAATCCTTATCCTAATCTTGATCTCTCATCTAATTCCATACCTTTAAACAAATCACTAATCAATCCTCATTAATCATCGCTAGTGTATCACCAATCCATGTCTATTCTCAATCCATCCTAACCATAATCTTAGTCTCTCATCTAAGTCTATACCTTTATCCAAATAACTAATAATTCCTCATCAATCATTTCTATTATATCCCTAATCCATGTCTATTCTCAGTCTATCATAATCTAACCCATCACCTAATCATTCATCCCATCATTAGATAAGACATTGTGACATTGCATGTATATACTTGTCTATGTTACTTATTTGTTTTATTTATTTTGTTTGCATGTTTTTATCATGTAAATATTTTATTGTATTTGTCTCCTTTTATCTATTGGTCATTTAATGAGGAAGCTATGACGTCATTAAATCTATGATAATGAATATAAGTGTCATCAATGATGTAGAGTTTACCATTTGCCCATGCACTTTAGAATAATTCCATCTTGGTCATACTTATATCATGGGGCATACTTTCAAGTGATATATCTATTAGATTTCTCAGAATATGATGATCTTTATGAAAATTGTGATGGCTTGATCATCCCCATCCTAAAAATTCATCTAATCCACATTTTACATCCAAATAACATCCAATGTTCTATCCTCATCTCATCATCTATGTCATATCCTTCAATCACTAAGAAGTGTAATCATCTTTATCATCATCACTTTACAATAATTAATCATCCCCTCTATCCCCTATCTCCTCTTTCCCTTAACTCTTGGTCACTTGATCATTTTGTTTCTCCTCTGTAATCACCTACATTATCTTGATGAATTAAGATTTGATCTACACCCATCATCAATCTCATCAAATCTATCTTATCATATCCTATAGATCTCCTTTACAAGTATTTTTATTGGTATATGTCTAAATTTTGTTGCATTTTAATCAAATCATCATCAAATTATTATTGATTTCCCTTTAAGGTGTGTTGAGAATCATGACACACATCATCTCTACTCCATGTGCATGTGTCATTACTAGGGTCATCATCACTTTATGGCTCATTGATCAAGTCAAATCCATTTTATTCATCTTCTATCTCACATTTGAAATCCCATCCCCTTCTTTATTCATCACATCCCACCCCTCATTTCATCTTTTGAGTTTCCATCCATCTCATTCTTACCCTCCTACCCCTCAAGGGGGCATCATATCTACTAACATAATTTACTAACATTGATCCAAGAAATGGTTTTTGTTTGAAAGGCCATTAGTCCTTTCACTTCATACACTTAAAATACCCTTTAAAATAGGGGAAAAATGTATGCATCCAAGTCTACTAACTTAGTTTATCATCACTAATATTCCTATTAGTTGACACTAATTCTATTTATCTCATTTATTCTAATTTATTCCACTAATTTATCCCATTCTTAGTCATTTATCTAATGTCCCCTTCTTCATATTTCATCATTTAATAACTTTATTCTATCCCACCAATCATTAATTTATCCTAAATCCCCATTATCCTACATTAATCCCATTTACCTATTGTTGTCACTTGAAATTGCACCCCTTGAATATATTATTCAACTATCCTCATTTAAGTGACATAATGGAAACACATCAAGGCTATGGGTGACCCAGATTTGAGGTGAGTCTCTAGATTAGGGATAGTTATCCTTGATGTACCACTTCCACACACCAAAACCACACTTACACTTATGAGGAAAAGGGTTAAGAATCCTAAACTAACCTAACTAAGGAGGTGATGCACCAAATATATTGTCTACTCACACCACTTTCAATGCACTTGGAACTAAAGGTAAACTTTAACCTACACTTCATCAAACTAAAATATCTTATTCTAACTCAATGCTTCAAGCATGGAGTCTTAAAGAGAGATAAATTTAGGAGAAATAAACAATAGGTCTTCTAGAAAAAATAATGAATAGACTACACACTACATTTTTAATCTCCATTAGACACTTCTTACTAACCTATAAAAGAGAGTTTTCAAACTACACAAGACACTAAAAAGGATAACTTGTCAAGGTAAGAAAAATACACTTGTACAAGTTAAAAAACCATAAAATTCACTTCATGAAGTCATGAATGAGTTTAAAAAAAAATTATTTATTAGTTAAAGTCAAAAATTTAGTAGGGTTTTTCCATAATCAGGTGGAAAGATCTATACAAAATCCAAAAAGGTTGATATATATAGAAATTTTGAGAGAAGAGAGAAAAGGTGAAGCTCAAGAGTCATTAAGAAACTTATCAAGAAATAAAATGGAGTTAAAATAGTATGGGGATAGACATGAGATAGGTACTATAAGGAAAAAAATGACATATGTCTCTCAATGTCATCAAACTCCTCCAAATGTGGTGTAGATGTTCTCTTTCTTGCATATGAAACTACTTTCATGATTTATCTTCATTAGACTACCTCACCAATAATAGGGATAGGTATGGTGATTTATCTAAGAGGAGGGGTTATTTAAAATCATATATAGGCATTATAGTGGTCTCTAATCATTCATATTCCCTTAGCCATGAGAAATCATCCCAAATAGTTATAAATAACTCCCTCTCATGCACCTCTCACACTTGGCAATCAATATGCTTCCAATTATTCAACCCAATATATTCACAAGGGGGAATGACACTTTTAAATAATCTCTATGAAATTATATTCATCAAACAAACCTCAAAAGGCTTCCCAATTGGAACTTTCATATTTTCCACTAGGTGGTCACTACTTGCTAACTATGACTAGCTGAGATGAAAATGATAACAGACACACTCAAGAAACTTGATACCTCAATTAATGATCATGGAGACCTATAAAAATTCCCAATATCTCTCCTAAATGTTATTTCATCATCTAAAAATTCTCCATTCATATATGACACATTAATTTGTCAAATAAAGCCCTATTGTATGCCATCATACAAGTGCAATACAAATCAATTACATGGGGAGGATCCCTGAAGAGTAATATATAAATTTAAATCATCTCCATGGAATTTAAACTCCATTTTTATGCTTCATTTTTCTTATCTTCTCCATTAGGTCTGAGTTGGGGTTTTGTGAGGGTTTTTAGCAATTTTAGGTCTTAGCCTTTATTCATAAAGACTACACATTAGAATTATAAACAAATTCCACTAAGTTATTCTAAGAGACCCTCCCTAACACCTATAATCACATTGATTCTCCATGCAAATTATTATGGGAGATATGATCATTTCAATTTGGCCACTCATGTCTTTTCTATATATTCTACATGGTCTAAGTGCCTTCCCACCAAGGAATGGCTTCTTAATGAAATTTTACACATATTTATGGTTTAAACACTTCTGTTATCTCCCAAGAAACATGTCCAACATAGTCTCAATGTCTATTTATCCCAAAAAGTGATAGGACTACTTTTAGTCATAAGGCCTTATATTAGGTCTAATAGGCCTACCTACAAACTTTATGACTCATACCCCTTTTTTGAACCTCCATATTTTGGAGAGGGATTTAAAACATTATTTAGGGTCCCAAAAACCTATCTCCCTAGGCTATAATTCACTCATAGGTCAAGAAGTGAATTTGACCTATTTGGCCAAAACCTTGCCATTAAGGCTTGACTGCAACTCTTGGTGTGTGGGGTGCCCTATTTGATTTCCATATTTATTACTTGGTTATTTATGTTTTTATATATTTTTTAAAGGTTTAATAACATTATTTAAATGTCTATACTCCTCTCAACTCCTCAAACCATCTATTCTTTCCAAAACTACCATCTTATGCACAAGAGGAAATACCCCCTGTCTAAGAAAAAATAGTGGGGCTTCCCCTATCTTGTTGGACAACATGTAGTTTTATAAGATACTATAATCTAAATAGGTACCCTACACAAAAAATTAGATTTTTAATATGTATTTTATCCCTAAATGTCTCATAATCGAAGGCAAACTAGTCAGGTGATGACTGTGTATGCTACCTGTCTACTATGCTTGTTGTAGGTGGGAATTTTTTTCAATTAGGACTTCAATGAGAAGTTTAGAGTCTTATTTTAAGCCTCCATAATCAATTATACATGATTTAACTCACTTCTTGGCAAATGACCCACACCATCACCAAGATATCTCACTTTATTGCTTACCTATAACAACACCATCAATCATCATGGTTGTAGGTGCACTTTTGGTTTTTATATTGTCCATTTAGGTTTATATTTTATGGTTAAGAGATCATTATAGTAATAATTTTTTTATATAATTAGTCACAAACTATTTCATCATGTTAATCTCCTTGTTAACCCTCCTATGCAATGGAGTTCTCAAACTGAGTTTCACTACCTATATTGACTGAAACAACCTATAGGTGTATGTAAAAACTTGAAACCTAGGCTATGAAATTAAAATAACTCCTTCAGTATAACTTGAGGTCCCAAAACCTAAATTTAAACTAGCATTCCTCCTTAGGGATTCTAACACCACTTAAGCATCCATTTCTAGGTCCTTGTGCCACTTTATTGTAGATACCTACTCAGGAGTGTGTACAGACTAGGAGTAAGCTTGGGAGTCAAAACATAAAATTCCACTCTTTCATGGTGATCATTTAGGCCATGTTGTGTGCTACTTAACCAATGAACTCACCCAATCATGGAAATATTTTTAATTTTCAACCTTGATGAGAAAAAGGCCTCTTTTAGTCCAAATTTGTAGACAACATTGTAAGAGTTTAGTGTGTTTATGGGCATATTGGGATCCTTAAAAAACTTACCTCATTTTATATTTTAACCTCCATAATTTTCATGGGTGTTTCCCTATGATATATATATATATATATATATATATATATATATATGTATGTATGTATGTATGTATGTATGTATATAGATATATGTATGTATATATATATATATATATGTATGTATATATATGTGTATGTATATATATGTGTATGTATATATATATATATATGTATGTGTATATATATACATATATACATACATACATACACACACACACACACACACACACACACACACACACACACACACACACACACACACACACACACACACACACACACACACACACACACACACACACACACACACACACACACACACACACACACACACACACACATAATATTCATCAAATTGGATGTCTTAGGATCTTTTCCACCATGTTATATGTTATCTTTAAAAAGCTCTTAGGCCTCTATTCAATGTTTTTAGGGTAGACAATCCCAAAGTCTTAGTCATCACTCTTGCAGGTGTTTTCAATTCGCATTTGGAAAATTAATTTTACAATCAAGTATACTATACTCCTTTCACCATATCAAGACAACAAAGTAGTTTCCTCAAGTCCTTCAAACTCTCTATATGACACTTTAATCTATTTATCATACCACTTATAGGTGTATACTTCTGAGTGTAAGGTAGTGACGGTGATCTACAACCAAATCAAGCCTATAAAATTATCTCTTAGGAATTTTAGAACACTCATACTAATATTATTATGGATAAACCTATGGAAAGACCCTAAGAAACACATCAAACATCCAAACCTATCATCCCAAAGCAAAATATTTAGAAATAAGGTCCAATAGGGGCCCCTCATAGATGTAAGATTATAAAAGGATTCCTATATTATTAAGCATGGATCAAAAATGAGGATCCATGAAACAAAAAATTATTTCCATGGATTTGAAGTAGACTAATATCTCTATTAAGTCCTAAGAGCACTCCCTCCAACTTCATCTGTACAAACTATACCAAGCATTTGAAGTTGACCTTTTCTAGATTGTGAAGGTAAAAAGGAAAGAAAAGAAGAAAATTTTGATATTTATAACTTGAACTTGCACACTAGGTATGTGAAATATCTTAGGGAGATCAAGAGACACTTTACTCATATTTTCATCTAAAGGTGAGCTCGCGAAGTCCATACAAGTTCCATTAAGAGCCTACTTTTAATAGATTATCCTATTTTTGTGTATGAAACTACTTATTTTATTATTATAACCATATCTTGAAATTATTATAACCTCATCCATGTTATACACACTTTTAGTTACAAATGGTTACTTGAAAAAATCCATACAAATCATTTAGTGAGTTGACCAAAAGACACTTTTGGCATATAAAACATGACAAAGGATTAATACATGAATTAGGGACACCTTAAAATATTTCAATGGCCCTATTAAAGCATTTATAAAAAATGTTTATCCTTTTACCATGTTTGATCATAGTTGACTAGAGTTGGCTTGAGTTGACTAGACAAGTACAAGGAAGCTAGGTTTATACTAGGGCTAGAACAAGGATAGGTGAGATGTTAAGACACACATGAAACCCTGTAGGACATATGGAAACCTTTTAAATTTTAAATATGTAGGATTTGAACCAATTTTACTAGAATTCAAATTTGGTCAGCACTTTTGGTAATTCCTAAGGTTAACATACTTTCTATGTTAAAGATTAGTGGCCTTATCCTATCCATTGGGAAAAGAGAGTCAAAATTCACTATAAAAACAACAAGATCAGACCTTTAATTTAATAAAAAGATATTTGATTGACCTAAAAACACACAAAGGAAAGACAACACACACCAAGACCAAGAAAACACACAAAATAAAGGCACACTTGTGTCACTAAGCACTTAGGGAACATAAGATGTAATAGAAAGAAAACTAATTATGCACATCTAACCAAACATACCTCCCTCCTAGATCACAAGGAAAGTATCTTGAATCTCCTTCTTCATAGGATAGATGAGGGTGCCAAGCATGCTTCCTTTTGGATGTAGTATTAGATGACTCATTCTCCTTTCTTATTCCTTGGATTGGCATGTCTTGTGATGGGGTCATCTCAAACAAGTATCCAAGGTAGATGAACTCTTCCTTACCTTGGAAATATACCTCATACTACTATTCTTTTGTCTCCTCATGGCATATTTTTACCTCCATGAATATAAAAAATTCATGAATGTATATGTATTCTTGAAATGTTTCATTATTCTTCTCTTTTGTTTCAACCTCTTCAAACCTTTCAAGAAGTTTTGTAACATGGAATTCTAGGAGTGTTTCTTGTTCAAAATCATTCTTAATGTTTGTAGGAGTAGCTTCACATGTGGTTCTATAATCAATATTCAAACCATATTCAAAAGGCCCATAGTCGTCATAGATTGCTCCATCATGATTTAGAGTTTCTTGATGGTGATACTTCTCAAAACATACCTACTCTTCAAAATCTTGTGTTTACTTTCTTAGGAGTCTTGCCTTCTCACAATCTTCATATTATTTTAACATCTACATATAAGTATGCCCCATGTCTTATTCATGCAATGTTGATTTACCCCTTCAATATTTGCTTATTCAACCTTAAAATTTACAAATACTTCATTGGAAACCTTCTCTTGCTCATATCCAACATCCCCATAGTTGTCATAGACAGGAGAATCAAAACAAGAAAACACTTCTTCTTGAACCATTTCATATTACTTGCCATTGCTTATAGTTAGCTCCAAAGGATTTGTGGGCCCTATGAGACCTTAAAATTCATTGCAAATGTCTTCAAATCTCTACCATAAGTCATCATCCTATTTTTGGTCAACATCATGAAGGGGTACAAAAGGAGAAGATCCTTCCTCTTCTTTGGATTCCAAAAGAGCTTCTTCCAAGTTTTCTTCTTCAACACAAAGAGGGTCATCTTAATTATCATCACAATATTATTTTTCTCCATAATAATTCAGATCTTCCTCATCATCAAATGAATCTAAAATATCCATATCCTTCTCTCTCAGGGTAGTACCAAGATTAGGAATTTTAAAACAAAGAACTTTGGCCCAAGTAGGCTTCCAAAGAGCAATGCAATCCTCACCATTGAAATAATATTTTTACTCAATCCATTGATCCACATTAGGTTCAATGACCTCATTGTCTTCAAGATTCCTAATGAGTGTCATTTAACTCTTCATTTAATCAATCTCTCAGATTAATGTCTATCAAACCAGGGCTAGTGTGTAAAGATATCTATGACAAGGTTTTCAGTGGTAGCTCTATAGATTGGTATTTAGGGGGGTTTGTTAACCTTAATCTAACTCTTACCAATGAAAGGATATTTATACACTAGTTGTTTCAAACTTATAGAATAATAAATTAATTATAAATCTAAAATAATTCAATCCTTTTGATTCAAATCAAAACAAACTTAATCTACTTCACACCTTCTTGAAAATGTAAACACTCATCTTGACTATTTAACAATAAATACTATGCTAAATCACACTTGTTTTGAAAGGAAATAACTATTGAAATGTAAATATTAAATATACTTCTTATAAATCACTCCCTTATGTATGTATTTGAAATATTTAGATTATCCAATATCATGAAATAAACTAATATAAACATAAATAATGTACAGAAGTTCCTAGTTCTAAGGAGAGTGGGGCCTTGCTCTTCTTAGAGTTAGGAATAAAGTTTACTCAGTACTAAAAGATGAAATGATATTTCATTAATCAAGGAAAATATGGAACATTTATAATATATCTAAAATTCTAGGTGTGAGAATTTTATTCATCCTCCTTTCTAAGACAAAATATTTGCATATTTATGCTAATATAATTAAACTAAAAATGGTATGTATAAAAATAGAACTACTTAGTCAATCCATTTATCCCTAAGATAGGAGATTTGGATTGATCGAAATCCAAAAAAATCTATCTATATTGATGAGACAATAGTATTATGCCTATAATAGGTTTAAGGTCCAAATATATATAGAATATACCAAGATTTAATCCTTTAAAATAGGAAGTGAGTATTTTTGTGATGTGATTCCATTTGGAGCAATCTTACTCATTTGGACTAGCTAAAAACTCACCTAATTATTAGATTTTGGACCTATAGAGTCCATAGCAATAGATCTATAGAATGTATATATGTGGTCTTATAGAGTCCATAGATAGATTTATACTATCTTTGAGCTATTGATGATGATAATGACTTCTTTATTTATTTCCACTTCGAATCATCCTTCAGTCTCCACACATAACCTCTACCCAAGTCTTTAGATGTGGACTGAGTGAGTCCATAAATATGGACTAAGTAAGTCCATAGATATGTATTGAGTGAGTCTATAGATTCACAAAATTGGGATCAAAATATGAGTTTCTACAAAATAATGCTTCTATCATCTTTCTTATATATTGTTTAAAACTTAAACACTAAAACATGTTGCTTGTTAGACATTAATGAAAAAATAGTGACTCAAACTTTGGTTTGATATAAATGAGATAAAGTATCAATTTTACATGCCAAATTTATCTAAAACTATAAGATTTTCATAAGATTATATTCTTAAAGAGATGAAGTAAAGGAAACATCATATTAATAATGAGCCATATTTTGGGTTCATCACTTCCCTTGAATAGATGAGATATTTTGCATTTTGAGTTCTAGATCCTCAATTCTTTTGGTAAGGTTTTCTTGAAATAGATTCTCTTGGGGGGGGAATAGGGTCTTCATTGGGAAAGGAAGTAAAAATAAGTTGAGATGAAGGGAAAAAGGCTTTTTAAGGAGGGATGGGGAGGATTTTAGTAGGTTCAAGTTTCTCTTCACTTCCAAATTCTCCACTTAGACATTTTTTGTTCTTCTTTCCACAAACTTCCCCTACTTATTTCCAACCTGGGAATCTAGGCTTAGAGAGTTATTCATGGGATTGAGATGCAAATAGAGGGGCAAATGATAGGCTTAGGAAACTTGGGATTTCCTTGGGCTTAGCATCTTGTCTCCACTTGGGAAGGTATGATTAGAAACCTCACTTTCTACTACCATTCTATATTTCATTAAATTTTGATTTGCCTTTTCAATCTCTTTATCAAGATGAGCCTCCAACATCAGTCTAATTTTTTTAAAATCTTCTCAAATCTAGTTGTGAGATAGATTAGCTTGTTTGATGGGGGTCTCCTCCTTCCCTTGGCTTCTCTCTTTTGGATGGATTTCCAAGAAGGAAACTTGAGGAATGCATAAAGGGATTGGGCCATTTTGAAGAATGATTAAATTAGCATTTTGAATGGGTATAGTAGACACATATGAAGGCTGATATGGGGTGTATTAAAACTAACAATATTGATTTGGTTGATGAGATTTCAACCTTTCTTATATGTGGAAAATTATAACACAAACATCAATAATTTAACCTATAAGGCCTTTCCAATTATCTCTCTAAATGGGCATCCATTCTCCCTTAACTATCTCTAAATAATCCCTCACACTCTTGATACAATCACTAGGGATGACTTGACCACAACCATTTATAGTATCAATATTTAGCATATAGTTTTTATATCCAAAAAGTGACTTCTTGAAACTTGTAATGGACTGACTTGGATAAGAGCTAGGTGGACTAGGTGAAGCATAAGATTGAGAAGGCTGATTATAGGATTGATGCAACTCATAGCAAGTCTGATAGGATTGATAAGGATCATGAAAAGGTTGGAAAAAGACATGCTCATATTGATAATGAATGGGTAAAGATGGAGATGTCTCACCAAATTGTGTAAAAATAAAGTCAACATCAAAATTATCCATGAATCATTCATGAGAAGTTTATAGAACTAGAAACAACCTCACTTAGAGTACCTAGACTTCTTGACTAGTAAATTTGTTCTTGTAATCACCATTGGTGCTTAGTGGGATTACCTCCAAAGGATGATATCTTGAGGAGAACACCAAAATACCTCAAAGAATGGACATTTGAGTCCCATCAGATATGCCAAAAGGTATTGTCACTTGAACTTCCACCCCTTGAGGAGATGACTCAGCTCTCCTCATTCAAGTGACACAATGGAAACACCTCAGGGCTATAGGTGACCCAAATTTGAGGTGAGTCTCTAGATTAGGGCTAGTTCCCCATGATGTAACACTTACACACACCACAACCACACTTAAACTTATGAGGAAAAGGGTTAAGAAGCTTAAAATAACCTAAGGAGGTGATGCACTAAATATATTGTCTACTCACACCACTTGCAATGCACTTGGAACCAAAGAGAAACTTGCACATACTCTTCATCAAACTGAAATATCTTCTTCTACATCAATGTTTCAAGCATGGGGTCTTGAAGATAACTTAGGTTAGGAGGAATATATAATAGGTATTCTATAAACACTAATTAATAGACTAATAACTACATCTATAATCTCTATTAGACACTTCTTGTTGACTTGTAAATGAGATTTTTCAAACTATACAAGGCACTAGGAAGGATAACATGTCAAGGTAATTAAAATGCACTTGTACAAGAACAAAAAACATAACATGAACTACATGAAATCATGAATGAGATAAAAACAAAACTATTTCTTAGTTAAAGGTAAAAATTTAGTAGGGCTTCACCATACTCAGGTGGAGGGATTCGTACAAAAGCCAAAAATGCTAGTATATATAGGAATTATGAGAAAAGAGAGAGAAGGTGAAGCTCAAGAGTTACTAAGACACTTTTAAATATATAAAAATGAGTTAAAACAACATGGAAATATACATGAGATAGATACTATAAGGAAAATAAGGACAAATGTCTCTCAAAGTCATCAAACTCTTCCAAATGTGGTGTAGATGTTCTCTTGCATATGAAGTTGCCTTCATGATTTATCTTCATTAGACTACTTCACAACTAAATATGGATAGGTATGATTATTGATCTAAGGGGGAGGGGTTATTAACAAGCCTCCATGGGAATTAGATTGGTCTCTAATCATTCATATTCTCTTGGCCATAAACAATCATCCTAAATAGTTATAACTCTCTCTTATGCACCTCTCACATTTGTCACTCAATATGCTTCCACTTATTTAACATAATATATTAAAAATGGTAAATTACACTTTTCAATAATCTCTATGTCATCAAATTCATCAAACAAACCTCAAAGTGCTTCCTAATTGGAACTTTCATCTTTTCCACTAAGTGGTCACTGTGATTGGCTGAGATGAAGAAAATAATAGACATACTCAGGAGCCTTGATACCTCAATTAAAGATCATGGAGATTTATAATAGGTCCCAATCGTGATTACATTATCTAAAACTTCTCCATACCTGTAAAACACATAAATTTGTCAAATAAATCCATGTTGTAGGCCATCCATACAAGTGTAGTACAGCTCAATTACATGGGGAGGAGCCTTGAAAAGTCATCTACAGTTTCATATCATCTCCTTGGCATTTATACTCCATTTTTATACGTCATTTGTCTTATCTTATCCATCTGATCTGAGTTGTGGTCTTGTGAGGGTTTTTACCAATTTTAGGTC
Organism: Torreya grandis; assembly: GCA_037957365.1. NCBI lineage: Eukaryota > Viridiplantae > Streptophyta > Pinopsida > Cupressales > Taxaceae > Torreya > Torreya grandis. Next base: position 388,480 of record JARHVA010005330.1, read on the forward strand.
TTAGCCTTTGTTCATCAAGACTAAACATTGGATTTATGAACCAATTCCACTAAGGGATTCTTAAGGACCCTCCCTAACACCTTTGAGTTCTTTGAGTATCCATGAAAAGTGTCATAGGATATATGACCATTCCAATTTAGCCACTTGTGTCTTTTCTATACATTCTACATGGTCTAAGTGCCTTTCAACCAAGGAATGGCCTCCTGATGAAATTTTATAAATATTAATGGTTCAAACACTTCTAATATCTCCTAAGATACATGTCCCACATAGTCTCAATTTCTATTTATCCCAAAAAGTGATAGGATTACTTTTAGGCATTAGGCCTCATATTAGGTCTAGTATGCCTACCTACAAACTTTGTGGTTCAGACCCCTTTGATAAACATCCATAATTTTGATATGGATTAAAAAAATTATTTAGGTTCCCAAATCCCTATATACATAGTCTATAATTCACTATTAGGTCTAGAAATAAACCTAACCTATTTGTCCAGAACATTGCCATTAAGGCTTGACTACAACTCTTGGTGTGTAGGGTGCCCTATTTGATTTCCATATTTATTACTTGGTTGTTTATTGTTATATATATGTGTTAAAGTCTTACTAACCTTATTTCTAGGTCTAAACCCCTTTGTACTCCTCAGACCATCTCTTCTTTCCAAAACTACCTACTTGTGCACAAGAGGAAGTACCCCCTATCTAAGACAAAATAGGGGGTCTTCCCCTATATTTTTAGAAAAAATATAGATTTAATAATATAATATAGGTGATATAGGTACCATAAAAAAAAAATGAGCTTTTAGCCTCTCTATTTGATCCCCTAAATGTCTCAAAATCCAAGGCAGACTAGTCAAGTGATGACTATGTATGCTACCATGTCTTCTATACTTGTAGGTGGGAATTTTTGTGAATTATGACTTGAATACAAATTTTAGAGTCTTAATTTAAGCCTAAATAATCAATTGGACATGATGGAATTCACTTTTTTTGAAATGACCCACACCATCACTTGGATATCTCATTTCATTGCTCACTTATGACAACACCATCAATCATCATGGTTGTATATGTGATTGTGGTCTTTGGAAGGTCTATGTAGGTTTATATTTTATGGTTAATATATAATGGGAGTCATCATATGTTTATATAAGTAGTCAAAAACTATTTCATCATGTTAATCTCCTTTTCAACCCTCATATGTAATAGAATTCTCAAACTAAGTTTCACTGCCCCTATTGACTGAAACAACTTGTAGGTGTATGTGAAAACTTGAAATATAGGATATAACATGAAAATTAATCCTTGATTCCACATTGAGGTTCCAAAACATGCATTTGAACTGTAATTTCTCCTCAATGATTCCAAACACCACTTAAAAATCCATTTCTAGGTACCTATGCCACTTTGTTATCGATGCCTATTCAGGGGTGTGTATGGACTGGGAGTCAAAACACAAATTGACACTCTTTAATGGTGATAATTTAGGCCATATTGTATGCCACACAACCAATGAACTCACCAAATCATGGAAATATTGTTGAATTTACAACCTTGATGAGAGACACGCCTCTTTTGGTCCAAATCTGTAGACAACATTGCAAGAGTCCAGTGTGTTTATGGGTATTTTGGGAGCCTTCAAAAACATAACTCCTTTTACTTTTTGACCTCTATATTTGGCATGGGTATTGATCTATGATATATATATATATATATATATAATATTCATCGAATTGGATGTCGTAAGATCTTTGACACCATGTTATATGCTATCTTTAAAATTCTCTTAGGCCTTTATTTAGTGTTTTTAGGGTAGGTAGTCCCAAAGTATCAGTCATCACTCTTGGAGGTGTTTTCAATTTTCATTTGGAAAATTACTTTTATAATAAATTATAATATACTCCTTTCACCATATCAAGACAATAAAAGAGTTTCCTCAAGTTCTTCAAACTCTCTATATAACACTTGAACCTACTATTTACACCACATATAGGTGTATAAATCTAAGTGTAAGGAAGTGAGGGTGATCTATAACCAAAAAAATCCTAAAAAAAGGCTCTCTTAGGAATTTGAGAACACTCACGCTAAGATTATGATGGAGAAACCTATGGAGAGGCCCTGTGAAACACATGAAACATCTAAAACTATCAATGCAAAGTAAAAGATTTAGAAGCAAGCTCCAACAAGGGCCCCTCAAGGATGTAATAACATAAAAGGTTTCCTAGCTTCTTAACCTACATTGGAACTAGAATTTCTCCTTAGGGATTCCAAACACCACTTAAGAATCCATTTCTAGGTACCTATGCAACTTTGTTGTAGATGCTTATTCAGGGGTGTGTATGGACTGAGAGTTAAAACATAAAATGATACTCTTTCATGGTGATCCTTTAGGCCATATTATATCCCACTCAACCAATGAACTCACCCAATCATGTAAATATTTTTTAATTTGAAACCTTGATGAGAAAAAGGCCTCTTTTGGTCCAAATTTGTAGACAACATTGCAAGAGTCCAGTGTGTTTATGGGTATATTAGGATCCTTAAAAATTACCTCATTTTACTTTTTGACCTCCATATTTGGCATGGGTGTTTCTCTAGGATAGAGCTATAATATTCATCAAATTTGATGTCTTAGGATCTTTGACACCATGTTATATGTTATCTTTAAAAATATCTTGGGCCTTTATTTAGTGTTTTTAGGGTAGATAGTCCCAAAGTCTCAGTCATCACTCTTGGACGTGTTTTCAATTTGAATTTGGAAAAATAATTTTACAATCATGTATAATATACTCCTTTCACCATATTAAGACTATAAAATATTTTCCTTAAGTTCTTCAAAATCTCTAAATAACACTTGAAGCTACTATTTACACCACCTATAGGTGTATACTTTTGAGTGTAAGGTAGTGAGGGTGATCTACAACCAAAACAAGCCTAGAAGAGGCTCTCCTAGGCATTTGAGAACACTCATGCTAAGATTATGATGGAGAAACCTATGGAGAGGCCCTATGAAACACATGAAACATCTAAAACTATCAATGCAAGTCAAAAGATTCATAAACAAGCTCCAACAAGGGCCCCTCATGGATGTAAGAGCATAAAAGGTTACCTAGCTTCTTAAACTACATTTAAAATAGCATTTCTCCTCAGGGATTCCAAACACTACTTAAGAATCCATTTCTAGGTACCTATGCCACTTTGTTGTAGATGCCTATTCAAGGGTGTGTATGGACTGGGAGTCAAAGCACAAAATGACACTCTTTCATGGTTATCCTTTAGGCCATATTGTATGCCACTCAACCAATGAACTCACCAAATCATGGAAATATTGTTAAATTTTCAACCTTGATGAGAAAAAGCCTATTTTGGTCTAAATCTATACACAACATTGCAAGAGTCTAGTGTGTTTATGGGTATATTGGGAGCCTTCAAAAACTTGCCTCATTTTACTTTTTGACCTCCATATTTGGCATGGTTATTTCTATATGATAGAGCTATAAGATTCATCAAATTGGATGTCTTAGGATATTTTCCACCATGTTATATGTTATCTTTAAAAATCTCTTGGGCCTTTATTTAGTGTTTTTAGGGTAGATAGTCCCAAAGTCATAGTCATCACTCTTGGAGGTGTTTTTAATTTTAATTTGGAAAATTAATTTTATAAGCAAGTCTAATATACTCCTTTCACCATATCAAGACATTAAAAGAGTTTCCTCAAGTTCTTCAAACTCTCTATATAACACTTAAAGATAATATTTACACTACCTATAGGTGTATACTTCTGAGTGTAAGGTTGTGAGGGTGATCTACAACTAAAACAAGCCTATAAGAGGATCTCATAGGAATTTGAGAATACTCATGCTAAGATTATGATGGAGAAACCTATGGAGAGGCCCTGTGAAACACATGAAACATCTTAAAATATCAACCCATAGTAAAAGATTCAAAAATAAGCTCCAAAAGGGGCCCCTCATGGATGTAAGAGCATAAAAGGTTGCCTAGCTTCTTAATGTATATTTGAACTAGCGTTTCTCCTTAGGGATTCCAAACACCACTTAAGAATCCATTTCTAGGTACCTATGCCACTTTGTTGTAGATGCCTATTCAGGGATGTGTATGGATTGGGAGTAAAAACACAAAATGACACTCTTTCATGGTGACCCTTTAGGCCATATTGTATTCCACTCAACCAATGAACTCACCAAATCATGGAAATATGGTTGAATTTGTAACCTTGATGAGAAAAATGCCTCTTTTCGTCCAAATATGTAGAGAACATTACAAGAATCTAGTGTGTTTATGGGTATATTGGGAGCCTTCAAAAACTTACCGCATTTTACATTTTGACTTCTATATTTGGCATGGGTGTTGCTTTATGATAGAGCTATAAGATTCATCAAATTAGATGTCTTAGGATATTTTCCACCATGTTATATGATATCTTTAAAAATCACTTGGGCCTCTATTTAGTGTTTTTAGGGTAGATAGTCCCAAAGTCTCAGTCATCACTCTTGGAGGTGTTTTCAATTTGCATTTGGAAAATTACTTTTATAAGCAAGTATAATATAATCCTTTCACCATATCAAGAAAATAAAAGATTTCCTCAAGCTCTTCAAACTCTCTATATGACACTTGAAGCGACTATTACACCACCTATAGGTGTATACTTCTGAGTGTAAGGAAGTGAGGGTGATCTACAACTAGAACAAGCCAAGAAGATGCTATCTTAGGCATTTGAGAACACTCATGATAATAATATGATGGATAAACCTATGGAGAGGCCCTGTTAAACATGTGAAACATCTAAAACTATCAACCCAAATCAAAAGATTCAGATACAAGCTCCAATAGGGGTCCCTCATGGATGTAAGAGCATAAAAGGTTGTCTAGCTTCTTAACCTACATTTGAACTAGCATTTCTCCTCAGGGATTCCAAACACCACTTAATAATCCATTTATAGGTACCTATGCCACTTTATTTTAGATGCCTATTCGGGGGTGTGTATGGACTAGGAGTCAAAACACAAAATGACACTCTTTCATGGTCATCATTTAGGCCATATTATATGCCACTCAACTAATTAACTCACCCAATCATGGATTCATTATTGAATTTTCAACATTGATGATCAAAAGGCCTCTTTTGGTCCAAATATGTAGACAACATTACAAGACTCTAGTGTGTTTATGGGTATATTGGGAGCCTTCAAAAACTTACCTCATTTTACTTTTTGACCTCCATATTTGGCATGGGTGTTGCTCTATGATATAGCTATAAAATTAATCAAATTGGATGTCTTATGATCTTTTCCACCATGTTATATTCTATCTTTAAAAATATCTTGGGCCTCTATTTAGTGTTTTTAGGATAGATAGTCCCAAAGTCTCAGTCATCACTCTTGGAGGTGTTTTCAATTTTCATTTGGTAAATTAATTTTACAAGCAAGTATAATGTAATATTCCCAATCAATAGGGACTCTAGACAAACAAAAAGCTCTAATACCACTGTAATATCCCCAACCAATTGGTAATATAGAAAAAATAAAGCTCTGAACAAAGATACAATTTTTGCCAAAATAATTTCCAAATAAATAAATAAATCACAATATAATCTCTCAATAGCAAATCAAAGATCTTATCACTTGTTATTCTAGACGATTACACAATTGAGTCTCTGTCATACAAATAAAATAATATGAAATATTCTATCTTAAAACCTTGGGTTTTTGCAAATTTGGAAATTAAGCTTAAATCTACAAATTTTGTCTCAGCCTACTGTGACGAACACACAATCACCAGTGCATCAGTCGATATACTACCGACGTCGGTCTCTATCGGTCCTTCTCTACCGATGTCGGTCCTCAGTCGGTCGATGTCAATCACTGGGGATCTCTGTCTGCCAAGGTCGGTATCTACGTGGATCTGTACGGACCTGTACAAACTTCGTACGGTCTACCAATAAAGCACAACCTATCTATTTTCAACCCCTGAGCTGTAGATATATGGCTCTAATATAGAAGATCTCTATCTGTATAATTTATTGAATCAAAACTTAATAAAATAAATACCTGGAAAGCTCTGTGACAACTTTTGTATGAAGTTACCTCTCAAATCTATAAACCTCTGTGATAACTTCTGTATGAAGCTATCTCTCAATTTGGCAATAGATCAGCTGATATTTCATAGCCTGTGAATCACACACACTGAAGAGTGGATGTTCTCTAATGTAGATGGAATCTTGGAACCCTTGGCTCAGTCTTCACAAAAGAATTCTTCAATATCAAACTCAATAATCAATGCATAATCAATAATGGCCTCCAGGAGAAACCCTTATACCCTCAAAAAGATATGTTTTCCCTAATTAGGGTTTTCTTAAATTAGAATTAGGGTTTCTAAATTAAAATTAGACCAAATAATTAATATTTGATTAAATCAATCAAATATTAATATCTCCCTCAATACATGTCCGATCGAGCCCAAACAAAAGCCAACTAGAAAATTTTTGCTAAACGAAGCCAAGCCAATCTCCATCAAGACCCTCTAACCATCCTATCAGCCTATGAGGGTTGCATAATAGGCTAACCATGAACTCATAACATGTTAATAAAAAAGGGGACATGATAATCCACCCCTCCTAAAATTTCTTGCCCTCAAGCAATCGCTGAATGATACACCCAACAATCCACCTGGATCCCAAATGTAGTCATGATCTACCCTACTATCAATCAATGCAAACTCCATGCCATGTCCATCCCTATTACTAAGATAAGCACCCCAACATCCAATCCATAAATGAAAATCAGCAAGGAACTCAAGAAAACTCCTTACCTGAATAATATCTAAATCTGGATTGTGAAAGATAGAAATAGTCATATCATCATCAACCTGTGACCTGACTGTAATAGAAAGCTGAGTCCCTACCACATGTGATAACTCATGAACTTCACTCACCTCAAGACCAAGCTTGTCCTCATATCTCTTTTGTGTTGGTGCCAATGTGCACTCGTCATTGCACTCTATCATGTCATGTCGTATGAGCATCTCCATCCGATGAAAAAACATATATCTGACGCTGCTGCCCCATATTACCTTAAGAATATGTGTCTTCCCATCAACATCAAAGTGAACCTCCATGTCCTTGAGATGAAGAGTAACTTCCTCAAATGAATGAAGCCACTTCATACCCAAGACTAAGTCTATATCCCCCATGTTCACCACATAATAATCAGTGTTGAACTCATAGTTGTTCAAGTGCAATGGGAGGTCTCTAATCATACGCTCACACCTAAGAGTGTGGCCATCGGCTACCTTAACTCTAATGCCCTCAAAATATTTGGTAGTGAGTCCATGCTTCTCCACAAATCTAGCATCTATGAAATTATGTGTGGCTCCTATATCAAGAAGGGTGATGACCTTCTGCCCTACCAAAACTCCACAGAGTCTGAATGACTCATCTGACTAAATGCTAGATAAGCATGCCTCCTGTATGTGAAGCTCTAACTCTACCTTTGCCTTAGGCTCTGAAGCCTCTACCTCTACACCCTTAGAACTATTTTCCTGTTCAAAATCCTCTAAATTTGAATCCTCATAATATGCCCACATCACACGATTTGCCTTGCCCTTAGGCCTCAAAGGGAAATCGTGATGGATATCATATGGACCTTTGTAGTAGAAGCAAAACTTCTTCCTACATAGATCATTAAGCACCTCACAATCCAAAGGTGATGCTTCTGGATTGGCCTTTGAATCATTCTTTACACCCGATTTATCTATGCTGAAATCTAGTCTCTCTGTATCTCCATTGGAGCACTTATTGTCTCTAGATGAAGAAGTACCTCTGGAGTTAAATTTATTAGATGGGGCTACCATCTCCATACTACACACCTTCTTCATAGCTACCTATAATGAAGGAGGATCAAAGGCTTTGATCCAACCTCTCAATGGTTCATTCAATCCCTCCATGAAGAGAACTACCAATCTACGCTCTAAAATATTTGGCACCATGACTGCCAATCTCTAAAACTCACCAATGAAGGAATCCAAGTTACCTATTTGTTTCAACTATGCTAGATCTTGAAAGTAAACCTCAAGATCTTTCCTATCAAACTGCTCAACCAATCTATCCATAAAGTCTTGGTACTCTGTCACCTGGTTATGCTAAAGTGTTACCATACCATGGTAACACCAATCATGTGCTACACCATCCAAGTGCAAAGTGGCATATTTGATGGCCTCTATCTCTATCATTGGCCTCAATGATAGAAAGGTTTCAAGCTTATGAACCCAAGCTTGAGCTGTCATCTTGTCGCTGTCGTCAAAAGTAGTCAAAGAAAGCTTGTCAGTAGCCTTCAACTCACTGAGTTGAAATCTAGGCCTCATGTCCTATCCAACTAATCTATAGTGCTCTCTCCTCAGAGTAACAAAATGATCAAAGGATTTCCTCTCTCGAACATGAGGAGGTAATAAGTCCCACTCATCATTTGCAGCGAGATAAACATCTGCAAATGGGGAATCTCTTGCTTCCTCCTCTGTCGGAGCCTCTTCTGGTTCATCCTATACAAATGTAGGCCATGTAGGTCTATCAACAGTCCTATAATGGGTCAGCTATGGTCTCTGATTAATAGTAACACTCCTATTATCTCCTTGTTCCCCATTCTATCTATTGGGTGCATTCATTCCCCTTATCATAGTTATAAGTGCCTGTAGTGTCTGATTCATCTGCTATTGGCCTGTCATCATAGCACGGTGGAATTCTCTAGTGTCTTAATCAACATCATACCTATGGCCCCTGGGTGGGCTACCCTCATGTCTATCACTCATGATATTTAGTAGCTGATCTAACACCTAGGTACCTTTAAGCAAGGCTCTACTGCGTGTGTTATACCTGTGTGGTCCCAACTCTTGTGGCTGCATAAGATTTATAAACGCTCAGGATGACAGAACCTGTCTCTGATACCACTGTAATATCCACAATCAATAGGGACTATAGACAAATAAAAAGCTCTGATACCACTGTAATATCCCCAACCAATTGGGAATATAGAAAAAATAAAGCTCTGAACAAAGATACAATTTTTGCCAAATAATTTCCAAATAAATAAATAAATCACAATATAATCTCTCAATAGGAAATCAAAGATATTATCACTTGTTCTTCTAGATGATTACACAATTGAGTCTCTATCATACAAATAAAATAATATGAAATATTCTATCTTAAAACCCTGGGCTTTTGCAAATCTAGAAATTAAGCTTAAATCTACAAATTCGGTCTCGGCCTGCTGTGATGAACACACAGTCACCGGCATCAGTCGATATACTACCAATGTTAGTCTCTATCAGTCTTTCTCTATCGACGTCAGTCCTTAGTTGGCTGATGTCGGTCACTGGGGATCTCTGTCTGCTGAGGTCAGTATCTGCGTGGATCTGTACGGACCTGTACAGACTTTGTAAGGCCACCAATAAAGCACAACATGTCTATTTTCAACCCCTAAGCTGTAGATATATGGCTCTAATATAGAATATCTCTATCTATATAATTTATTGAATCAAAACTTAATAAAATAAATACCTACAAAGCTCTGTGACAACTTCTGTATGAAGTTACCTCTCAAATCTGTAAACCTTTGTGATAACTTCTGTATGAAGCATCTCTCAATTTGGCAATAGATCAGCTGATATTTCACAGCCTCTAAATCACACACACTGAAGAGTGGATGTTCTCCAATGCAGATGGAATCCTAGAACCCTTGGCTCAGTCTTCACAGAAGAATTCTTCAATATCAAAATCAATAATCAATGCATAATCAATAATGGCCTCCAGGAGAAAACCTTATACCCTCAAAAAGATATGCTTGCCCTAATTAGGGTTTTCTTAAATTAGAATTAGGGTTTCTAAATTAAAATTAGACCAAATAATTAATATTTGATTAAATCAATCAAATATTAATATCTCCCTCAATACATGTCTAATCGAGCCTAAACAAAAGCCAACTAGAAAAATTCTGCTAAACGAAGCCAAGCCAATCTCCATCAAGACCCTCTAACCATCCTATCAGCCTATGAGGGTCACATAATAGGCTAACCATGAACTTAGAACATGTCAATAAAAAAGGGGACATGACATCTAATATACTCCTTTCACCATATCAAGACAATAAAAGAGTTTCCTTAAGTTCTTCAAACTCTCTATATAACACTTGAAGCTACTATTTACACCACCTATAGGTGTATACTTCTGAGTGTAAGGAAGTGAGGGTGATCTATAACCAAAATAAGCCTAAAAGAGGCTCTCTTAGGAATTGTAGAACACTCATGCTAATATTATGATGGAGAAACTTGTGGAAAGGCCCTATGAAACACATGAAACATCTAAAACTATCAACCCAAAGCAAAAGATTTAGAAACAAGCTCCAATAAGGGCCCCTCATGGATGTAATAGCTTAAAAGGTTTCCTAGCTTCTTAACCTACATTTGAAATAGTATTTATCCGTAGGGATTCCAAACACCACTTAAGAATCCATTTCTAGGTACCTATGCCACTTTGTTGTAGATGCTTATTCAGGGTTGTGTATGGACTGGGAGTCAAAACACAAAATGACACTCTTTCATGGTGATCCTTTAGGCCATATTGTATGCCACTCAACCAATGAACTCACCCAATAATAAAAATGTTGTTTAATTTGAAACATTGATGATAAAAAGGCCTCTTTTGGTCCAAATATGTAAACAACATTACAAGAGTCTAATGTGTTTATGGGTATATTGGGAGCCTTCAAAAACTTACCTCATTTTACTTTTTGACCTCCATATTTGGAATGGGTGTTGCTCTATGATAGAGATATAAGATTCATCAAATTATATGTCTTAGAATATTTTCCACCATGTTATATGCTATCTTTAAAAATCTCTTGGGCCTTTATTTAGTGTTTTTAGGGCAGATAGCCCAAAGTCTCAGTCATCACTCTTGGAGGTGTTTTCAATTTGCATTTGGCAAATTACTTTTATAAGGAAGTATAATATACTCCTTTTACCATATCAAGACAATAAAATAGTTTCCTCAAGTTATTCTAAACTCTCTATATGACAATTGAAGCTACTATTTACACCACCTATAGGTGTATACTTCTGAGTGTAAGGAAGTGAGGGTGATCTACAACCAAAAAAAACCAAGAAGAGGATCTCTTAGGAATTTGATAAAACTAATGCTAATATTATGATGGAGATACCTATGGAGAGGCCTTGTGAAACACATGAAACATCTAAAACTAACAACCCAAAGCAAAAAATTTAGAAATAAGCTCCAATAAGGGCCCCTCATGGATGTAAGAGCATAAAAGGTTGCCTATCTTCTTAACCATTATTCATAAAGGAGGATTCATTAAACTCAAACTTATTTCCATGAATTTTAGGTAGAATAAGACCTCTCACAACTCCCAAGAGCACTCCCTCCAAATCCATATGTATGGACTAGACCAAGCATTTAAAGTTGACCCTTTTTGGAATGTGAAGGAAAAAAGAAAAGAAAAGAAAAGAAGCAAAATTTTATATTTATAACTTACCCCTGCACATCAGTCATGTTAAATACCTTATGAAAATAAAGAGACACTTTACTCACATTTTCCTCTGAAGGTGAGCTCACTAAGACCATACAAGTGTCATTAAGAGATTATTCACTAAGACCATACACATGTCATTAAGAGCTTATTTTTTATGATATTATCCTAATTTTTTGTATGAAACTACTTATTTTATACTTATAAACATATCCTAACATTTTTTGGCCTCATACACATTAGAAACATCTTTTGTGACAAAATTTTACTAGAATTTTTTTTTACAAGTCATTTAATGAGCCAAAAATGTGACCAAAAGACACTTTTGGCATATGAAACATGAAAAAGGATTAATACATGAATTAGGGACACCTTATAACATTTAAATGACCCTATTAAAACATTTATAAAATAAAAATTAGCCTTTGACCATGTTTGACCATAGTTGACTAGAGTTGACGTGAGTTGACTAGACAAGTACAAGGAAGCTAGGCTTATAATAAGACTAGAACAAGGATAGGTGAGATGTTTAAACACACATGATATCCTATAGGAAATATGTAAACCTTTGAAAAATTTCAATATGTATGGGTTAACCCAATTTGACTATAATTCAAATTTGGTCAACACCTTTTATTTAGGAATTTTAAATTCTTATGACCCACCTAACTACCTACTAGGTGTAGACACCTAAAATAGGCCATCCATAACCTCCAAACAAAATTTTGAATAATTTACACCAAAATGTAAAATTTGGCCTAAAAATATTAAAACATGATATATGATGTGAACCTACTATATTCAAGAGCTGATTTTGGATAGAGTATCACTAAATGGGACAATGCAATTTATGACATAAATGATAAGATGAGAATAAAATATTGGATGTTAGTCAGATGGAAAATGTGGATTAGATGAATGATGAGGACTAAGATGATCAATCCATCACAATTTTCATTAATATCATCATAGTCTAAGAAATCCAATAGAAATGATACTTAGAAGTATTCCCCATAATATAAGTATGACCAAGACGGCATTATGCTAAAGTACATGAGTAGATAGCAAACTCTACATCATCGAGGGCACTTATAATCCTTATAATAGATTTAATGACCTCATATCATCCTTTTTAATTGCCCAATAGACAAAGAGAGAGAAAGACAATAAATTATTTACATGATAAAAACATGCAAACAAGATAAATAAAACAAACAAGTAACACACACACACACACTAGTATTTGCATGTAATATAACAATGTCTTATCTAATTATGGGATGAATGATTGGGTGATGGGTTAGATTAGGATGGAATAAGAATAGATGTGGATTGGGGATAGACTAGTGATAATTAATGAGGATTGAATAGTGATTTGGATAAAGTCATGGACATGGATGAGACACTAGGATTAGGATAAGGATGTGGATGATGATATGGATGTGAAGATGACCCAGGATTACCAAAAGATAAAACCTTACAGGAGATGATGGGATAAAATACCTTTCATATTATCAAAGAGTGATTTGATGGGTGTTAGGTATGAAAAGTCAATGATAAAGATAGTGATGGGATTAAGCACCTTTCACACATAGTAAGGAGGTGAATTTATGGTTGCTAGGTGTGAAAAGGCACTAATAGGGAAGTGATGGGTGCTAGATTAAGTTCTTTGACAAGGATATGGATGTAAATAATTATTATCCAAAATGGTGGGATTGGGTAACCATTATCATTGATTTTGACTATTTTTTCAAAATCATTGTGTTTTTACCTGATATTATTCCATTATTTGGTCCCCTTGTTTCACTTCTTTCTCTTCGAGGGACCTTTTACCAACCTATTTGTGCCAACTATTCCCTTGAGGGGGAATCATATAGTCCATCTATTTTTGTTGAAGTTATAGGCATGTAAGACCTTTTCATTCTTTGAGAAGATGTTACTATGCTTATAGACTGCAATGCCTTCCCAAATAGGGGCAAAATTTAAACACAAACTAGCCACCGATAACCTCCAATTGGGATTCTGACCAATTTATACCAAAATACAAAATTTGGCCTAAAAATACTAAAATGAATTAAATGATGTGAACATGTTATATTCAAGTGCTGATTTTATCTATAGTATCACTAAATGGGATAATGCAATTTATGAGCTAGTTATCTTTAATCAGATCATTTAGAGTCAAAATGACATTTTCACTCTTAGGTGCTCTAGATTTCTCTTTTCTACTAATTTTATTTCATGAGATACATACCTTTGCTATTTTTTATTGGAAACATCCTAAATAGGAATATAGTTCCAATGCATCTAACATCAACTCCCAATTTTGATCTAGTCAAAATTTAAACCAATAATATGACATTTTGGCCAATTTGATTAATTTGTGTATAGATTTCCAAAATTTAAATCAATGTTGAATAATCATGTTTAAGGTTAATTAAACCAAATCAAGAGCTTAAGTTAATTTTACATGAAACTTGTTGAATATTTATTTTTGGGAATTTATATTGAATAATTACATCATCAAATGACATCATTTCTTGGGAAGGCATCCATATGCCATAAATGTATAAAATATCAGGATTATGGGTCTCCCATGCCTCTTTACTGCCTTCTATGAATCTTTAATGCCTCCTTATCCCAAATATTTATGGGGGTATTTATGGATTTTATTTGCATAATTAGATTAATTCATGGCCACACATCTCAATCTTGATATGGACGGTCATGGTTGATCCTAAACCATTTTGAAAATCTATAAATAGAAGGTTTCAAAGCCATGATTTTAAGCTTGGATAGTAAAAATTTATAATTCATAAATGATTCCAAAAGCCATTGTAGTTAGTTTTATAATTCCAAATTGTTGAGCCAAGCCAAAGACAAATCCATCATAAAGATGCCAAGGAAAAGAGGAGATCTCCAAGCTTCCTTTGATGAAGACTCATTAAGCACAATACAAGCAAGCCACTTCAACAAACTATTCAGAGAATTAAATAAGGTGAAAGATTTCTTTATATTTGCATTCTATTTGTGTTTCTCATTTGGTTTTGTTAATATTCTCCCCCCTTGAGATATGCTTAAGGTGTTAGCTTAGTGTATTCTTTTTTTGGATTTGATTTCATTCACTAACACCATCCTAATCTCCTATATTACAATACTATGTTCAAAAATGGCACACCCGATGGGAACTAATGCATCCTACATACCAAGAAGATCAATATACAAGTCTTAGATTAATATTTTAATGATTGAAACTTGTTAAATTTGATTTTCTAACTTTATTTTGCCATTTTTCTTTGTCATAGGTTTACACAGTTTCCATCGATGGTTAGTGCAACCATCGATGCTAATTTTCAATCATCAACGGTCAGGCTAAACCATCGATGGTTAGGTATGAATATTGGTGGTTAGGTTAAACCATTTATGGTTAGGTATAACCATTGATGTTCATTGTGTGGTTTTTTTTAAAAACATAGATTCGAGAGCTAATAGGCTATTTTTTTGAGATTGGTTTGGGGTCATATGGACTTCATTTTTGATAATTTTTTTTAATCCACATGTTTTTATCTAAATTTTCATAATATGCTATCAGTTCACCTTCAAGTTGCATAGCTTGTTAACAAAATCAAGTTTCTAACCAAGTCTAATCTAATGCATTTGTTTCTTGACTTTTTTACTTTGGGTCAATAGGTGTTTACTTTTCAAAGTTATTTTGTCAATTTCATAAGTTCTTCAAAGTAGGAAATCATAATATTGTTTTTTTAAGTTGAAAGACTAGTTTGGAAGTTAATTTGGGTGATTTTAACTAATCATACACTTCAATTTGGAGTTTCAAAAATAACTTGGTTAAAATCATGCACACTTCAAATTTGGTGCCTAAAATGAATCTTTAGCATGCTAAGTCGTGAACACTTCAAAATTTGGGTTTAAAAAGAACTTAGGTGCTTGTTATTTCACTTAGTATTTTTGTTGCAATATTTACAAGTTTTTACATCTTAAATCCAAGGGGTTAAAAGAACCACCACACTTTTCAATTAAGTGCTTTAAAATTGAACACATATTCAAAGTTTGGATTCAATAGATCATGCTTAATTAGTTTTATTTGGTAAAAAGAAAGATCATACATATATTCTTTCCCATCCATCCCCTTTAGGGATATTATGGGATCAAAAGTGCCATGTTTATTGCAAAGTAACTTAGTCAAAGGAATGAAAGAGATGTTGTGAAATGTCTCCACAAGGACCCACATAGCTTGAGTGACCTAGAAATAACCTTTAAATATCTTTAACTTGTCATTTATTTTCATCGCATCTTGGCTTTTGAGGGGGAATTCATTACCTCTCATGAGTTCTATAGGGAATCCTTGACCCAAAAATTCACCTCTTGACATTGTCTTCAACCCTTCTCCATGGGGGGGTATATAAAATGGGATCACTCCACTAGGATTAGAGGTTTTCGTGGTTAAACCACCTCCTAGCACTGGGGCTAATCCCAAGACACTGATCACATTAGACATCACACTATACTGAGTGAGTGATAGATGTAGTGGTTGCAAAAAGGGTAAGAACTTTTTGTAACAAGTCATGTTCCATGGACCCAAATGATGTGAGCTTCTTTTTTGACTTAAAATGTGAAAGTCCTATGTAAATGATCCATTTATAATGTTTGAAAACCAATTAGTTTTAGTCAACCCCACTTTGCCACATCCTTGATAAGATTTAGGATGATTTACTTAATTATATTTTGTCATTTTATTGCTTGGTATATTGAGACTAAAACTAATGTATTTGTTTATAAACCATGCCAAAACCAGTTTGTTTATATGTCACTCTTTTATCTAAAGAGGTGTTATAATGTTAATTTTACACCACACTTGTGCCTTGAAAATTTTTCTAATTTTTTTTGTGTGTGTCTCATTTGAGTTGATAAGAGTAGCGTTATGCTTCCCAAAACAAGTAAAAACATTTTTCCTTTTATTCTTTGAAACATAACATTGATCACATCATTTGAGCATGCTTACACCATTAGGCTACTCAATTTATTTCAAAACTTATTTACCATTACACTAAAAACCATTTGTTTCAAACCATGTCACATTATCTATTTAGACCTTATTCATACATCATCATGTTGTCAATATTGTCTAGCTTATTTTTTCAAATTCTAGTCTTAAATGTTGAGTTTTTAATTAAACTTATCAAGTTTGGATCCAAAAATTGATTGACTTCTATTTAGGCCTCATTTTGTAGGGGTTAATACACATATCTTTCTCTTTTAGGTTACATAAATTTGGTTAATTAATTACCCAAAATTGAATACTATTGATTACTTGTTTATTAAATGCATATCCTCATCATTGTTTGTACCTTTGTTTGATAGAACACAAGCTTTCTCCAAAAGCCTTTTACCTTATGCCTTATACTAATTGATCATGTTTATGTTTGATTTTATGTGTTAGGTCTATGTTAAATTTATTCCAAACTTGTTATATTAAATCAAATCAAATCATCATTTGTTTCAATTCTATATTTTGACACCACGTTTGGACAAAATTCCTAACAAATGATTTTTGTTTGATCCTAGATTTTGACTTTACATTCTAGACAAAACACTTAGTGATTCAACTTTTCCCTTTACTAGTTTAGACCTTTTTTATAATATTTTGGCCTAGACTTTGACATGCCAACTTTTATTCACTACTTAACCTTTTATGTGTATGAAATTTGATGTTAGAAATTTGACATTATACTATTTTATGCCAAGTCTTAGCACAAACCATTTTGTAGATATAGCTCCATTTTTACACCACATTGGAGATACAACTCCACCTTCAACCAAGTTAGACCAAGTTTGATCCTTTTGTCCTTTAGACATTATTTTTCAAAGTTTTTAAGACTCTAAGCCTTTTTTTTAGATATTTAATCATTTATGTGAATATGTTTCACTACAATTATGATGGAGACACGTATAATCTAACTTATGATAGAATGGCCACATAAAATATAACTAGAAACCCCTATAGATATAGATTTTATAAAGATTTTTATTATTATCCATACAATAATCGATATGGGGAACATAATAAAAATACACAAGATCCAAATGAAGTTACCGATTGGGATGATATAGCTTATGAGGAAGACCTAGAAGCTTTGGCTTATGCAAGCAATCAGGCTCCACCATGTCATACCATTTCTATTTTAGGACCATGTCCAAGGAATATCATTTCTATACCAAGACCTCATCCTTTAGATTATGTGAGCAATCAAGCTCCATAATGCCCCTTCATCATTCTAAGACCTAGTCCTTTGGCTTGTGTGAATAATCAAGCTCCATACCACCCTATCATTATGATTTCATGACTTTGTCCTTTGGTGCATGTGAGCAATCACACTCCCCAATACCCTACCATTATTTAGTCACTAGACATTATTCATCTAGTATCAATCCCATCCAAACCTCAGTTAATCCAATCATTCAGCCAGAACCTCAACCAGTCTAATCAATCCTTCAACCAAGTCAATCATTAGAGACCAAATTATGTTAAAAACTAGTATTTTATAACTCATTGGAAACCAAGGACAAAATAACCAACCAATCCAAGATGTTTTTGTTGAGACAACCACTTGTGGTAAGGAAACATGTGATGAATCACCTATTGATCCTATACTAGTTATCAAGGAGTCTCACTCTGATGAGCCAGTCTTTGTTGAGTCACTTATTAATGATTATAACTACTTTGATGCAAATCATTACCTCGATCATATACCTATTTTTGAAGAGCCTCCTATTGACAAGCCAGTCTTTAAGGAGCTGTCTCTTGACTTTTTTCCCATCATTGAGGAGTCTCACTTTGATAAACCAATCTTTATGGAGCCCATTATGCCATCACATGATATTACTTGTCCAATATCAAACATTCAAGAACACATCATTATAATAGAGTACCCATAAAATAAAGAATCAAAATTAGGGTTAGGTTCTATTCCTATACCGACATTGGATTTAGCATCAGAATCAAAATCAACATCAATCTCAACATTAGATTCAAAGTCTTTTGAGTTTGAATCAAATTTAGAAGTAGAATACATTTATGGTTGTTATAACATTGGTTAAACATGACTAGTATATCAATTTGAATACATTTTTTATCTTTCCATGATTTTTGAGGATGAATACTTTAGCATCAGCACAAGTTCTCCTAGTATTTTCTATAAGGACTGTGTAGCCTCTCCCAATTCCATTGCCACTAGCCAACATACCTATGTTATTAACATTCCACCTCCCATAAGTGTTGATTAGGATAGATAGAATCAAATTTTGTTGAAATGTATCCATATAAACACAATAATTAAAGAGTAAGGAGGCCAATACCGTATTCATGTAGAAGAACACTCTCCTAGTGAAACCTTTTCAGAGGTGTTAGGGGACAATCAAAGTTGAAACTCAACATTTTCTAGTGAAACCTTTTTAGAGCCACTAGAAGAAAATAAAACAAAAATTTAACATTCCTTAGTGAAACCTTCTCAAAGGTGCTATGGAAAAATCAAGAAAACTTCATTGGTGAAAACCTCTTCAAGGTGCCAATAGTTGAGCACAAAATTTCTTCACTTCTTGATGAAGACAAAATCAAAGATAACATCAAAATAACTTATAATCAACATCATAATGATATGGTAGCTATTCTTAGGCCCAAATTATATAAAAATCTAGTGAACCTATCGAGATAATATTCATAAGTCTTCAACCTCGCCACATCTAAAGTTATGTCAAATCCTAAATCAACATGTACGTGTCTAAAAATCATGATATTCATTTATTTTCTCACTATCATTCATTCCATTATCATCCACCATTCCATTTCACAATCAAACCTATAATTTATTATTTATCCCTATTTATCATTCATGGCTACACTTTCCTTTTTAGAGGTTACAAAGATATCATGTATTGACATTTGAAGGAATTAGAATCAATGACCAATGAAGATCACAACAACATTCTTAGAATACAAATTTACAATGATTTATTGATAAAGAAGCCATTAAGATAAGGTGTAGGATAGAAATTAACATAATTGATTATTTTATTTATATCATTTATTGATCAGGATGTGCATCTCCACTTCAAAAGGAACAATAGGATCATATACCATTTACCATACCCAATCCAAACATGTCAAAAACTAACAATCAC
Organism: Torreya grandis; assembly: GCA_037957365.1. NCBI lineage: Eukaryota > Viridiplantae > Streptophyta > Pinopsida > Cupressales > Taxaceae > Torreya > Torreya grandis. Next base: position 408,230 of record JARHVA010005330.1, read on the forward strand.
AAATTAATCCCACCATTTCATTATCATATATCCATTTGTCATTGTTGCATATCTACCATTTACCCCATCACTTGGAGGTAACCCTCCTACCATTATATCTAATCTATCAATGCCCATCATTATCCTAAGTAAGACCATTTCATTTTATCATATCATTCCTATCTAGACCAAAGCCTATTTTTAGTTGTCTTATCCAATCCTATTTTGATCTTGGTTACTTTGGTTCTTCCCACACTTTTTTTGAGGGGATTCTGATCAAGTTTTAATAATGAATAAAATCCATGTTTTAAATGATCGTTTTTGAAAGTATTCTAATAGTTGATGCGGTAAGATATCTTTCATTTTCCATATTATATTAAGTTTGTTTATATGAGCTTGATTATAACCACTTAAGGTTAAATCAATGTCTCTCCAATCTTGCTACTAATTATAACTACCTATGGGAAAATTAATATAATTGATTTGATCTATTGTATCCTAGTTATAACCATCTATGAGAAAAATAGGGGAAAATTTTGTTTATCATGCATTACTATATTACCTTTCCATTGTTGTTTTCATTTGATTGGCCATTTGCTATATTTGAGAACTTGTTGTGACCTAGTTAAGTTTCTCCATACCTTTTGTGTGAATAGAATTACTATGACTTCATGTCATTTTGGGACAAAGTAGGTCATGCTCAATTCTTGTTGAAGTCAACTCAGTCACTCTTCCTAAGCCACACTCTCACCACTTTATGAGTAACCTAAGACACTCTTACCATTTTATGAGTAACCTAAGCCATGTTATTATCATTTTATGAGCATCTTAAGTAAAATTATCACCATTTTATGATATTGGACCATTTAGTATCTCATAATTCTTTGATCAAGTTGAGATACCTATAAAAGTCCAAAAATATTTGTAATATCTATAGAAAAAAACCAAAAAAACATTAACCACTTCTTTGCCTTAAGGATTCTAGGAAGCCTCACTAAGTCATAAGCAAATAACTTGTTCCCTAGTTTCCCCATCCTTTTTGGCCTTTCATCTCATGCACTTGCCATTTTGAAAGACCATTCCTATTCTTCTATCACATCCATCATGTTTGTTTTTCATCTATTATCATTTTCTTCCCATTTCCTAGGAGAACTATATTTGGCATAACATTTTTGTTGGATATTATATCCATGGAACTATGTAGGTAGTTGTAGACATCGAAATCATGTCTACCCCTTTGGTCATCCTCCCCCACTTGGTCCCCTTGGTCCATTTCCTAACACTTGTCCTAAGCCCCCTCAATTTTAAATTAAAATAATAAAATATTTGTCCCCTTGCCACCTCACCCATGCCACCTCAGATTCCTTCCCTTGGATGCCCCCACCTCATCCCATGCCTTAATGACCCAAATCCCATTTTAACCCTTCCTCTCGTGTCCATTTAAGCCCCTCATGACCATTTTTAACAAAATTTCACCCAGGTAGCTTGTAAGAATGGACAGAAGGCTAAAATTAGCCTCTGTCCCCATTTTTTGGCTGCCAATATCGGTCAGTATGCGGCCGACATCGGCAGTTCTGTCGGCATCAGTTACCTTCAAAACTAGTTTTCTACATCCGTTTCTTCCCCCCATGAATGAAAACTCTTTGGCATCCCGACATTCAAACTCTCTCTCTCTCTCTCCCTCTCGCACAACAAACACCACCAGCTATAGGTACTCTGCAGTAATATCTCCAGATTGTGAGATCAAAGGCATTACAGGTCCATCAATAGCATCAACAATAGGTCTCCTTCATTCTTCCTTCAGCAAGCAAGAGGTAAGTACTTCCTTGTTTTTCATTTCAATTCTTATTTGAATTCATCTATTAAGCAAAACCACTGCCCACAACCTTCCTTGTCCTTCCCAAAGAGGCTAAAAGGCCTTCTCTGATCCCTGTCTCCCCCTTTGTGCCTCTGTCACCCATTTAGTCCCTTTCTAGACCATACTCCCAGTCCAATCAGCCCTGTACATACCTCCAAGCAGTCCCTCTAACCCCCAAATAGACTCTCTGACCCTCAAATAGAATCTAAGACCACTTTATAGACTAAAAACTAGACCTAAAACTTGTCCCTGGCCATTACCCCGACCGACCTCAACCATTGCCCCTACCGACGTCGGCAGTCTAACCGATGTCGGTGACCTTCCTTGACCAACGCCGATAGAACCACTGATGTCGGTGACTGTGCAAAGTAGATTGCTACAAACAGGTACACATTTGCTTTTTATTTCTTTCATTTAGTCTTTATCATTTCTATTTCTATCAATATTCTATTTTTTTAACAGTGGACTGTCATCCTCCAAGAAATCTTTACGCTTCTAGGATCAAGCTTTCGCTTGGCAGTCCACTTTATTGTCATCTAACAATTTTTGTGTTTTAGTCTCTTTCTCTTTCAGGTGTCATCTTCCACAACCAAAGAGTTCCTGCTATCATCTAAATCTGGTGCGTAAGTCCACATCCAGGTACGTACAATCCCTCATCCATTCTTCTTAGTTTCTCATTTTCTTTTTTGAATGTGAAAAGTGAAATCTTGTTTGGAAACATTTTGGCATGCCTGGTAGGACCCTATGGTCTTCCTTGGGTTCTTTTCTTTTTATTCATATAGGTGCATTAGGTTTCTCCTTTTCACCTCTTTCTTCTATCTTCCAAAAGACACTATTAACAAAAATTAAAAAGAATCATTCTTGTTCTTTCTTTTCTTGCATCTTATACTAGTCAAACTCTTACTCTTCAACCCTTTCTCAACTTGTTTTCATCCAAACTCACACTTTAATTTGGGCTTAAAACACATTGCATTTCATTTCTTCTTGACTACATACTTAGTCCACATCTAGTAATTAAAAACTGCATCATGAATTAATCGTAGATCACTTATGTTACACAACCAAATCACTTGCACAAATCAAACATCTTAACTCACCTGAGACAAGGCCTGATTGGGATTTCATCACCCAACAGATACCTTACCCATCCCGGCAATCCCACTTGGATTTCACCACCAAGGGGAAAGCCCACTCTGTTCTCTGGCAGAGGATAATCTCTAGGGAAAGTATATTTTGGCTAAGCGAGACCAGCTTATCACTAGGCTCGTGAAGTGAGGGGAGCTTGCTCCTTAGCACTAGGCCATGTAAGAAACCTAACACAGACTCTTGAGTGCCTAAACTAACCCAAAACCATCTTTAGACTACCTCTTTTAGAACCTACTCTACAAGCCAATCTCCGAAACACATTCTAAGGCATAAGCCAACACGATCCTAATAATTTATTCCTAGGGATTTAATGCTTAGGATCTACTTGTGTTCTTCATCTTTTCTGTTCTTATCTACTTGTTTGAGCTAGTGAGGATGTTTTCTTCTTTCTAAAAACTTTCAAATTTTTTGAGTTTCTGGAAAACACAGTAATCGACATTAGTTTTTCCATCGACATCGATAACTTTCTTCACTGGCATCGATCATCTGACTGACATCAGCAGCTTGTATCACTGACATCAATTTTTATACTGATGTCAGTCACTATCTAGAATTCTTTTCCTTAAATAACAAGCCTAAAACCTGACTTTCTTGTTGTCCAGCATCCATCCTAGTTTTTTGAGACTAAAAAAACATAGTCTTTAACACCTAAACCTATTTACCTTGAATGGTTTTGACACGTAGTCAAACCAGAACTCTTCTTGACCATGCAAGGCAATAACCACTTCCGCCTTCACCGTCCATAACCAGTCCCCTAATGGAGTTTTACTTAGAAGCCAAATGAACTCCTACTCAACCAACCCCAACTCAGTCTCCCATTGTGCCTGAAGGAGACCAAGACTTCCAAAGATTCTTGGACCTCAATGTCAAATCCCTTCAACATTATCTCGCATGAAGCTAAATGTGAGACTCCTTGGCAACCCAATTTATGGGATGCTGACCTCCTTAGTCGAGACGATGATCACATCAACAATGTCCACAATTCAATCTATAGACAATCAAGCCAACACCTCAACTAATAACCCGACCAAGTCCTATCTTCAAAATTTAGCCTCTCCTTCTAGACCTACCTCCATGGGGGTTTTGGCACCCCCTCAACCTCAAACTACTCAACCAAATTCTACACCCTTCCAAAACCTAGTGTTCTTTATCCCCCCTACTCTTGCACCTATCAACACAAGAGTAACTGCCTACCCTTCAACAAGTGTGGCCACCCCTTAACCACCTTTGACGGCCCCTATCCAATTTGTGCCCACCAACCCCATAGTACAAGTGCCCTTGGCTTCAACTTCCACCCCGATGACTAGCTACCCATATGTTGCGCCTACACAAGCGCAACCAACCACGTCATACGCCCCTCTCAATACCTTCCAAGTGCCTTATAACCTAGGGGCACTCCACCTGTCAATCCATTAGCTGATATAATCAAAATGCTGATGGATAAAATGTATAGTCTCAAGACCTCTATTTCTGGTTCACGCAATGCCCTCTCATATGAGCAAACTTGTAATGAACCCATCCATCCTTTCGTCCCGATCAAGCTGTTTTCCAGTCAGTGGAAGCTTCCTAAATTTTCTCATTTCCAGAGTAAGGAAGACCCACAATAGCACTTATGACCATTAAGACATGCATGTTATCTCATAGCCCATGACGATGTGTTACTTCTACGTATGTTCCCCATGTTGCTCTCTGGTGCTACTCTCGACTGGTACAGCTTTCTTGCCAACCATTCTCTTTTCACATTCACCCAGCTAGCCCAACTCTTCCTTGACCACTTCTCCATCAATATCACCAAAAAGGTCTCAATCATAGATCACTATTCTATCTGGTAGTTTGAGGATGAATCCATAGCCAATTTTGTTGCTCACTGGAGAGGCCTCATCAATCAACTCTCATTTTATTTGCCCCAACCTGAACTTATCAAACTTTTCTCTCAAGCTTGTGCCAAGCATATTTCCTCCACCTTGTGGGTTTAGACATTTCACACCTTTGATGAAGCCTTCAGATGGCCTGAAAGCTTGAATTACATGCCATCAAGGAGAACAAAGTCAAATTGCAAAGTAAGAACCCCAACACCAAGTCTAATGACTTCTCTTCTAAACCTTCTTCATCTAATCCTAAATTTAAGGCATCAACAAACGTTGTAGTCATTAGACCTTCATCCTCTTCACCTTCAACCAACCAACCTGAGCCATCCACATCCCAAAGCATCACCCACCAATTCTAGCAAAGGTACATGTAATGACAGTATACTCCACTCAGAGAGTCATACGCATATGTGCCAGACAAACTTGTCAAATAGGGGGTTCTCAATCTCCCCCAAACCTGACCGCCTCCATAATTTGATCCCTCATGCACCATCCTTGTGTGGTATAGGGAAAATGATTTCTGAAACTACCACCATGTTAAAGGCCATGACATGGGAAACTGCAAGACTCTTAAAAACATCATCCAAGACATGCTTGAAAAAGGTGACCTCATCCTCGACAATCCAAATGTGCCACCCAATCAAGGCATAGACATCTTCAAGCAACCATTTCCAAATCATTCTCCTACCCAAAACAATGTCTAGACCATGACTGATGACACTCAAGAACATAACATACGCACAATCAATATGGTCTCACCCTTCATCTCTGACCAACCTCCCCATAGACTCAGGAGGTTAGTCAACCCATCAGTCTCTCACATGAGGATGAACCTTCTTCTCCTCTTAGTTCTCCATCAACTTCCCTTACACTGGAGGACACCTCAACCATACCAGCACCACCAGTCTCACCATCCTCCCTCTTATTACCTATGGAGGACCCTAACCTTCCTTCTCCTCAACCGCAAGTGGAGGGTGCAATCATCCCTACCCTTTACCCTCTTGAGGAGCCTCATTCTCTGGTTTCTTCTCCACCCAGGGAAGAACCTGTGTCTCCTCCGTTTCTAACCAAAGATGAGCCTATCATGACCTCATAATGCCTTTGGTCTGAGACTGTTACACCAATCTCATTTTTGTCCCTGCAACCATCCACATCTTCTTAAGGACCCAAACCTCATCCAATATCTTCTTAGCCATTTTCTCAATTAGTGGAGAAACTTGGACTTCTCCCTATAAGGAAAGTGGAGCATCAGGTACTGTGGGAGTGACTTAAAGCTCTTTAGCATGCCCGTGCCATCTCATCTCATGCCACGAACCCTCCCATGGTAAAATCTCCCAAGACTTCCAACCAAGACCAGACCTCCACTTCTAGACCTTCCAAACCTCAACTAACCACATCAAGACTAAAACCCTCATCTACCCCATCAAAACCAATCAAGTCACTCGATGTTCACCCTATCCCTAACCTCACTCATCCACAAGTGAAGGTGGACTTAGACCAGGCCTCGACCAATAGTAGTCTTCAAACCAAATCAAAGAAGACTGTTAAACCACAGTGGCGAACTCCTCTTCCTCCATCACCATTGCCCTCCATTTTGGGCCCTCATCCTTTGACCATAATCAGAGTCCTCCCCACTCCAACCTCTAATCAAAACATGTTGCCTCCTCTGCTTCCTTTGCCTACCATAAGCCTACCCTCTCTGAAAAATTTAGCACCTCTCATGAAGAAAGTACCATCTTTGCATGTGGCCGCACCATCAACCCACAAGGTGGTATGAAAGCCTCCTTCAAACCCGCCCAAGCAAAAGTCACCAGCATCTCACACATCAATGAGCACAGACCCTTTAGTGGGCTCATACTCTTTGATATTGCACCAAATTTTGTAGACCTCTAGCATAACCCTTCTGCCTATCAAGCCATTCTAACCCCTCGGGTCAAAGCCCTCCTAGTTTGATGATACTAAGATTTGCCTATATCATCGTACACCAAGACATGACACCGAGAATTGTTGTGCCCTCAAGGCCGTCATTCACTGCTACATGGAGAAAGACACTCTCCTTCTTGAGGACACTGTCGATCAACCCCTGACACCTTCCCATATCCCTCCAACCTCTTCAACCACATCAACATATCATTAGCATACTGTGACCCCTCCTTTTCCTTCACCTCCTCTCTTCAAAATCAATGCCATCCGCATAACCACTAGGTCACAAAAAGACAAGGCAAAAGAAAAAGCTACCATTCCATGGACTTATCCTTTCGTCAAGTTGCCTTAACTGCCAAAACCTAAAATTTCTATTCTTGGTGCATCTCAACCCTCTTCTTCTTGTTCTTCAGGGGCAATCCATGACTCCATGTTAAAATAGATTCACCAGATGCCCATGAAGATGACCCTGTATGACCTTATCCAAAGTTCACCCCAGCATTGTCAAACTCTGATCTGAGCCTTACAGGTAGTTGAGGTCCAACCTGAGGACCCCCAACCACTTGATGCCCTAGTCCACTCATTATCCCCTATTGCCTCTATCACTTTTAACAATTCTAAAATTCCTACATCTACCCTTGAAGATCAGGATACTGCTCTCTTCATCACTACCTATGTTGATCGAACCTGCATCAAGCGAGTCATGATTGATGGAGGTGCCAACATTAACATCATCTCTACTCATGCCTTTGATCAATTGGCCCTCCCCAAGAATTGCATATCCAAAACTGATGCAATCTTGTGATCCTTCAATGACACCACTACCACAACCATTAGTACCGTCATCCTTCATATTTGCATTGGCCCACACACTATCTCGGAGCTCTTCTATATCATCAAAAGAGAGTTTCAATATAACATGTTGCTAGGCCAACCCTGGATCCATGCCATGGCTTGTGTTCCCTCTACCCTACACCGTTGTGTAAAATTTGAACACGATGGGAAAGTCCACACCATTCCTACTGACCCATCACCCTTTAAAACTTGTAACATGACCTATCGGCCAAATGACATTCTCATTCCTATCAAGCCATCAACCTCAATGCCACCTCTATCCATAGAAGCTTCAATCAGTTTGCAACTGGTGGTTGCCCTCACACCACCTCTTCAAGTGACAACCGAAGACCCCATGGAAGACATCTTCCAATGAATTTCACTTGGGAAATATCACTTGCTTGCCTTAGACATGTTCTAAACTCTGCAAGAGTATGGACAGCTTCACCATAGCCCCAGTTACAACCATCAGATCGGGATGGTCATGCCTTATGGTCCTCCTCATCTTCAAACCAATCTCATCTGTGGGGGGCTCAATCAAGCTCCTACTGATAGGAACCCTCTCTCTTCACCTCAACCATTCACATCAAACTTCTCATTTCTTGGCAACCTTGCCTTTGCACACACCTACCTTTACTAGTGTGCATGGAAGGGTTTTGGCTTCGGGCACTATGAGCAAGGCTCCCATCAGCCCATCGAACCTCTCAATGATGACAATGCCAAGAAATGATATGGCCTGGGTTTCCAAGACCCTACTCAAGCTTCTACAGACCTTTTTCCCAAACCCACCATCGACCAATCTCCTCGAAGCTCGCCCATTCTTCCTCCACCTATGGAGTCAGTGGTTTCCATCCCTCCTAGTTTTTTTTGCATAAAACCCATCTGCTTAAAACCCCTGGCCTATCAACTAAATGGGGTGTCCAAGTCTCTCCCTCTCATTTATCCCAAAATGATAGATAATGAGTCAGCAACCATCAACATTGTCTGCTATGTAGACGACGACGCCATTCTCTCCTACATGGGTGCCGACAAATCTTTCATCCAGTACTCCCTCCCTTCTGAGACCCAAGTTATGTTAAATGAATCAACCATTGACATCAACCTTCCCTCTTCTGATGTTCCTCATGTCTTAAAGATTGGCCAATCTTTAGACGCGCAGGAGCAGTTAGACTACACCCAGTTCCTCTCAGATCATAGCCAAGCCTTTGCCTGGACCTATAGTGACATGCCTGGCATTGACCCCACCATTTCTACCCATAACATCATCACCAAACTAGAGGCTAAGCCTATCAAGCAAAAGCTTCAAAAGATGCATCCTCATTTTGTGCTCCTTGTCAAAGAGGAGCTTCAGCGCCTTCTTTCTATCTCTTTCATCTAACCCATCAATTATCCATAGAGGGTCTCTAACATCACCCCTATCACCAAGGTGACTGGGGGGATCCAGATCTACATGAACTATCATGACCTCAACCTAGCCTATCCCAAAGATGACTTTCCTCTTCCCAACATTGACCAACTTGTTGATCTCATGGCTGGTCATGAGATGCTATCTCTCATGGATGGGTTTTTAAGATACAACCAAATCCTGATTACACTAGAAGATCAGCATAAGACTACCTTCATCACCCCATCGGGGACTTTTTGCTATTGGGTCATGCCTTTTGGCTTGAAGAATGCAGGTGCCACTTATCAGCGTGCCATGACTTACATTTTCCATGATCTCCTCCATAAAATCATGGAGGACTATGTGGATGACCTTCTCAGCAAGTCCAAGCTTCACCGTGACCATTTAACCATCCTCAAGATCATCTTCTCTCATCTTCTTCAATACAATGTCCACCTTAACCCCAAGAAATGTGTCTTTGGGGTCCTCTCAGGCAAGCTCTTAGGCTTCATCATTTCTTTTCATGGCATCGAGATAGATCCCACCAAGATCAGTGTTATCCTCGAGATGCCACCTCTGACCAATCTCAAGTAGCTTCGCAGTCTACAAGGGAAGCTCCAGTCCATCCGCTGCTTCATCTTGTAGCTTTCTGACCACTGCCAACCTTTTCATCATCTCCTCAAGAAGGATGTCTCCTTTAAATGGGATAAGGACTGCCAAGAGGCTTTTGAAGCCCTCAAATGCTATCTGGTCTCTCCACCAGTCCTCATTCCACCTAAAGATGACCAACCCTTCTACCTTTACATCTCAGCCACCAACCATTCGTTGGGTGCCATGATCACGCACCGAGATGAGCATCACCATAAGCAAGCGGTTTACTATATTAGCTGAACACTTGTTGACTATGAAACTTGGTATACTCATACCGAGAAACTCTCTTTGGCATTAGTCTTTGCCGCTACCAAGCTTTGCCATTATCTTCTTAACCATAAGACCTTTGTCATCACTTACACTGACCCTCTTAAATACATGCATTCCAAGCCATATCAAAATCAATGTATGGCTTGTTGGCTCATGCTACTTGCTGAGTTTGACTTTGAATTCATCTAGCAAAAATCTATCAAGGGGTAAACCATCACTGACCAACTGGCAAATGCCCCTCTTCCTAAAAATCAACCTTCTCAGTGTCAGTTTCTTGACGAATCTATCGCTGTGCTTTCCACTGATGACACCATCTATCAGATGACCATGTTCTTCAATGGCTCCAAATGTCAATTTGATGGGGGTGCAAGAGTCATTCTCATCCCACTCGAAGGTGAGCCCATGCCTCTATCTTTCAAGCTAAACTTTGATTGTACCAATAATAAGGCTAAATATGAAGCCTTAATTTTGGGACTTTAAACCGCCCTTTTTCTCAGCATCAAGTCCATCAACATCTTCAGTGACTCGTAGCTTGTCATCAATCAAGTCAACGGTTCATACCTCTATAAAAATAAAATTTTACAAAGGTACAAAAACCATGCTGACACTCTTTTAGCCTCTTTCAACCATTACCTCTTGCAAACTGTTCCTTGATCCATGAATAAGTTTGTAGACACCATGGCTTCTCTTGCCTCACATATCCCATCTTCGTCATCCTCATCCAGACTTTTTGTCACAGTGCATCATGTGTCATTACCTTCATACATTTCTCTTAACATCAACCATGTCAACACCATAGACTCTAGTCCATGGGATGTTTGGTATAAACAACTTATGGACTACTTATCTCATTCTATCATTCCTCCCCATATCTCTAGCAATGCGCAGCGAGCTTTCATCAAATGCATGGCTCGCTATACCATGCTATGGGGTATTCTCTATAAGTGAGGCTTCGACGGCCTCCTTCTTCGCTATCTAACCTCCACTAAAGCTTCTCATGCCATTAAACAAGTTTGCAATGGGATTTGTGGCAGACACTTTAGTGGGAACTTAGTTTCCAAGTGCATCCTTTGCCTGGGTTATTTTTGGCCCACTCTTCATCAAGACTGTAGCAACTATGTTCGGCATTGCATCAAGTGTTAGTAGCATGCTAACCTGCTTCATCTCCCTTGCCATGCCTTACAAGTCACTCAGGATTTTTGGCCTTTTTCTCAGTGGGGCTTAGATCTCATCAGTGAGATTAACCCTCACTCGTCTCTTTGTCATCAGTCCATCATCACTGCTACTGAGTATTTCACTAAATGGGTGGAAGCCATTCCTCTTGTCTCCATAAAAGCTGACAAGATTGTCGACTTCATCAGCACCCACATCATCTGTCATTTTAGTGTTCCTCACAAAATCATCACCAATAACGGCAAGTCATTCAAAAACAAAACCATCTAGAAACTCTATGAGTCATTTGGCATCAAGCTTAGTTTCTCTTCGCCTTACTACCCATAAGCAAATGGGCAGGCTGAGGCTTCCAACAAAATCTTGACTAAAATTCTCATGAAGGTGGTCAATGACACTAGAAGGGATTGGCACATTCACGTTCCCTTCGCTTTGTGGGCCTACCGCACTAGCATCCGAACCTCTACGGGTGCTACCCCTTTCTCTCTAGTGTATGAAACAGAGGCTATCCTACCTCTCAAAGTATAAGTCCCATCTCTCCACATCTCTCTACATGACATTCTCTCCAATGATGAATTTCATCAAGATCGCTTAGCTTAACTTGAGTTACTTGACGAACGTCATCTTGCTACCCTCAACCATCTCCATGTCTATCAAAATCACATCAAGTGAGCCTATGACAAAAATTTGTGAGAATGAGATTTCAACATCAGAGACCTCATCCTCAAAGAAAATCAGCATGTGACCAATATGGAGTGAAGTAAATGAGGCAAGTTTGCCCCAAATTGGCTCAGACCTTTCATCATCATGCACAAGTATGGGTCAGGGACTTATCATCTGTCCTCTCTCAATGAACGGGTAGAACCTGAGCCTCTTAATGCATTGTATCTATGACCATTCTACTGTTAGTCAAGTACTCATCCTCTTGACATTTAACTTGAGCTCATCCCTTAAGCAATCCCTATCCTCTTAAACCTCATTCCTTTCAAACCTATTCCCCTAAACAAATCCTCTATAACCCTTTTATACAGTATGGATGCTTTGTCCTAATAAAAGGGAGCCCATGAACTTCTATAGTCTTGTCCATGACTCAAAATTTTGTCAAAAAAAATCAAGATGTCAAAATATCCAAGGTCACAAACTCTAAAAGATAGACTGCTCCCTCGAAGGATAGTTGTACTATCATTGTTGTAGCTAATAGACTGCTCCCTCGAAGGACAACTATTCAAAAGCCCTTAAATATATAAAGCAAAATATAGACCACTCCCTTGAAGGATGGCTATGACTAAATCTTGCTAGAAATAACACTTTTTTAGAAGCTTCCCGCATCGATCAGCTTCACAAATGACCACAAAGCAAAATGACATCACTATGTAGACTTCCCACATTGATTAGTCTGTGCCAAAAAAAATGGGTCATGGATTTGGCTTATACTTGTCTCAGGATCCCCTATAAAAAAGGGCAAGGTTATCTCTGTTCTAAAATAGGTTACCCTATCCTCACCTATCATAACACCTACTCAAGGGACTTTGAGCTCACTTTAATGTCAAAGTGATTTGATTACCACTCTAACACAACCCATGGTCAATGACATAATGCATGAATGGGGCTCTTGGTTCTAACAACCCCTATCTATGCTATCATTTTGGTCTTGTCAATGAAAGGGTGAATATGCCTTTCACTTCCTTTACACTTTGGTCACATTCAAACTTCATCACTTGTCAAACCCAATCAACTTGACTCTTTTTAGACCACTCACATAGCCTATTCACACTAGTTTCAATGGACACCAATACACATGGAGACTATGGACTACACAATTTATGTCTCGCATAAACCATTACTTGTTGGCACATAAATAGACTCAATTCATTTCTAGCATACATCCATCACGAATATGGAAAATTGCTAGGGATGAAAAACCCCTCAACCCATGTTGCAGAATACACCATCACACAATATGGAAAAGACTGTAACATCATCTTATCCTCATCATTTCAACACATGACCAAACCAACCTATTAACCACTTTGGCCTCCTCACTCAAACTACATTGGTCTGAGGCCCTTCCAACTAGGGCTATGTAGGTAGCACTTAAATGATATGACGTCTCCTGGGGTTAGCTTGACCACCCTCGTTTGTTTGTCTACCTAATGGATAGACCCTATCTTCTTCCTTTGACCATGATTTAACCTCGTCCAAGACCATCGACCACTTTGACCCTTCCTCCCTTTGGGGAGAACTACATTGGCCTGAGGCCCTTAGGACAGGGGCTATGTAGGTAGCACTCAGTTGACATGGGGTCTTCTAGGGTTAGCTTGGCCATTCCTTCCGTCACATTCTTTTGTCACCTGCCAATCACATCACAACTAATCACATATTTCCACAATAATTAGCATAATCATTTGCATTATTAACATCATCACATTAATCATTACATATCATCATAAAACATCATCACATTAGGCATATATCATTAAAACATATGAGAAATTCTAAAAAAAAAACCATTTTCATAACACATCAATAAACCAAAATCTCATCATATATATTTGTCCATCAAAGTTTACAATGGTACAATATGTCTCTCTCTCTCAAAAAATCAAGTACATCTTGCATCAACAGCTCATAGGCCGGTATATACATCATATCAAAATCTACCCTCAAGGCTATGGTTATGGTGGTGGTGGTGGCCGAGAAGATGCTGTATCATCTCTACCCTCTGATCTGCATCACCTATGAGACCCTGAAGCCATCACCCATGACATAGATCGCTACCGGCTCAGTTTTGCCCTCATATCTAAGTATCGCTATATCTGAGGAAACCCCCTAATGGCTCCCTCATAATATGTGATCTTGTCTAATGCATTATTGTATCTAACTATCAATATAGTCTACGGTGGACCCATCTAACCTACTGCCATGCCCTGCACTGAACCCTATGGCTATGAAAACCCTGGCTACACTGATGCTAATTGTGTGGGCTGCTAAATTGGCTGCTGAGGTGGATGCTACATTGAGCCCTGTCCTCCCAAAACCTATCTTCCCAATGCTTATGCTTGGGTTGTAGCTAACTGACCCTGCAAAATGGTCACCTGTCCTCGTGCTGCATCCCTCTCCTAAATGGTAGCATCTCTCTCCTATCTGGAAGCATCCCTCTCTTGCCTCACCATATCCCTATCCTTGATCACAGTCTGTAGATCAAGATATGGTCCTACCTATATCCTTGCATACTACCTTGCCCACCATGCCGAGTAGGCCTTTGTACATCCTACATGTGCTATCCCAGGGCCTACTAGTAACTCCTCAAAATCTGGTCCCTCTATCTCCTCTAGCAATGGGAGCGGCACCTCAATGTCATCCCATTTATATAGTGGAAAGGCGGGTGGTACATCTTGAAGTAGCCCAAACTAGCACTGCACTCTCTCCACTGACACCCTCTCAAGCTCACTGGCTCACCTGCTCTTTACCCATCTAATACTCTGCACCCCAACAAGCTACTCTCCTTGGTCTCTAAAAGCTAGATATACCAAGTATGGTCTCCAGATGATATCTGCTAGGATCAGGGCCTCCAGTACCCCTCTATAGTAGTCGATATCTCTGACTATCCCATCTGTCTGAGTCTATGCCATGACCTCATGCCATCACCTAAATCTAACCCTGAAGTTGGCCTGAATCACCACTGAGAGTTTGAGAGGTCAGATGACCACAATATGCTCATAAGCCCAACAGTGTAGGAGGTGGCCTACACACAGACTATACCACCACCGCCGACTGATGCCCCACAGCTCTCTATATACCTAGGCCAAAAAATTGGGCACACAAGAAAACACTATCTACTGCTCTAACATGTCTATCAAAACTTTGGTCATAGTGATTAAAAACTTACCTCCCTTTACATTTGGCAGTGTGTAGACTGTGATGCCTATCATCATCAGGATCACTAGCCGATGCACATCCTCATCTGTCGCATATAATGGCTCATATGCAAAACTAGTTGAGTGATAACTTGCCTCAGCCACATGCTCACCAAACAATGTCACCATGTGTATATCATGTGCCTCTCTTGAGCATGCATATAGGTCTGCTCTATGTACTGGCAGCTACAAAATCTGGTATACGTCCTTGACTATCACTATCATCTCCCTTGTCGACAAGTGGAAGGTGTTGGTGGAATGATCCCACCACTTGATCAGAGCCACCATTAGACTCACGTCCCTCACCACCTGATAGTATCACCATAGCCCACTGAGTCCCACTATGCTCATCTATGCCCACTCCTCCCCGGTAATGTCCTGATGCATTCGTGTCAGCAATGGTGACAACCAATCTTGCAGCATCAGTGTTTACCTTGCCTGCATCCAAAAATCAAACCCATGTCAACATGACTACCAATCCCCATGACTCTTTTTCCCTTTTAGGAGACCTAGCTTGACCATTTGCCCTTTCATCCATCTACTTGACCTTCTACCTAACCGTCTATGGCTATCCTGACACTCAGGAAGCCCTTGGCGCAGCTTCGACCCCTTGACTTGGCAATTTTCTAAACCCTTAGACCAAGCAACCATCGACATTAGTTCACATGCCGACGATGATACTTACCTAATTGACGTCAGTCACATAGTGACTGATGCCGATAGGCAAGTGACTGACGTCGGCTACTAGTCGGTTGATGCTGGCAAATTTGCTGATGCTGGTGATTGGTTCGGCCCTAAGGCCGAATGGGGCAAGTCTTAAAATTAGGGCTTCCCCCAATAGCCCCCCATTTACCCCCAAAACCTTCCTAAATCACCTTAACATGACCTACCTACCCTTCCCACCCTCTTAGCTACCCCTCCCCCTTGATTTTTGGCTAAAAACATCAAAATTTCAAAAACAAAAACAAATTCAAAACCAAACCAAACAGAGTTCACAACACCTCTTACCTCATCCCGTCATCACCACCGTGGTGGCATAATGGGTGCCGCTAGTGGTGGACCTCTCGCGGGTCCTCCACTACCCTTTACCATCTCTTCTATCTCGATTTATCTGTGAGCTCCACCTGGCCTACCACCACCTCTACAACCTCTAATTCCCTTCGAAATTGCTCCCTCTCTTCGCTAATCTCCCTCTACCACCTCACCCTACTCAATCGGTCACTCCAAGTCACTATCACACTCAATCAATCTAGAGCACCTTTTTCTCTAAGTCAACAAATCACAAATGACTTTTGGTGGGCCGCTAATCTAGTTTTGTCAGATTTGGCAGGCCACTAATGTCAACATAGGTGTGCCCTAGGTCACTACCGTCAGCTGATTTATGCTGACATTAGACACCTTAGGCCACCGACGTCAATTTTATCACCGATGTTGACAGCCTTCAAACCTCCTTATTCTTTGCCATGACCAAAATCATGCCCCAATCAGTCAGCTTTCACAGTAGAAGTCCTCTTGGCCTCCTAGGGCACACTTGAGATCACTTTTACCTCCGTCCCTCGACCACCAGACCTTGAAGATCGTGACTATCTCCTTTGACCACTTTTGAGACATCTCTACCTTGGTTGTTTTGATTGCCTTTGCTACCTCATGCCTAGTTAGCAAATTATCCAGACCCTCACAAGTATTGGATCATGCACAAGTTGATCCCTACTACTTGTGCTTTTTTTTGTGTTTACCAAGAGCACTTCCTGAGCCTGGGATACTTGGAACATAATGACCATTGGAGCTACAGCTTGGATCAAATAACCCAATCAGCTATGACTACATGCTAGGGCCCAGTTATTTCAATTTTGGCACTCCTCAACCATTGACCATGACAATTTGACCTACCTATTGTGTGGTGTGGTATACATACAATCCCAACCTTTACAGCGTTCACACTCGCTCTTCACCCTCTCTATCCATCTCTCTATCAAATCAACACTCGATCTCAGGTTCCCTTCCCTCGACTCCCACTTTGAGGGGGGAACACCTCATCCCATACCTGGGGCAATTTACTCTTATTTTTGTCTTGTAGTTTGTTAAGAACAACCAACAAGACAAAAAGGGGCAAATGTAGACACCAAAATCATGTCTACCCCTTTGATCATCCTCCCCCCTTGGTCCCCTTGGTCCATTTCCTAACACTTGTCCTAAGCCCCCTCAATTTTAAATTAAAATAATCAAATATTTGTCCCCTTGCCACCTCACCCATGCCACCTCAAATTCCTTCCCTTGGATGCCCCCACCTCATTCCATGCCTTAATGACCCAAATCCCATTTAAGCCCCTCATGACTATTTTTAATGACATTTGACCCTAGCAGCTTGTAAGAATGGATAGAAGGCTAAAATTAGCCTCTGTCCCCATTCTTTGGCCACTGATGTTGGTCAGATGTAGCTAATGTCGGTGGTTTTGCTGGCGTCAGTTACCTTCAAAACCAATTTTCTGCATCCGTTGCTTCCCCCATGAATGAAAACTCTTTGGCATCCCAACATTCAAACTCTCTCTCTCTCTCTCTCCCTCTCGCACAACAAACACCACCAGCTATAGGTACTCTATAGGAATAGCTCTAGATTGTGAGATCAAAGGCATTACAGGTCCATCAATAGCATCAACAACAGGTCTCCTTCATTCTTCCTTCAACAAGTAGGAGGCAAGTACTTCCTTGTTTTTCATTTCAATTCTTATTTGAATTCATCTATTAAGCAAAACCACTGCCCACAACCTTCCCTATCCTTCTCAGAGAGGTTGAAAGGCCTTCTCTGATCCCTGTCTCCCCCTTTATGCCTCTATCACCCATTTAGTCCCTTTTTAGACCATACTCCCAGTCTAATCAGCCCTACACAGACCTCCAGGCTATCCCTCTAACCCCCAAATAGACTCTCTGACCCTCAAACAGAATCTAAGACCAATCTACGGACTAAAAACTAGACCTAAAACTTGTCCCTAGCCATTACCCTGACTGACCTCAACCATTTCCCCTACCGACATCGGTGATCTTCCTTGACCGACGTTGGCAAAACCACTGATGTCGGCGACTGTGCAAAGCAGATTGCTACAAACAGGTACACATTTGCTTTTTATTTCTTTCATTCAGTCTTTATCGTTTCTATTTTTGTCAATATTCTATTTTTTTAATAGTGGACTGTCATCCTCTAAGAAGTCTTTGTGCTGATAGGATCAAGCTTTCGCTTGGTAGTCCACTTTCTTGTCATCTAACAATTTTTGTGTTTTAGTCTCTTTCTCTTTCAAGTGTCATCCTCCAAAACCAAAGAGGAGTTCCTGCTATCATCTGAATCTGGTGTGCAAGTCCACATCTGGGTACATACAAACCCTCATCCATTCTTCTTAGTTTCTCATTTTCCTTTCTGAATGTGAAAAGCAAAATCTTGTTTGGAAACAGTAGTGTCCACTTGCCTAGTGTATATGGAGACAGCTCAGCCACCCCCTTCCTTTTATTATATTCCCCTAGTCATTTTTGTTTGCTAAGTTATCACTTATTTTCTAGGGGTAATGTTCATTATGTAGGCTTAAGTCATATTTTTTGTACTAACATTAGGACTAACTATTATTTGTTTCTTTACTTATTTGTTTATTTGTTGTTTATGTGCCTATTTGTTTGATTTTTTTCACTGTTTCCTTGATTTAATCTATGTGCATTCATTAGGTGATTCCTTTCACATTTATACTTGAATCCATTCATATTCATATGTTTACATTATCATCATGGTTTTTAATCATTGGTGCATTATTCTCCCTTGAAATTGGGATTTTAGGAGTTAGTCTTTATGTATCTTTTAGCCTAGTCCTCATAGTGTTATATCATGAGGCTCACTATCAAATGATATAACAAAAATTAACTTCAGGGCATCTACTCAACAATGGCAACATGAACATCTCCTCAATATTGGCATCCCAATCCAATGCCAGTCATATCCCAAATAGAGTAATTAAACAATGAAAGAATTTTAACCTTTATTAGTTTGGATGAATATCTCCCTGCCAGTAGGTTGTCCTAATTCATATTAATCCTTTGTATCAAGTTACCCAAATCATATTTGTAATCATCAACCAATCAATCATATTTTTCCATAATTGGGGTCCAATGATTATAACTACCTATGGGAAAATTATTGTATACCATCCTGCCTATATTTCTTAATGATTATAACCACCTTTGGGTAAAACATTGTGTTCTTAGAAAATTTACTTTTTTTTTGCCCACATAGGGGAATATTTTTATCTTGTTTGTCTATCTTAACTAGGGCAGCTTCATCTTCTCAATGATTATTACCACCTTTGGGCAAATCATTATGTTTTCATACCACATTTCCACTATTGGGGTACAATGCTTATAAACACCTTTGGAAAAATTGTTGTACACCATCCTACTTCCATTCTCACTAATTGTAACTACTTTTTCAAAATCATTGCATTCTCACCCCATCATCTTCCTTTTTTTGGTCCCCTCATTTTTCTTCTTTCTTTTTAAGGGACCATTGTATGACCTACTTGTGCCAGCCATTCCCTTGATGGGGCATCATACAATTCATCCATTGTTGTTGAAGTTATAGACATGTAAGACCTTTTAATTCTTTGAGAAGACATTAATTTTCTTATATCTTGAAATTCCTTCCCAAATAAGGGAAAACTATAGACACTTAAAACTAGCCATTGATAACCTCCAACTAGGCTTTTGACCAATTCATATCAACATGCACAATTTAGCCTTAAAGAACTAAAACATGCTAAATGATGTGAACCTATTATATTCAATTCTAATTTTGGCTAGAGTATCACTAAATGAGATAATTCAATTTATGAGCCAACTAACTTTGATCAGGTCATTTCAAGTCAAAATGACATTTTCACACCTGGGTGCTCTAGATTGCTCTTTTCTACAAATTTTATTTCATGAGACATGTATCTTTGTTATTTTGTATCCACAATATCCTAAATGGAAATATGGTTCCAATGCATCTAACATCAACTTCCAATTCTAATCTAGTCAAATTTTGAGCCAATAATATGACATTTGACTAATTTGATTAATTTGTGCACAAATTGCCAAGGTTTGCATCAAAGTTGACTTATCATGTTTAAGGCTAATTAAACCAAATAAATAGCTTAAGTTAATTTTCCATGAAACTTTTTGAATATTTTTTTTGGAAATTTATATTAAATAACTGCATCATCAAATGATAGCATTTCTTGGGAAGGCATCCATAGGCCAAAAATGCATAAAATATCAAAATTATGGGTCTCCCATGTCTCTATAATGTCTACCATGCCTCTTTAATGCCTCCTTATCCAAAATACTTATGGGGGTATTTATATATTTTATTTACATAATTAGATAAATTCATGGACACACATCTCAATCTTGAGATAGATTGTCATGGTTGATCCTAAACCATTTTGAAAAAATATATATAGAAGGTTTCAAATCAATAATTTTAAGATTGGATAATGCAAAGTTATAATGCATAAATGATTCCAAAATCCATTGTAATTAGTGTTATAATTCTAAATTTTTTATTCAATCCAAAGACAAAGCCATCACAAAGGTGCCAAATAGAAGAGGAGATATCCAAGCCTCCTTTGATGAAGACTCATTTAACACAAGCTGGGCAAGCCAATTCAATAATCTATTTGGATCATCCAAGAAAGGTGAAGGATTTCTTTATATTTAAATTTTATTTGTGTTTCCCATTTGGTTTTGTTAATATACTCCCCTATTGAGATAGGCTTAGGGTGTTATCTTAGTGTGTTATTTATTTGTATTTGATTTCATTCACTAACACCATACTAATCTCCCCTTATTGCAATCTTATGTTCACACTAGGCCTATTCCTAGGCTCTCCTACAACCTTAGTTACTAATTCATACCTAATATATATTTAATACTCCATCTAATAATCATTAAACCTAAGAAGGTTTCTAGACTCCTTCAAATCTAGAACCTTCTCTAAACTTCCCCCTCCTTTCTATAAGCCTCTAAATCTAGAGGCTTCCAAGGAATTTTAAATTTCTTGGATAATTACCATCCATTTATCTTTCCCTCCATATATTTAACTAAGGCCTCTCCTCCATTGGGTATAATGAGAAAATTAATAACGCCTTCATATCCATTTAGCAATCTCTGAGCTTCAAAAACAAATCCATGTCAAACTAATCAACAATCTTAGGATTTCATAATCAAGCATCCATCATCCTTGATCAAGTATCCATATTAAAAATCTAAGTTTAGGTAATCCAAATCCTCTTTATATTTTATTATGTTTAATCATGGTGTAGATCATTTAGCTTTAGGATTTTATAATGTTGGTTAGAATGTTTATTCACCTATTATATTATGATTCTAATGGCTCTATCACTTTAACTAATAATTTGATCTTAGGGTTTTAATTTACATAGTTAAATCCATATTTTGATTAAATTTCATATACAATGAGTATATGAAGCATCATATAAACATGTTCCCCCTATTTTCATTCATACCTCAATCACCATGTCCTTGACATGATTAACATAGAATTTTAGATCAAACACTTGATCACTTACTATGATTTCAAATATGTTCTTATCTGACATATACATTCTTAATAAATAATTAGGGACTCCCCCCTTATCCTCACAACTTTTGCTCATCATATGAGTCATCAGGACTCATAGACCATTCTCAACATTTATATAATAACCTTGTTATTGGATCACACTAGTAACACAATTAGAATTTTGCATACCTCTTAATTTGCCTATATGCAAATCTTCTTGTATTTCATCACCTATTCTTGGAGATAATGAAACACCCTAATTAGATACCATTACCCTTGTATTGCTCAATGGCTAGTAGAGGTAGGAATTACTCCCAATTCTTGTCTTAGATACTCAAATGTTTTCCTTGGAAGTAGCTTGGATAGAATGTTTGCTATCTGATCCTTTGTAGAAACATATTCAAATTTAACATCACTTAAGTTCTCTCTTAAGAAATGATACTTAATGGAAGTGTGCTTAGTTATTAAATCCATAACAAGATTCTTTGAGATACTTATGCAGTTGTATTGTCATAATAAATAAGACTAGGACTATCATACTCCACCTTGTAGTATTTTAAGGTATATCTCATCCATAAGTCTTGAGTGAAACATGAAGCTACTATAATTCAATTAGCCTCAATAGTAGATAATGATATTGATAACTGCTTGTTGTTTATCCATGACATTAGGTATTTTCCTATGAAGAAAGATCCTCCACTAGTGCTTTTCCTATAATCTAGACTCCTTATCTAATCGAAATCTATATAGGCTTCTAAATCAAACTCCTTACTCCTTGGATACAATAACCCAAACTCCATATTCCCCTTGAGATACCTAAGTATCCTCTTCACTATTATAAAATGAGTTTCTTTTGGATCAACTTGAAATCTTCCCATAATATCTGCTACTTACATGATATAGTGTCTAGAGGAGGTAGTGTACAACAAACATCCAATCATTGACCTATATGAGTTTATATTTACCTTTGGAGATTCATCTTCCTTGCATAACTTACACACTATGATCATATGTGTGCCAATTTCTCTAAAATATTCCATTTCTTCAATATCTCTCTTATGTACTTAGCTTGTAAATGAATATACCTTTTTCTAATTGAATGATTTTTAACCTAGGGAAGAATGAAAGTTATCCTAGAATGAACATCTAAAAATCTTTATTCGTCACTTTTATAAAGGCTTTAGTCATACTCTCATTATTTCCACCAAATATGATGTCATCCATATAGACAACCACTATCAACTGATGATCACTTTCTATATTTATATATAGATTACTATCTATAACTCCTCTCTTGAATCCTTGGTCTAATAGGTACTTTTCCAATCCAAAATACCAAACTCTAGGAGATTGATTTAAACCATAAAGTGTTTTTTTTAATCTACATAAATAGTCCTTTTTACTTGATAATTAGAAACCCTTAAGATGTTCTATGTACACCTCTTCTTCCATGTTCCCATTCAAAAAATCTGCTTTGATATCCATTTGATATACCTTGAATCCTTTGAATCATGCATATGCTAGGAATAATTTGATAACCTCCAATATTACTAATAGAGAAAAAGTATCCTCAAAGTCTACCCTTTCTACTTGTGCATACCCCTTACATATCCCTTTCATACCAATCTAGACTTATTCCTAGTGACTTCTCCATTTTCATTCAACTTCTTCCTAAACACCCATTTTTTGCCAATGGCATTCTTATTTTTTAGCCTCGAAACTAGTCCCAATGTCTCATTCTTTTCTATTTGGTTTAAATCCTGATTCATATCACCTATCCAAAAAAATTATTTGTTTTCTTATAAAATATTCTTAGGTTCAATATTAGACAATAGAGAAACATTCTCTTGATTTAGGTTAATTACCATCTGTTTCCTTGTTTGCATACCTACATCCTTATTGTTAATGATTTATGAGTTAGGATGGTCACTCTGAATCTATCTTGAGGGGACTTTTGAATATTGTCTTTACTCAACGTCTTCTTCTTCCTCATCTAACTCTATTTCTTATTCTTCATTCTTGAATACCAAATTATTTGATACATGCTTTGACTGAGAGTGTGACTTCTTAGAACCAGTCTCATCAATCTTAACATTGGTGATTTCCACTATCTTTTGTAATCTCTTATTATATCATCTATAAGCAAATATTATTGATGAATATGTCAATAATATTCCTTCATTAAAACTTGAATCAGACTTACCTAAGTATTCCTCATCTCTCTTGATGAATCATTTACTTCTAAACACTTTAAAGTGTTTCATATTAGTAGTTCTACCCTTTTCTACAATTAATATGTGGTTTTATTACCATTAATTCTTATCTACCCTCTATTCAAAATGTCTACTACAATGCTCAATTTTTCTCTCTAGTATCCATTAGATAATCTTGATTTATTTATCATACTCCTTGCCATTTCTTGAGTTATTCTATTCTTTCATTCCACTACCCCATTCTATTGAGGTCTCTTAATAACTAAGATCTATCTTCTTATCCCATGAACCCAAAAA
The DNA here is from genome assembly GCA_037957365.1 of Torreya grandis. NCBI lineage: Eukaryota > Viridiplantae > Streptophyta > Pinopsida > Cupressales > Taxaceae > Torreya > Torreya grandis. The sequence continues at coordinate 432,338 of JARHVA010005330.1, forward strand.
AAATCATCAAATTCATTGGACCAAAAATATCCTCATCTATTTGATCTTAGTAATTTAATATTTATATTCTTTTCATTCATAACTAGAGCCTTGAATGACTTAAAATTATCAAGATCTTTTGACAGTTCTTTCAATAATACTACCCAGGTCATTTATGTGTACTTGTATATGAGTAAAATGAAATATCTATCTCCTTGAATGGTTTGAATTCTTTTAGGTCCACAAATTTCAATGTGTATTAACTCTAAATGTCTTGTAGTATTAAACTCCTTATAATTAAAACTACTTCTAGTTCACTTACCATGTTGACATGCCATGAAAAGTATATTTATAGGTTTGGTGATTTTAGGCATATTCTTCATAGACTTATTAAAGATTATATTGACTATATTATCAAAGTTTAGGTAGTCTAACCTTCTATTACATATCCAAAATTCATCTATATTGATCATAAAGCATCTCTCCTTCTTGATCTCATTCAAGACATACATATTATTCTCAGTCCTCTTAGCACTAGCAAATAACCTTCTAGACTTGGCTCTCCTTATATCACACCCTCTATCATGAAAGGTCATTATGTGTTCTTAGTTTCACATTTGACATACACTAAAATTTTTATGTATCAATCCATCCAAATACAACACATTCTCCATCTTGGACTTCCCATTATCTAAACTCAAGAGACCCTTGCCAACAATATTGGAAGTTATGTTATCTCCAAACCTCATTGTCTTTACAACATTCTTATTTAATGAAACAAACTTGATATTATCCCCTATCATATGACTCGAGAAACCACTATCTACATACCACTTCATGTCTTCATCTTGAATGTCAAAGGTAGTCTAAGCTAGCATATATTCTTATAATTTAGTCTTTTGATCCTCTTTCAAATTGTCCACAAGATTTGTCTTCTTAATCCATTTCTCACTATTATGACTATATACCTTTTTGTATTAACTAATCTTCTACATATGCCTTAACTTGTAATCCCTTATAATATTCCCTCTTTGATCATAACTACAACACAAATTTCTTCTTCTATTGTTAATGGATTATTCATCCTATTCCTCCATGAGGAATTGATTATAACATTATGTCTATAATCCATAGATATATGTCCATATTGATTGCATGAGGAATAATAACCATTGAAATAATGCACATACCTTGTCTATCTGATAGGAATTGTCTTTTGATGACTATTAAATGATGCACCTCTACCTTTGTTGTCTCTTGAAGGAGTTATAGTCTTCCTCACTTGATGATGGTTAATTTGGATCTTTGATTTGAGATTTTATGAATAGGTCTTTATTATATTAGTATCATCACTTCTTGATAGTTCATTGTCATTTTAGGTTTGACTCTCCTTGTTTTCCTTTTGGTCTTCTTTGTCCCCAAGATCTATCTTATGATGTGGACAATTTTGAATATTAAAAATATCACCGATAATTTTAGTTCTCTTTTCAAATTTATGATATGACTTTGATTTGATTGTTTCTTGATCTAATTTTTTCTTCAAGGAGTCTATTTTTATTCTAAACTTGGTTTCTCCATGGTCTTAAGACTTTTAGTGATAATATCAATATGAGTTTCCAACTGTTTAATGATCTCATCATATTCATTGGTGTCATTACTTAGTCTCTCTTCTAACAAATTGATTTGGTACTCATAACCCTTAACCAATGATCACATTTTTTATTATTATTTCTTTGAAAATTCAACTCGCCTAGAGCCTTCACTAATTCTACCTCGAAGTTCACTTCAAGTTCTTCTTCATTTAATTCTTCATCTTGTATAAGACATTTCCATTTTAAACAACCTTGATTGTATATTTCTATGGACATGAATATAATTTAATTACTATCATGATCAACATTATCATCACCACTATTAGATATACTTGTATCACTTACATCAAAGGAACTACTATCATCTTTGGTATAAAAAGTTCTTGTTATTGAATGACCCTTTCTTGTATTCATACTTATTAAATCTCTTTTTTCTCTTGTCAAGCTTATAGAACTTTGTATCCTTACCATGAATTTCATCATGATCTCCATCATGCTCATTCTTATCCTTGTTAGAGTACTTGGATGCAAAGTTACCAATATTACCACGTTTAAAGCAATTAAATGGCAACTTGCCCTTATTCTTACCTAATCCTTTCCTTAGTTTTTTGATAAACATGGCTTCTATCTTATCATCATCAATGTTTGTATCAATATCATCATTGACCTTTTTACCTTGTGACTTTTTCTTAGCTTTGAAAGCAACTTCCTTCTTGAGGGGTCTTCCATCACTTTTTATCATTTCATAGGCAGTCAAGATACCATTAACCTCATCCATCTATAGTTTTTTAAGATCTTTGATCTCTTCCATCATAGAGAATTTTGAATCAAAAATGGATGTTAGGTATCTTAATACTTTTTTTACTGCAATTGATTCTTCCAACTTATCTCCTACACCTTTGATGACAACTACCACTTCATCTACTCTTAATAGATAAGATGAAATGTTTTCATCCTCCTTCATTCTCAAACTTTTAAATGACCTTCAGTGGGTCTAAAATTTTGCTAACTTGACTTTGGTATCTCCTTCATAGATGGTTTGAAAAATTTCCAAAATTTCTTTAACTAAATCACAATGCATGATCTTTGAAAATTATACCTCTAAAAGAACACATAAGATGGAATTCATTACCTTAGAGTTGTTTTCACTTACCTTTTTACATGTTGCATCAGTTGGTAGTATAGGAGGTGTAGCGAACCAATAAACAACTAATTTCCATATGTCATATCCCAAAGACATTATATAGGTATTCATTATGATGCTCTAAAATACATAGTTAGTCTCACTAAAGAGAGGGGCCTTGTTGGTTAATAAACCTCCTTGTAATTGATGATTAGACATTCTTTTACTTTGAGCATATCCTTTAAGTGGTTAGGCTTGATCTAAAGGAGCAATCTCTAATAAAAATTCCTAGAAGAATAATTAATAAGAGGGAGAGGGTGAATCAATGTTCAAAAAAAAAATCTTTCAGTTATACTTTAACATTCATGAACCATTAAAGAAACATAGTGATCTATCAATGCATAAATAACCATTCACATAATCATGACAGAAGAGAACACATATACGAGTGGGAAACCCTCAAAGGGAATAAAATACAATATGATATATAAAAATGAAATAAATTCAAATGAAACAAAATATGAAATTTAATTGAGCACCAAGTCAATCACCCACTTAACTAGGCTTTTGCAAGTATCTACTTGCAGGGAAGCACCAACTCCTTAAGTGACTCAACACCAACTCAGCCACCTCAGAATCATGATCATATTCACAAATATACTCTTATGTTATGGTATAAAGCTAATTTAAATACCTAATTATACTTAACAATTCACCATTTTTCACTTGTTTTCACACATTCTAAAAAGGCCCAAATTGCCTTGTATATATACTAATCTCATGGTCACACACCTCGTGGTCAACCAAACACCTAAAAACTCATAGGTTAGCCACAAAACATGTATTAGGACATATTATGGACATGGTTAAATATAAAATTTATCCAATTTTTTTTCCATAAATTAATTAGGCCTTAGTCCTCCTTTAGGTCTCATGGAGACCTAATTACAGTAGGTTTATCCTCTTAATGGTAAAACTTGATCTTCTTAGGCCTAGATGGAATTTTATAAAAATAAAAAATACATTAAAACACTTATAAAATAAAATATTTTGACCTCCTCGATTATTTATTATACATGTATCCTTTATTCATACCATAAAATATCCTTTAGGACAAATTACCCTATTAGGCCTATGTACCTCAAAAGTCTATCTTATAATAATGAAGTTTGAACACCCTCAAGATACTCAGCCATTAAAAATAAAAAATTAATATACATTATCCATTGCCTTAGGTTCATCACCAAATTATTTTAACACCTTAACTTATGAAATATGGGCTCAAGAACATCTTTACAACTTGCTTACTTAGAACTACCAAATCACCTCAAAAACTAGTCATGAATAATTAGACCTCCAATGCCTGTGTAGACACATACCATGACTAATAATTTATAAAAAAATTCCAATGATATATTAATAACATATATAGATATAAAATTCATATGGTCTAATGGAAAATATTGGTCCTACAGACCAATTTCTTGACCTTATATCTCATAGTCCTATCTGAACCAGACAAGCCATTTTATGAGCAATGTTTTCACCACATAAACTAACCTCCAAATATTATACAAAGAATTATCATGAATTATAAGTAATTAATAAATTATTAATTCAGTTTTATGAATCAATCTATCATGCACATACCCTTGAATCTACCTCTTCATCTCTATCTAGGTTTTACATTATCTGTACCAATAAGTTTGTCTACGACTGGCTTACTTAGATGACCAATTTAGATAGCTTGAAAGATAGAAGATATCAATAAAAAATAATGAACATGTAAAATGAGTCTCTATATTTTTCTACAATCCATTTAATATTCTTAACCAATTTAAATTTTAAGAGCTATAATAATTTGTTGACAAATAGGCTTGTACCTATATATTTTTTGTCTCATCTAACTAATCACCACCCCCTAGAGGTACATGGGAGATTTTAATACATTATATAATATATTATCTATGTATTTAAATACATCATGAGCTGACTTTAACAAAATCTTTCACATTGGGTCCTTATTAGGGTTTTAGGGAGGTTTAACACATATTTTGGTGTCAACAATTATTCATAAAAGAATGCCACTTGAATCTAAAACTAGTGCATAGATATATTATCTAGGACCCTTTCCCATATCTCCCAAATATCTTTGAATCCAATGTAGAGGTTACACCTACCAACAAATTCCTAAAAGTTTTTCTTGAGTCTAAGTACTTCATTCTATGAGCTTGAGAAGGCCTAAAATAATGATTCATGCACATTTCCTTTAATTATGTACCTAAAACTTTGTTATCATACATAAAAAAAAACTTATCTCGCCTTTTTTCATGATATCATTTACATACTTTCCTTGAAATCTGATCTTCACACCTCACTAGGCCAGGTAGGGTCTAGGAGTGGTCTAGGTATAGACTTAGACTGAAGGTCCTACCCATATAGGATCACCCTAGAACTCTCTTGAATGATTATATACCTTAATAAAATGTTCAAACAATGAAATAAAACCTTCACATGCCTATTTTCATTCATTTGAACTTAAAAATACCTCTTCATGTCATGACTATACTTCTTATGCACTTGAAATTAATCACATATACCTTCTATGCTGAAATTAACAATGATATCAATCATGCAGACATAAGAAATTAGTTGTCTTAAAATTATCTCTTTCTCTTTTTATCATGATAACACTCATTCATTCATCTTGTCACATCACATACTTCCAACTATCTTTAATCACCTTTAACATCAACCTTCACAAGATGTACCTTTGACATCAATGACAATAATCAACATTATGGTGGGGTCGTCATAGTGACATAATCATTGATGAATAAGAAATCATATCAGAGGACAAATTTCATAGATTCAAAATGATTTATATATAAATTGGTTCTATCACATGATATATATTGGCACATAAACATATATTATAGGGTTATATTACATGCACATGCACTCTCTATATAGATAATTGATTACATATTAATACATACTTGGGTGTACATGCATAGGCATATGTACAAATTTTATGGTACTAAAAGTTATAGGTCTCCTTATGCAACAGAATTTGAGATAAGTGTTCTTATATTTGGCATATAGATGCATAGTACTATATCTCAATTAATGTAAATTCATGGGGCACAATATTGATTCATGTACATTATAGTCATCTAAATGTCATTTCAATGTAATGAGTGTCACTTGAGACCACCTTATCCTAGATTAGCTCTAGGCCTATATTAATCATTTTCTATCTTGTGTGTAAGTCTAGCCTATTCTTAGATACACCAAAAGGAATAATAATCTATCTTATATATATTCAAGACCCTAGCTTACTAGCTTCTACCACCTAGACACTATTGCATACCTTAGGATATTAGTACATTAGATTAATGTCCTAGGGACCATACTAGTGTCCCTTATCTCCTTACTCTTTCAATCGATATCTTTCCATTCCTTAATATAATTTAGGGTATCCCTAAACCTATTTAATATAATGAAAATTAATAAATAATTATATATATATATACCTATATCATTCACTTATCCACTAGATGGAAATCAGATGTAAATACTCATCAATAAACTTAGAAATAGTTGTGAAAATCAAGGTCAATAACCCTTATTATGCCATCCTTCTGTATACACCCATCTATAGTAGCTCAAATCTTAGAATACTTATATTTCCAATCTCAAGTCACACTCAAATTACTCAAATATGCACTCATAATAGAATTCACTTGCATTTACACCAAGCACTTTGACAAGATAACTACATAGATATTGATCCCTCCTCAAAGTATTGGTATATAGGTAATGTTCAAAATATGGAGTATTGAGGTCACATCTAGCTTACCTTGCTAACACCACTCTTCTCTACTTGTGATTATCAAAAACCCTAACAAACATTAAGACCTAGGGTTTTTCATATAAATCATTCAAAATAGGTTATAGGCAATGAACCATCACTCATCTACACAAGCATGGACATCTTAGGTCTAGCTAAAGGCATACACAAAATTTCACTTCCCCTATTTCAAGAGGACACTATCACATTCCAAAAGACACTACCGTAATGTGTTATTATCAAGACGACCATGGTTATGTTTAGGATGTTTTATGACTTGGGATTATTATTCATGACACTCTTAATATACTCCCCCCTTGAGATAGGTTTAGGGTGTTATCTTAGTGTGTTATTTTATTGGATTTGATTTCATTCACTAACACCATACTATCTCCCCCTATTGTAATCTTATGTTCACACTAGGCCTATTCATAGGATCTCATACAAAATTAGTTCCTAATCCCTACCTAATATTTATTTAATACACCATCTAATAATCATTAACTTTAAGAAGGTTTCTAGACTCCTTGAAATCTAAAACCTTATCTAAACTTCCCCCTCCTTTATATAAGCCTCTAAATCTAGATGTTTCCAAGGAATTTTAAATTCCTTGGATAATTCCCATCCATTTATCTCCCTCAACCATGTTTAAACCTTAACCATTGATCTTTCCCTCCTTCATCTATTTAACCAAGGCCACTCCTTCATTGGGTTTAACTATTAAATTCATAAAGCCTTCATGTCCATTTACTAATCTCCAAGATTAAAAAACAAATCCATGTCAAATTAATCAATAATCTTAAGAGTTCATAATCAAGCATCCATCATCCTTGATCAAGTATCCATATTAAAAATCTAAATCAAGGTAATCCTAATCCTCTTTATATTTTTTTATGTTTAATCATGGTGTAGATAATTTATCTTTAGGATTTTATAATGTTGGTTAGAATATTTATTCACATATTATATTATGATTCTAATGGATCTATGACTTTAACTACTAGTTTGATCTTAGGTTTTCAATTTACATAGTTAAATCCATATTGTTCTCAAATTTCATATACAATGAGTCTATGAAGCATCATATAAACATGTTCCCCTATTTTCATGCATACCTCAATCACCATGTCCTTGACATGACTAACATAGATTTTTAGATCAAACACTTGATCACTCACTAGGACACCACATATGTTCTTATTTGACATATACATTATTAATATAGAGTTAGGGACTCTGCCTTTGTCCTCACAAATTGTGCTCATCATATGAGTCATCAAGACTCATAGACTATTCTTACAATTTATATAAGAACTTTGTTATTGGATCACACTAGTAACATAATTAGATTTTTGGTTACCTCTTGATTTGCCTATATTCTTGTAATGACTTCACAAATATTCTTGGAATTAGTCACATATTCTTGGAAATAATGTCCACCTTGATTATCTCCCATTACCCTTGAATTTCCCAATGGCTATTAGAGGTAGGAATTACTCCCAATTCTTGTCTTAGATACTCAAATGTTTCCTTTGGAAGTGGCTTAGATAGAATGTTTGCAATCTAATCCTTTGTAGAAAAATATTCAAGTTTAACATCACTTACCTTCTTCGTTAATAAATGATACTTAATGGAAATGTGCTTAGTTTTTGAATGCATGACAAGATTCTTTGAGACACTTATGTAGTTGTATTGTCATAATAGATAACACTAGGACTATCATACTCCACCTTGTAGTCTTTTAAGGTCTGTCTCATCCATAAGTCTTGAGTGCAACATGAAGCTAATATAATTTACTTATCCTCAATAATAGATAATGATATTGATGACTTCTTCTTGCTTATCCATGACATTAGGCATTCTCCTAAGAAGAAAGCTCCTCCACTATTGTTTTTCCTATTAGCTAGACTCCTTGCCTAATCACCATCTATATAGGCTTATAAATAAAACTCCTTGCTCCTTGGATGCCACAACCCATATTCCATAGTCCCCTTTAGATACTTAATTATCCTCTTGACTGCTTGAAAATGAAGTTTTTTTGGATAAAATTGAAATCATCCCACAATATCTACTACTTGCATGATATAGTGTGTAAAGGCGGTAGTATACAAAAAAAATTCAATCATTGACCTATATGATTTTAGATTTACCTTTGGAGATTCATCCTCCTTTCTTAATTTACACAATGTGATCATAGGTTTGTCAATTGCCTTGAAATCTTCCATTTCAAATTTATTCAATATATCTCTTATGTATTTAGCTTGTGAAATAAATATACATTTTTCTCATTGAATGATCTATAACCCAAGGAAAAAAGAAAGTTCTCCTAGAATGGACATCTCGAACTCTTTATTCATCACTTTTATAAAGGCTTTAGTCATACTCTCATTATTTCCACCAAATATGATGTCATCCATATAGAAAACCACTATCAACTAATGATCACTCTATATCTTTATAAATACATTACTAAATATAACTCCTCTCTTGAATCCTTGGTCCAATAGGTACTTATCCAATCTAGCATACCAAACTCTAGGAGATTGATTTATACCATAAAGTGTCTTTTTTAATCTACATACAGAGTCCTTGTTACTTGATAATTAGAAACCCTTAGGATGCTCTATGTATACATCCTATTCCAAGTTCCCATTAAAAAAATCTGATTTGACATCCATTTGATACACCTTGAATCCTTTGAATGATGCATATGCTAGGAATAATATGATAGCCTCCAATATTGCTACTATATCAATAGTATCCTCAAATTCTACCCTTTTTACTTGTGCATACCCCTTTCATACCAATCTAGACTTGATCCTAGTGACTTCTCCATTTTCATTCAACTTATTCCTAAACACCCATTCTATGCCAATGACATTCTTGTTTTTAGGCCTAGAAATTAGTTCCAAAGTCTCATTATTTTCTATTTAGTCTAAATACTCATTCATATCACCTATCTAAAAAATTTATTTGCTTGATTATATAATATTCTTAGGTTCAATATTATACATTAAATAAAAATTCTCTTGATTTAGGTTAATTACCATCATTTTGCTTGTTTGCATACTTGCATCCTTGTTGTTAATGATTTGTGATTCAAGATGGTCGCTCTGAATCTATTTTGAGGGGAATTTTGAATATTGTATTTACTCAACTTTTTATTCTTCCTCATTTGACTCTATTTCTTATTCTTCATTCTTGAAGTCCAAATTCTTTAATACATCCTTTGACTAAGAGTGTGACTTCTTAGAACCAGTCTCATCAATCTTCACATTGGCACTTTACACTATCTTTTGTAATATCTTATTATAACATCTATAGGTAGAGCTTATTGATGAATATGCTAAGAATATTCATTCATTAGAACTTGAATCAAACTTACCTAAGTATTCCTCATCTCTATTGATGGAACATTTACTTTTAAACACTTTAAAGTGTTTCATATTAGCATGTCTACCCCTTTATACAATTAATAGGTGGTTTTATTGCCATTAATCCTTATCTATCCTCTATTCAAAATGTGTAATACAAGGCTAACTTTTTCTCTCAAGTATCCATTAGATAATCTTGATTTATTTATCATATTCCTTGTCATTTATTGATCTATTCTATTCTTTCTTTCCACTACCCCATTCTATTGAGGTCTCCTCACTACTAAGATGTATCTTCTTATCCTGTGAACCTTAAAAAAATCATCAAATTTGTTATACTAAAAATATCCTCATATATTATATTTTAGGAATTTAATACTTATATTCTTTTTATTCTAAACTAGAGCCTTGAATGACTTAAAATTATCAAGAGATTCTGACTTTTCTTTCAATAATGCTACCCAGGTCATTCATGTGTAGATGTATATGAGTAAAATGAAATATCTACCTCCTTGAATGATTTGAATTATTATAGGTCCAAAAATATCAATGTGTATTAAATCTAAATTTCTTATATTAGAATACTCCTTATAATTAAAACTACTTCTAGTTCACTTACCATGTTGACATGCCTTTCAAAGTGTATTTACAGGTTTGTTGATTTTAGGAATATTCTTCATAGACTTATTAAAGAAGAGCTTAACTAGATTATCAAAGTTTGGATGACCTAACCTTCTGTTACATATCCAAAATTCATCCATATTGATCATAAATAATCTCTCTTTCTTGAACTCATTCAAGACATACAAATTATTCTCAGTCCTCTTAGCATTAGTAAATAACCTTCTTGGCATGGCTCTCCTTATATCACACCCTCTATCATGAAAGGTTAGTATGTGTTCTTGGTTGCACATTTTACATACAATCAACAAGTTATGTATCAACCCATCCAAATACAACACATTCTCTATCTTAGACTTCCCATTATCTAAACTCAAGATACCCTTGCCAACAATATTGGAAGTTATGTTATCTCCAAATATCATTGTCCTTGAAACATTCTTATTTAATGAAATGAACTTGATCTTTTCTCCTATCATGTGACTTTAGAAACAACTATCTACATACCACTTCATATCTTCATCTTGAATGTCAAGGTTAGTCTAAGCTATCATATATTATTATCCTTTAGTCTTTTGATCCTCCTTCACCTTGTCCATAGGGTTTGTCTTCTTGATCCACTTCTCACTAGTATGGATATATACCTTTTTGTCTTAACTGATCTTCCTCATATGCCTCATATTGTAATATCTTATTATATGCTCTATTTGATCACAATTGTAGCACAAAATTATTCTTATATTGTAAATGGAGTATTCATCCTATTCCTCCATGAGGAATTGATTATAACATGATGGCTATAATTCATAGCTCTATGTCCATAATTTTTTCATGAGAAACAATAACCATTGAAATAATTCACATATCTTGTCTATCTAATAGGAATTGTCTTTTGATGACTATTAAATGATGCACCTCTACCTTTGTTGTCTCTTAAAGGAGTTATATTCTTCTTGACTTGATCATGGTTAATTTGGATCTTTGATTTGAGATTTTATGAATATGTCTTTATTCTATTAGCATCATCACTTCTTGATAGTCCATTGTCCTTTTAGGTCTGACTCTCCTTATTTTCCTTTTGGTCTTATTTGTACCCAAGACCTATCTTATCATGTGGATAATTTTGAATATTAAAAATATCATTGATAATTTTAGTTATATTTTCAAATTTATGAAATGACTTTAATTTGATTGTTTCTTGATCCAATTTGTCTTTAAGGACTATATTTCTATTCTAAACTTGGTTCTTCCTTGGTCTTAAGACTTGTAATGATAATATCAATATGAGTTTCTAATTGTTTAATGATCTCATCATATTCATTGGTGTTATTACTTAGTCTCTCTTAAAAGATATTGATTTCATCCTCATAACCCTTAACCAATTATCTCATTTTTTATTCTTTCTTCTTTAAAACTTCAAATCCTCTAGAGCCTTCACTAATTCTACTTCAAAGTTCAATTCAGGATCTTCTTCATCTGATTCTTCATCTTTTATATGACTTTTCCCTTTTAAACAACATTCATTGTCTATTTCTATGGACATGAATATAATTTAATTACTATCATGATCAACATTATCATCATCACTATCAAATATATTTGTATCACTTATATCAGAGGAGTTACTATCTTCTTTGGTAGAAAAACTTCTCTTGTTCTTGAACCCTTTCTTGTATTCATACTTATTAAAGCTCTTTTTTATCTTGTCAAGCTTATAGAACTTCGTATCCTTACCATGATGTTAATCATGATCTCCATCATGCTCATTCTTATCCTTGTTAGGGAACTTGGATGAAAAGTGGCCAATATTACCATAGTTAAAGCAATTAAATGACAACTTACCCTTATTCTTACCTAATCCTTCCCTTAGTTTTCTGACAAACATTATTTCTATCTTATCATCATCAATGCCTTTATCAATATTATCCTTGACCTTTTTTCCTTGTGACGTTTTCTCATATTTGAAATAAACTTCCTTCTTGAGGGGTCTTCCATCACTTTTTATAATTTCAAGGTAGTCAAGATACCATTAAGATCATCCATCTGTAGTTTTTAAAGATCTTTAATCTCCTCCATCATAGAGACTTTTGAATCGAAGATGGATGTTAGGTATCTTAATACCTTTTTTACTACTATTGATTCTTTAAACTTATCTCCTACACATTTAATGACAATTACCACTTCATATACTCCTACTAGATAAGATTAAATGTTTTCATCTTCCTTCATTCTCAGACATTCAAATTGCCTTCGGTTGGTCTACAATTTTGCCAACTATACTTTGGTATCTCCTTCATAGATGGTTTAAAAAATTTCCAAAATTTATTTAACTAAATCACAATTCATGAAATTTTAAAATTCTACCTCTAAAGAGCACAAAGGATGGAATTCATTACCTTAGATTTTTTTTCACTTACCTTTTTACATGTTGCATCAGTTGGTGGTATAGGTGGTGAAATGAATCCATAAATAACTAATTTCCATATGCCATATCCCAAAGACATTATATATTTATTCATTATGATGTTACAAAATTCATAGTTATTCTTAATAAATAGAAGGGCCTTGCTGGTTAAGAAACCTCCTTTTAATTGATGATTAGACATTCTTGTGCTTCAAGGATCTCCTTTAAGTGGTTAGGCCTGATCTAAAGGACAAAGCTCCAATAAAAACTCTTAGAAGAACAATTACTGAGAGTGAGGGGGTGAATCAATGTTAAACAAAAATTCTTTTAGTTATACTTTAACATTCATGAACCATGAAAGAAACATAGTGATCTATCAATGCATAAAGAACCATTCACATAAGCATGAAAGAAGAGAACGCATATATGAGTTGGAAAACCTAAAGGGAAAGAAAACCTACTATGATATATAAAAATGGAATAATTTCATGTGAAAAAAGTACTAAATTTAATTGAGCACCAACTCAACTTGGAGCACCAAGTCAAGCACCCACTTGACTAAGCTTTAGCAAGTATCTACTTGTAAGGAAGCACCAACTCCTTAAGTGACTCAACACCAACTCAACCACCTTATAATTTAGATCATATTAAAACCTATACTCTTATTTTATGGTCTCAACCTCATTTAAATACCTTCTTCTACTCAACCATGCATCATATTTTTCTTATTTTCACACATTTTAAAAAGGCTTGAACTGTCTTGTATATATACTAGTCTCATGGTCACACACCTCTTGGCCATCCAAACACCTTCAACCTCATAGGTTAGCCATAAAATAGGTATTATTACATCTTATGATCATGGTTAAATATCAAATTTAACCCATTTTTGGTTTCCACAAATCAATTAGTTCTTACTCCTCCTTTAGGTCTCATGGAGACCTAATTACATTCTGTCTATCCTCTTAATGATAAAACTTGATCTTATTGGGCCTAGATGGAATTTTTTTACAATAAAAAATACATTAAAAAACTTATAAAATGAACTCTTTTGACATCCTCCATGATTTATTAGACTTGTATCCTTTATTCATACCATGAAATCTCCTTTAGGACAAACTACCCTATTAGGCCTATATACCTCAAAATTCTATCTTATAATAATGTAGCTTGAACAGCCTCAAGATACTCAACCAAAAAAAAATGAAACGTTAATATATATTATACATGACTTTAGGTTCATCACCAAATTATTGTAACACCTTCACTTATGAAATAAGGGCTCAAGAACATCTTTACAACTTGCTTCCTTAAAACTACCAAATCACCTAAAAACCCAATCATGAATAATTAGACCTCCAATACCTATGTAGACACATTATATGACTCATAATGCATAAAAAAAATCTAATGAGATATCAATAACATCCTTAGATATAAAATTCATATGGTCTAATGTAAAATATTGGTCTTGTAGACCAATTTCTTGACCTTATGTCTCATAGTCCTATTTGAACCAAACAAGCCATTTTGTGAGAAATGCTTTCACCACATACAATAAATTCCAAATATTATAAAAATAATGATCATGAATTATAAGTAATTAATAAATTATTAATGCACTTTTATGCATCAATATATCAAGCACAGACCCTCAAATCTATCTCTTCGTCTCTATCTAGGTTTTACATTATTTGCACCAATAAGTTTGTCTATGACTGGCTTACTTAGATAATTAATTTAGATAAATTTAAGGATAGAATATATCATTAAAAAATCATCAAAATGTAAAATGAGTCTCTGTCTTCTTCTACCATCCATTTACTCTTCTTGACCAATTTAACTTTTAAGAGCTACAATAATTTCTTGACAAATAGGCTTGTACCTATATATTTTTTGTCTCATCTGACTAACCACCACCACCTAGAGGTACATGGGAGAGTTTAATACATTTTAAAATATCTTATCTATGTATTTAAATACATCATGATCTGATTTGAACAAAATATTTCACATTGGGTCCTTACTAGGGTTTTAGGGAGGTTTAACACATGTTTTGGTGTTAACAATTATTCATAAAAGAATTCCACTTGAATATAAAAATAATGCATATGTATCTCATCTAGGACCCTTCCCCATATCTCCTAAATATCTTATAATCCCATGTATAGGTTAAACCTACCAATAAATGCCTGAAATTTTTTCTCGAGTTTGAGTAGTTCATTCTATGAGCTTGAGAAGGCCTAAAATAATGATTCATGCACATTTCCTTTAATTATTTACCTAAAACTTTATGTTCATAACTAAAAAACTTATCTCACCTTTTTCCATTATCTCATTTTCATACTTGCCTTGAAATCTGATCTTCACACCTCACTAGGCCAAGTGGGGTTTAGGAATGGTCTGGGTATAGACTTAGACTGAAGGTCCTACCCCTATAGGATCACCCTAGAAATCTCTTAAATGATTATATGACTTAATAAAATGTTCAAAAAATGAAATAAAACCTTCACATTCCTATGTTCATTCATTTGAGCTTGAAAATATCTCTTCATGTCATGACTATACTTTCTATACACTTGACATCAATGACATATACCTTCTATGCTGACATTAACAATGATATCAATCATGTAGACATAAGAAATTAGTTGTCTTAAAATTATCTCTTTCTCTTTTTATCATGACAACACTCTTTCATACATCTTGTCACATCACACACTGCCAACTATCTTTAATCACCTTTGACATCAACCTTCACAAGATGCATCTTTGACATTAATGACAATACTCAAATTATTGTGGGATTTTCATAGTGACATAGTCATCCATAAATATTAAATCATATCAGAGTACAAATTTCATATATTCATAATGATTTATATATAAATTGGTTTAGTCACATGATAGATATTGACACATAAGTATATATTATAGGGGTATATTCCATGCACATTCACTCTATATATAGATCATTGATTACATATTCATACATACTTGGGTGTACATGCATAGGCATATGTACAAATGTTATGGTAGTAAAAATTATAGGTCTCCTTATGCACATAAATTTGAGATAAGTGTTTTTAGATTTGGCATATAAATATATAGTATCATATCTCAATTGATGTAAATTCATGGGGCATGATATTGATTCATGCACATTATAGTCATCTAAATGTCATTTCAATGTAATGAGTGTCACTTGAGACCACCTTATCCTAGATTAGCTATAGACCTTTCTTAAGGCCTATCTAAATCATTTTCTAGCTTGTGTGTGAGTGTAACCTATTCCTAGATATATCCAAAGGATCACTAGGCCATCTTATATATATCTAGGACCCTAGCTCACTATCTTATACCACTTAGACATTATTACATAACTTAGGATATTAGTGCATTGCACTAATGTCCTAGGGACCATGCTAATGTCACTTATCTCCTTACTCTTCTAATGGATATCTTACCATTCCTTAATATAATTTAGGGATTCCCTAGACCTATTTAATATAATGAAAAGTAATAAAACATTATATATATATATACCTATTTCATTCACTTATCCAATATATGGAAATTAGATGTATATACTCATAAATAAACTCAAAAATAGTTGCAAAAATCAAGGTCATTGACCCTTATTCTGCTATCCTTATACATACACCCATCTATAGTAGCCCAGATCTTAGAATACTTAGATTTCCAATCTCAAGTCACACTCAAACATGCACTCATAATAACATTCACCTTAATTTACACCAAACACTTTGACAAGATAACTACATCAAGATTGATACCTCCTCAAAGCATTGGTAAGTAGGCAATGTTCAAAACATGGGGTGTTGAGGTCATATCTAGCCTACCTTACTAACACCACTCTTGTATACTTGTACTTTTCAAATACCCTAATAAACATTGAGGCCTAGGGTTTTTCATATAAATCATTCAAAATAGGTTAAAGGCAATGAACATCACTCATCCACACAATCATAGAAATCTTAGGTCTAGCTTAAGGCATACCCAGAAGTTCACTTACCCTATTGCAAAAGGACACTATCACATTCCTGAAGACACTACCATAATGTTCTACTATCAAGAGGACCATGGTTATATCTAGGATGGTTTATGACTTGGGATTATTATTTATGACATTCCTAATGTCTCTAGTACTATGTTTTAGCTTATCATCCATCTATCTCAATCTATTTCCAATTAAGTACAATCCATTCTAGGTCATTGTTATTTATAGAATTATCACATTGTTCAAATATTATACAAATTAATGGTTCTATTTATTACATATTTATTATTTTATTTATTAATATATAACTTTAGGAAACTAATCTTTTGTATTTCATAATCCCCTTAAAACTTAATTCATTTGGTAAACTCAACTTACTTCTAATAGTGCAAAGACCCTAGCCATACATACTCTTAGGATTTGTATCCTTTTATTTTCTATGCTTAGTAATTAATTTCAAAATATTAAATCTAATTAATTATTTTATTTATTTCATATTTCATATATTTATTTTCTTATAAGATATTAAATATACAACTTTTTGTTTTCCTACTTCCTAACCTACAATGGGAGAATTCAATAACTGATTTGGTGATACCAATAAGAAACATTTATCAGATTTCATTTATAAACATCCTGATATTTAATATGAAATTATATATATTATTCAATAATATCTCTTTAAATCCACCATAGGTCAATCCTCCAACCCTATAAATAATGATATTACTACACATACTCTGATGGAAACTCAAACTCTGTAATAATTAGCTATAACTAGCCATACCCCACCAATGGAACTAACTATTGTGTCTAGTACGCATCCCTCTTCTTTATATGTATAATACCTTTAACAGGATATCAATTCTCTATAGTATAATGTGTTAAATTTTCATCAGGGTGATACTAGACCATCTCATGCCTTAGAATCTCATGTTCTTGTATATACACCTTCGGCACAACACATAGCTGGTAAATATATTTCCCTCCATATTTGTGGCATAAAAGCTTACTCTATATGATGGTAATGGTGACCCATATAATTATCTCTTTAATTTTCATGTATCATGTTTGGAATACATGTCTAATGATTGGTTCATCACTACATTGTTCCATCATAGTTTAAAGGTATGTGCATTAAAATTATTCTATGATATTCCTAATCAAAACATCAAAATAATTAATCCACTAGTAGATATGATTTTAACACAATTTTCAATCAATATCAGTGATAAGGTTTCATATGCTCAAGTTTCACAACTCAATAAAAAATCCAACTAGCCAATAATTGTATATATCTTGCAATATAAAACTATATTAGCAAATATGACTATCCCTATAGAATATATATAACTCCAAGACATATTCAAGAAAATTTTATTACCAAAGTTACATGAGTCCATACTATTCAAAAAATTTACATCATTCATGGATTTATGCCATACAATGAAATAATAATAAATCAATCTTCTCTACATGGTCAAATTAAAGTATGTAACTAGATTAGATTAAACTAATAAAAGTTCAAGTGAGCCCCCATATAAGGTGAGGGCCACTAAAAAAAGGAAAATCAAAATACAATGGTTAATGTGGCCTCATATCCAACTCCTCACATATTTTTATCATCTATTTCAAGGAGGCACTTCACAAACCTTCTTGAGTTGCCAACATGTAATCTCCAACTCTTGGAATTCAACGTCATATCTCTCCCTCCCATCAAAGAGGTTGATAGACTAGGCCTATTATAAAGAGTTATGATGTCAATGAATTTTGTGACATCATAGGGCACTCAACCATACTAAAAATAGATGTATTAGTTTACAACATAAGATATAAGATTTGATATATGGTAATAGCATTCATTTCAGTACTTTTATATAAGCACCTAAATCTCAACCAGTGAAAGTAAAAACATTGAAAATATTTTTAGATCCATTTTTAAAGCATATGAATAATGAGACAATAGTAACTTTAGGTTTTCATTATACTTATCAAGAACATCCACCACTAACATCTTACCATACTCATATAATAAACACACATCCTTTAAATAAAATCATATGTGTGTACCACACCATAGTGGTAGCTATACCTCTCATCACCTTCTCAGAGTAGGATATAGTTGATGATAACTCAAATTTATATTAACTCTTTGTATGAGATTAAATTGATCATCATCCTATTTATATTTTCATGGTTGATAATGGGTCAAGAGTTAACATGTGCACTATCACACTTTTGAAACACTTGGGTTATTTAAAACATGATATTTTGCAGATAAAAATAATTATTTGTGGTTCTAGTGGCCATGTTTAGAGATCCATCAAGAATATATTAATTAAATTAAAGGTTTGTCCTACATATTTGGCCACCCATTTCTTAGTGGTACTTAGTGCCAACACATTTGACATGTTATTGGGTAGGCCTTGGATACATTATCTTTGAGCCATCCCATCCACTGTACACACATGCATTAAGTATATACATGTTAATCAGGTGGTTTAAATGTATTGCATTCCATATGAGTATCCTTTACCTATTCCATAGTTGGTTAAACATCATACACTAGTTACCATTCCACATACAACTTCTATTAACACACTTATGATATCAGTTGAGCCACTAGTGGGGGTGAGGTCTACTTCTATGGCATTACCACATAAAAATAATCTGCTATGGATACCTATATTAGATAGGACCCTAAATTAGATACATGTTTTGGATTATATATACTTATCTCTATCCCATTACCATCCAAATTAGTGTTACATCATGGATCACCCATGCTAGTCATAACTTCTTCTACCATATTTGTCCCTAAGAACCCCATAGTTTATAGGCCTATTCAGTTATTCCATAGGAATTTTAGGATATATTTTACTCAATAAATATAATTCATATATCTTAGATACCTCCTCACATAATGTGGGTAGTCACTTTTCCCATGTTTGATATAACACACATTGATAGTGAGCCTCTAGATAGGCTCATCGATTATTATGTTCCTCTCTACTTGTACATAGTTTCTCTCAATTTTCTCCTTTTAGATAGTTTTATTTTCATATTACTTGTGTAGACACCTAAAATTAACCACAATTAGCTTCTGACTAGACTTTAGACTAATTCCTACCAACCATTACAAATTAAGCCTAAAAATCATTGAATGCCACAAATTTGTTTTTGTATCATTCATCAAAGATTTGAATCATGTTGAGGCATCCCTAATTGGGGTATCATATAGTATTAAATAATAAGCTCTCATAGATGCATCCCTAATAATTATGTGGAATTAAAATAGTCAATTTATCCTATGAACATATAAAGTGGGGCACATGAATAAATATAAAATCTTGAAAGAGCTAAATGGATAATTAAAATTAATTAACAAGCTACACCAAATTAAATGCCTAGTTGAATTATCCATGTGAAATTAATGAATAACTAAAATATGAAATTCAAAAATTCAAATATCCTACCCTTTCATCATGACCTTTTTGAGTTGTCAAGCTCTTTAAAAATATCCCTAAAAATTTCATTTTGGAGACCCATGCCTATTCATTAAAAATCATAATTAATTGAGACCTATTAACTCAACTAAAATTATATTTGACTCACCTAAGTTAGGTTTGAACCAATTCCATGTTTAAACTCCACCTTTACTCACCTTGGGTTGGATTTAAATCCATTTTATATAAATATAATGCCATGCCAAGTGAATTTTAAGCTCTCATAAGCCAAAGTTATAATGAAAATTTTGAGAGAGACATAAGCTATTTTGTTATAGGTAGTGTTATACTATGAAAATATTGATCCAAGATACATCAAGACATATCAAATCCAATGGTTCCAAGGAGAGAAGGATCTAGCAAGCTTCATTTTCCAAAGAATATTTGATGCAAAAGCTAATAAAAACACTCAATAAAACATTTGGAGTGTTATAAGAACAATGACTAAGAGGGGGTGGCTGAATTAGTCTTCAAAAAATTTCATTCAATTCCACTTAATCATACATGAAACATTATAATAAGCATGTACATCTTAGCAAGCATAAGCATCAAATTATAAGAACATGAAACACATGAACATAACATATAAATGGGAACCCATTAAAGGGAATAAAACCCATTGATGAATAAAATGTGATACATTCCTATAAGATAAGCATCAATCTTTAGTGAAGCACCCTCTTCACATGGAACACAAACCCCACCTAGCTCAACACCAACTCAGCTAGGCTTTAAAAATCACCCACTTTCAAGGAGGAACCAACCCCCTAGATGACTTAGTACCAAATAGATAACCTACTACACTTGATCACATTCAAAACCCTTGTTTTTCATACAATATATGATGATATTCTCCTTTAGCTCTTCACTTATATCTCTTTCAAAATGGCCTCTAACCTTCTTCACTCAATTAGCCATATTCATGGCTTGGTTAGGTATTCTAACCTTGATCCTCATATAAAAAACCTATTTTAGATATTAATGACATTTATTCTATGTTCCACATGAATAAACTCTACTCACTAATGATCTATATCATTCACTTTTTCTCTAAACTCTCTCTAAACACACAAATAGACTAAACTGTCTTTCCTTTTATACAAGTCACTTGACCATATTCTTCTTAGTCAACCATAAATTTTTATCTCATTATGTTAGACATTAATATGTCTTATAATATTAAAATATCATGCCTTAAACATAAATCAATCAATACACTAGGTTGTCCATAGCTCAATTAGCCCTTGCTCCTCTTTTAGGCTTTATGGAGACCTAAAAGGCCTTTTTAGCATCACATTACCCTTTGATATTTATTTAATCATATTAAAAAACCTAAAATGATAGGAAAACATCATATTACAATCCAATATAACTTATAAAACTTTAATTTAGGTCCAAAACACCTTTTAGGTCCAACCACAACTTGAACCCTTTCTCAAAACATTATTCATAAAAGGCATGTGCATATACATAAAATCTATCTTGAACAACTAAGGCATATACTAAATTTTAAAAAACAATCATGGAAAAAAATCACATATTTATAAACCTCATGACCTTAAGGTCATCAAAAACTTCATCTGATGCTTCAAATTAGGGTATATAGGCTCAAACTCTTCTTTGTAAGATGCTCACTCAAAACTGTTAGTTGACTTTAAAACATAGTCAAGGAAACATGAACTTATGACACCTAATTGAATAGATTAAATGGATTTAAATTCATGTAAAATATATTATATCATCATTATAGAAACATCAATGAATCATATCATAAGCTATAATGGAGACTATTGGTCTTATAGACCAATCTGTTGACCTTCTCTCTCACAGACTCCACTAAGCTAGATAATTCATTTTGGATTCAATGTTCCAACCTCTTATAATAACTTTCAAGATTATAAAAATTATGGAAAAATTAATAAATTACTAAAACCATCATAAAACACTTAAATATATCACTCTTACATGAAAACACATTAGGAAATATCTTCTCACTTTTGCCTAATTTTTTTACTATCTACACTCTTAGGTATGTTAGTGACTGGCCAACTTGAATCACCAACTATAAACCTAAGGTTTAGAACCTATCCAAAAACCTTATTGGAAAAATATAAGTCTCACACTTTTAATTTCATCTAATTAGTAATTTTGACTTAGTCAACACTATATGCTATAGTATATCTCCAAAAAAATAAGGACTTGCCTATAGGGTCTGCTCACTCACCTGAGAAACCAATCACACCTAGAGATGCTTGGAATAGTTGAAAAAAACATCCAATAAATTTTAAATCCATATCAAACCATTCTGATATCTTTGGAATATGATATTGAACATCAGGTCATTGTTAAGGTTCTTTGAGGGTTTATACCAACTTCCAATCTTAAGATCAATCATAAATCTTAGCTCATATTTCTAGAAACCAATGATTGGAACTTTGAGATAGAAACCTTCAATGTCTACCATGAATAGCTTAGGTTCTCATTCGGCTGATGCATGTGCCATTAAGCACTTGGTAAACCTTCTTAGATAAATAAATCTTTATTTTTTGCACTTTAGAAACCTTGAAATACTTTTTCAATCCTTTTATTATAAACCATGTCATAAAAGATTATGCAAATTCTTCAAAAAAATTGACTCACCTCTATCAATGTTCACCTACTCACCCATGTCATGGAAACTAATCCTGATATCTCATCTGACCACCATCTCTCTTTGCTTTCTACGCCTTGACTTGCTAGTCTCATTAGGTCTTGAATTTGATCTTATATCCACTGTCCAAGCTCTTAACACCTCATGTACATGTCATGCAATATCCTATCATGCTTAACTATTGCTATCCATTCTTCATATGTCTTGTCAAGAACTAATGATGCCTCATTAGGCGAAATAAGATCTATAACTAGTCTAGTTATAGACTTGGATGAAAGTACTTACCCTTATAGACTTTACCTTTAATTTTATCTTGAGTGATTTAATGCCTCTAATGTATGATCAAACAACCTTATACAGTTACTCTGATTCAGATCTTCATGTTTTAAATATTGTCATTGATGTCAAATTAACATTTAATGTCTAAACATGTTTTTAATGTTTATATCTCGGCCAAAGTGTGTTAGTATTAATTAAATCTTAATGATTATATTTTTGGTTATATAAAGACAAAAGAGGGCCCATGAGGAAGTTAAAGAGTCATCACGAAAGACAAAAGAGGAAAAGGATGCATATCTCCATAAAGGGTCACCTTGAGGAATCCAAAGACTCATCACTAAAGATAAAAGAGGGAAAGGATACATTTTCCCATGAATGGTCACCTTGATGAATTTGAAGAGTCACCAGGTAAAGATAAAGAAAGGATTCAAAGGGTCATATAAGTTTGCTGTCATTTTCTATGAGGATTGAAGGGTCATAAAGGGTGAATGAGAAAGTTCATTTGGAAATATATAAAAGGAGGATTGGGAAGAAATTTTTCAATATGGAAGTGAATTATTTTATCTAGCTAAGAAGAGCATAATAAAATAGAGAAAAGAGAAGAGATATAATAGTGTGCCATCATTTGCTAAGAAAACAACATTGAGAGATAGTGGTGTTTTATACACAAGAGGGGTTAGTGCTCCTATGGGTGGGTGATCAAGAATCATTGTTGTGTTGGTGATCAATAAAAGGGGTTAGTTCTCTTTCAATTTTTTTCTTGTGAAATTTGTAACTTGATTTGGTGATCATTTATATACTTGAGATTGTTCTCTGTGGTTTTTCCCACTTTGGGTTTCCATGTAAAATATGGTCTCTCTCTCTCTCTCTCTCTCTCTCTTATGTGGTGCATGTTATTTATTTTAGTTTTATTAAATATATTGAATGTATGATTAACTATTTAAAGCAAAAATAATTTGATTAAGTAAAAGATATATCATGTCATTAACAATTGGTATCAGAGCAGGTTCCTTCAAAAAGAGTTTAATAGCTTGAAGGTAGATCAGGGAAAGCATGATGGCCAAGAATCTAAATAAGGAGAATCAAGAGTTGAAATTTGTTGTCAAGGATCTTAAGGAATAGGTGTGTATCTTGCATTTTATGTTGGATATGTAATCAAAATAATATATGACATTTATTTAGGATCTTAAGAATCGACTAGAGGTTGCATATTCAAGTTTGAAATCAAGAAACAAAGAGTGTAATCAGTTTAAGGTTGAGTTAGGATATTTAATGGATAATCATGAAAATATCATAATCAAGGTTGAGAAATATCATGAAATATCAGTCCAAGGTAAGAATGATTCAAGTTTTAAAGGCAAATTGAAGAAGCCAATCAGGCAGCCCAATGCTTTCATGTTTTTGAATTCCTTTCATGGCCACTATTTTTTTTGTCATCATGTTGGTCAAAGGGAAAGATATTGTATGAGGAGAAGAAATAAGTCAAAGGGATATCTCAGTCACATTCAAGAAAAAGGTATGATAAATGTTGTTTTCTTTTGTTGTCATAAGGTTGGCCATATTACTAAATTATGTCTAGATAGAGTAAATAGATTTTCAAGGTTTGTCAAAGGATACAGAGCCCCTAGAATATATGCAAAGAGAAAAATTTAGGTTTAGAGACCTAAGATAGTAAAGGTTGATCAGGTTGAGTTTAGTAGTGAGAATAAATTAATTTCTATAGTGGATAAAGAATCAACTAGGAAGGACTGTGAAGAATCTCTTATTACATTTGAGCATGAGCCTTGTCAAGATAAAGTAGTTGCAAGAGTTGAGAAGATGAAAAAAATCATGAATGTTGAGGTTAGTAATTCAAAAAAGTTAGACATGCTTAAATGGATTCTAAGATAAAGACACAAAAATATTAAGAAAGTAATAGAGGAGATGTGCGAATCTCCTAAGATTTTGTTCTATGACCCTTTGTGTAGGGTGTCTCTTTTAGGCTTCAAGGAGATACTTTTAAGAAAAAATGAAGAATGGTGGATGTTGTTGGGTCTTGGATATGTTTCATGACAAGAAGGTGAGTCAATAGATTATTTTGTATATTAGTTTAGGGGGAGCTAAGTGTAAGCTCTAGGATAGACTCTTTGCCATTGATGTCAAAGAGGATAAGTACAGGGTTTAAAAATTGGTGATAGTTTTAGGTTGCCATCAAAGACAAAGGGGGAGATTGTTGGAAATATTATCATTGATGTCAAAATAGCATTTAATGTCTAAAGGTGTTTTTAATGTTTATATCTTGGCTAAAGTTTTTTAATATTAATTAAATATTAATGATTATATTTTTGGTTGCATAAAGACAAATAAGGGCCCATGAGGAAGTCAAAGAGTCATCACTAAAGAAAAAAGAGGAAAAGGACACATTTTTCCATTAAGGGTCACATTGAGGAATCCAAAGAGTTATCACTAAAGACAAAAGAGAGAAAGGACACATTTTCCCATGAAGGGTCACCTTGAGGAACTTGAAGAGTCACTAGATAAAGATAAAGAAAGGATTCAAAGGGTCATGTAAGTTTGGTGCCATTTTCCATGAATATTGAAGGGTCACAAAGGGTGAATGCCAAAGGTCATTTGGAAAGTTATAAAAGGAGGACTGGAAAGCCATTTTTAATATGGAAGCAAATGATTTGATCTAGCTAAGAAGAGTAGAGGAAAGTAGAGAAAAGAGAAGATATATATTAGTGTGCTATCATTTGTTGAGAAAGAAACATTAAGAGATAGTGGTGTTTTATACACAAGAGGGGTTGGTGATCATATGGGTGGGTTCTCACGAATCATTAATTTGTTGGTGATCTTACAAGTTGGTGCTTACAAACTTTATAACTTGATTTAATGCTCATTTATATACTTGATATTGTTCTATGTGGTTTTTCCCACTTTTGGTTAATATTTAAAATTAGCTCTCTCTCTCTCTCTCTCTCTCTCTCTCTCTCTCTCTCTCTCTCTCTCTCTCTCTCTCTCTCTCTCATGTGGTGCATGTTATTATTTCAATTTTATTGCATATATTCAATGTATGATTAAGTTGTTGAAGTAAAAAGAATTTTATTAAGTAAAGGATATATCTCATGCTTAACACTTCAATAGATTATCTTTGTGTCTCATTCTGAGCATCTTCAAAGATGTTTATAGATCTTTAGAGCTTGACTAATGATATTCATAGCATATTCAATGCTACATACAAATATATTTATATTTTACCTTTTAATCATTTTCAAGGCCCTAAATACCTCATATACAAGCTAAAATGACCTCTCTCATGCTCAAACACTATCAATTATTTTTTGGAGCATTCTCATATTCATAGATCATTTGAATAATATTTGGAGCTACTTACATATATCTTCAAAGCATATATCTTCTTCTTTGGAACTCACTCATATCATCATACTACTTACATATACCTTCTCACAAGGTCTAGACAAAGTGTTGCAACTTACCTAATACTTGAGATCTTAATTTGTACTCAGCCATGTTGATCTCAATGATATAAATACAACACATCAACTAGTAATCTCAAATCACTACTTTCATATAGTAATAACACTCATTATACTAGCATAATAAATTATCATACACATACCTCAAGGCTCACTTGATAATTCACCTTCACAAGAACCATTGACATTAATGACATTAGATTGACATCAATGACAACACTTATTTCAAAACTCAACACTCAATGACAATGCTCAACAATCTCCTCCTTAATCAATGACAATGTTCAATAGTCTCTTCCTTAATAAATGATAATGTTCAACAATCTGCCCTTTGTCATTGATGGAAAACACACTCAAAAAATTGAGTCAACCATTCTTGATGGAAATCATCTCTTAGGCATGGTTGTTTCTTTTTCTCACCCTTTTTGTTCTTGCCTTTTCTTTCTCCCATTTTGATCTTTCTCCTCCTTTGACATTAATTATAATGGTCTTGCATAACTATCATCTCTTTCAGAATGAACTCAAATTACAAAATCACTTCAATATAGATCAATCTCAGTCAACAACATGAAAATCTCCCCCTCAAACCAAGCATCCACCATGATTCTATTAGTGGTAGACATCAAGGGTCACTTGTAACTATTAAAATCATACTTTCTTTCTTTGAGAAGATAATATTTATCGAAGATATTATTTGGCACATAGCCTTTGGAAACTTATGGCAACCACCTATGACAATCATTCTTAGAAAATTCTCTCAATTAGATCACTCTCCCATCTAATCCATAAAAATCTTAACAAATAGAGTCAATGAAGCATATTAGACATAATATCTCCTTAACTCCATGCATATCAAAAATTAATCACTTTCTTTGTCAAAAAATTTAGAGCTACTAAGCTCCCCGTTAGATCAAATATATCTATTATAAAAGAAATAAAAACTCAATATCACTTACATTTCTTGACATGATTGAAGAGGATCAAATTATTGATTACATATAAGGCTATTCCATTATTGATATCAACTACACAATTAGGGACTCCCACTTTTTCTTCACAGATCAAGCTCAACTACTCATACAAATAAATATCAAAATCTTACCTATTATATACCAATTGTCTTCACTTTTGACTTTAGATGATTGATAATAGCCTTAGGTATTTCATTATGCTACCTACTATAAATCAAACCATAGAGCTACCATCACATGAATGGATAATATCCATATTCAACTCAACATATACATTTGGAATCTTTAACATGAAACCTTCTTTGACTACAACCTCATGCTTTTGTTAATATAATAATGTCTATATGAAGCTTAATGGAGCCACCCCTTTTCATAGGGTACTAAAATAACATGAACTCAAGAGATTCCTAGATCTCCATATTTTCACAAGGTTGAATATCATTTAACATCTTTCTAGACTTGATTGGTATTATAGGATTGACCTCATCATCAACCATTTTATCATCAATATGAGCTAAAAATAGATATTCCTTACTTGATTTCTCATCTGATATATGCTCTATCTTAGCAAGCAGTCCACTCAAGCTTGTAGACTAATCATAAACTATACTTAATACCTTTGGTTTCCATACATTCATTTTCCTTCTTTATTTTACTCTATAAGATCCAAAATTCATATTTTGACTTGATGATATTTTAAATCTTTTAAGACAAAATCATGAAATGTCTCCTACATTATGATAGCTAAAAAATACCATCTTATACATACCATTTAATTGATGTGAATTATGACTCCTTCCATAGTTCCATGAGTACTCATTTTTGGAGAGTCTTCTACATTCTCTTGCTCTATGACCAAACTAACTGCGTAAAAAATAATAACCATTGAAATAATTAACATACCTTATAGCATTGGGTTGTCTGATAAGTTTTTTCATGTTGACCTTCTCTTCAATAGTTTTCTCCTTGACTTAAGGTGCCTTCTTTTGGTCTTCTTTGAAACCAAAACCTATCTTGTCACTTTTAGAATTTTGACTACTCAATATATCATCTAGAGCCTTAGTACTCTTTTCAAATTTCATAAATCTCTTCACCTTTCTAGATGTTTGATCCAACTCAACTTTTAGAGACTCTATTTTAGTTTCATATCTAATGCAATCTTCTTCTTTATCCTTTAGGCTTGTTTTCATAATATCCATATGGTTCTCTACTTTTTGGATGATCTCATCATACTCCTTGAAATGTTTCTAAATCTTTCCTCAAATAATCCAATAATTCCTCATATTTTTGAATTAATGATTTCAATTTCTTGTTCTTATTCTTCACAGGGTTTAACTCTTCTAAGTTACTCATGAGCTCAGCTTCAAGATCCACTTTAGCTTCTCCTTCTTCATTATCATATTATACTTATTCTCTGATTCTACATCAACCATAAGGCCTTTCCCATTTGAACAACCCTCATTGTTTGATTATATGCCTATAAATAAGGTTTCACTATTTTCATGTTCAAATTCATTACTATCATCATCACTATTAGATATGCTTGAACCACTTTCATCAAATGAGTTGTCTTCTTTGGTGTATAAACTCTTATTATTTTTAAATGATCATTTCTTTCTTTTATTCTTATTTAAATCTCTCTTGTTTTTTTCAAACTTTAGACTTTTCTATCATCTCCATGATGTTCATTAGGTTCTTCATTTGATCATATTTGTCCTTGTTACGACACTTAGTTGTAAAGTTACCAATATTTCAACATCTAAAACATCTAAAGGGTAATTTAACCTTGTACTTATTTGATCCAAACCTTAAATTTATAGAAAACATACTTATGAGTTTATCATCATCAATATTTGAACATACCTCATCTTTTAATTTCTTGGCCTTTGACACATTTTTAACTTTGAAATTTTCTTCTTTATTAAGAGGTCTTCCTTCATTTGTTCTCATCTCATAGGTAGTTAAGATGCCATGAAGCCCATTCATCTCTAGCCTATCCAAATTTTGCATATCTTCTATTGCAGATACCTTAGAGTCAAACTTAGGAGTTAGTGATCTCAATAAATTTTGGACAACATTAGACTCTTTCAATTATCCTAATCCTCTAATGATATTTAAAACTTCATCAAACCTCAATAGGTAAGATGTAATACTTTCATCTTGATTCATCTTCAAGCTTTCAAACTATCTTCTTTGGGTTTACAACTTGGCCAATTTAAACTTGGTGTCTCAATATATGGTCTTCAATTTTTCCCTTATATATTTATATGATACATAATTCATTAAATTTACAAGTTCTACTTCTAATAGGCCACACAAAATGACATTCATTTCCTTGGAGTTATTTTTACTAGCCTTTTTACCTATTACATCTATTGGTAGATTAGGGAGTGAAATATAACCATCAAAAATTGACTACCAAATATCATGTCCTTGTGACATCAAATATATCTTCATTTTTACATTCCAAAATTTATAGTTATATCCATTGAATAATGAAGCCTTACTAGTAGACAAACCACCTTGAGCTTGCTAACTAATCATTCTTGCTTCTTAGGATCTCCTTTAGGATTTTAGACCTGCTTTAAAAGACTAGGCTTTGATACCAATTATTGGAAACACAATGAATAAGAGGGGGGAGTAAATCCATTTTTAAAAAAATCATTCAATTCAACTTAATCATATATGAACCATTCTAACAAGCATGTACATCTTAACAAGCATAAGCATCAAATCACAAGAACATGAAACACATGAACACAACATAGACATGGTAAAACCATAAATAAAATAAAAATAACTAATGAATTAAATGGAATACATTAATATAATAAAAACATAAATATTTATTGGAGAACCAAATTCACATGGAACACCAACCCCAACTAGCTCAGCACCAACTTAGCTAGGCTTTAGTACGCACCCATTTGTAAGGAGGCACCAACCCCCTAGATGACTCAGCACCAAATAAAACACATAATATACTTGATAAAATTAAAAAATCCTTGTTTATAATACAATATATGATGATCTTATCCTTTAGTTCTTCACTTCCTTTTATTCCTCTCAAACTGGCATCTAGCCTTCTTTGCTCAACTATCTCTCTTCATGGCTTGGTCAAGTCTTCTGACCTTAATACTCATATGTATATCTAATATTAGATATTAATGACACTTATTGATGTTATTAATGACCTTATTATCCTCACAAATTATCTATATCATTCTCTTATTCTTTACACTCTCTCTAAGCACATAGATATGCTTAAACTGACTTACTTTTATACAAGTCACTTGATCATATCCTTATTTTTTTGAAATACATTATTATCTCATTGAGTAAGACATGAATAGGTCT
Source organism: Torreya grandis (assembly GCA_037957365.1). NCBI lineage: Eukaryota > Viridiplantae > Streptophyta > Pinopsida > Cupressales > Taxaceae > Torreya > Torreya grandis. The sequence continues at coordinate 463,544 of JARHVA010005330.1, forward strand.
TATAATATTAAAATAACATGCATTAATAATTAATAAATCAATACATTAGGTCATCCATAGCTCAATTAGCCTTTACTCATCTTTTAGGCTTTATGAAGACCTAATAGGCCTTCTTAGCAACATGTTACCCTTTAATATTTCTTGAAGCATATTAAAACACATAACATGGAATGAACACATCATATTAAACTCAAATATACCTTATAAAACCTCAATTTAGGTCCACAACACTTTTTAGGTCCAACCACCACTTGAACCCTTTCTCAAAACACTATTCATAAAAGGCTTGTGCATACACAAAAAAATTATCTTGAACAACTAAGGCATATACTCAATTTTTACAAATAAAAATGGAAAAAAATAGCATATTCATAAAAAATATTACCTTAGGTTCACTAAAAACTTCATCTAATGCTTCAACTCAGGGTATAAAGGCTCAAACTCTTCTCTACAAAATGCTCAATCAAAACTGCCAACTAACTTCAAAACATAGTCAAAGAAACATGAAATTATGACACATGATTTAATAGATTAACTATATTTAAATTAATTAAAATATATTATATATTACTTATAGAAACCTTAACCAATCATATAATAATCTCTAATGGAAATTATTGGTCTTACATACAATCTATTGACCTTCTCTCTCATAGACTCCAGTCAACCAAATAAGCCTTTTTAGCTTCAATGTTCCAACATCTTATACTAAATTTTTATATTGTAAAAAGTATTTATATATCATTCAAATTTTTTAAAAAATCATCAAACACTTCAAACTATCATTCTTACATGAAAACACATCAATAAACATCTTCTCACTTCTGCCTAATTTTCTTATTGTCTAAACTACTAGGTATGTTAGTGACTAGCCAACTTGAATCAAAAAATTTGTACACCTAAGGTATAGAAATTATCTATAAACCTTCATGGAAGAAAACTTAAAGTATCAAACTTTTACCTTCATCTACTTAGCAACTTTGACTTGGTTAACTCTATCTACTATAATAAATCTCTAAAAATCAAACACTTGCTTGTAGGGTCTGCTCACTCACCTAAGAAACCAATCACACTTGGAGATTCCTGGGAGATTTTAAAATAACCTCCAATAAATTTTATATGCATATCAAACCATTTTGAGCTCTTTAAAACAATATCTTCAACATAGGGTCATTTTTAGTGTTCTTTGAGGGTTTAGACCAACTTTTAGTCTTCATGATCATTCATAAATCTTAGCTCCTATTTCTAGAAACCAATGCTTGGAATTTTGATCTATAATCCTTAATTATATACCATGAATATCTTATATTATTATGAAGATTATTATCATGCCAATGATTACTTTAAAACCTTATCAAATAAATAACTCTTCATTTTGTGCACTTAAGAAACCTTGCAATATGTTTTCAAGTCTTTTCTTGTAAACCATGTCCTAAAAATTTATGTACATGCTTTAAAAAAATTAATCACCTCTATAAATGTTCACCTACTCACCCATGCCATGGAAACTGATCCTGATACCTCATATGACCATCATATCTCTTTGCTTTCTAAACCTTAACCTACGAGTCTCATTAGGTCTTGAAGCTAATCTTGTAATCACTGTCCAATCTCTTAACACTTTATGTACATGTCATGAAATCTCCTATCATGATTAAATATTGTCAACCATTCTTCATATGTACTGTCAAAAACTCATGATGCCTCATTAAGCCATGTAGGATCTAGAACTAGTCTAATTATAGACTTGGACTGAAGTACTTACCCCTATAGATTGTACCATAAAACTTATCTTGAGTGATTCAATGCCTCTTATGTATGATAAAATAACCTTATATAATTAATCTTCTTCAAATATTCAATAGATCATGTTTTTGGCTCAATCTAAGAATCTTCAAATCTATTTACAGATCTTCAGAGCTTGACTAAGGATTTTCATAGAATCTTTAGAGCTACATACAGAGGTCTTCAAACCTAACATTTTAATAATTTGCAAGTCCCTCCCTCAACACCTCATGTACAAGATCAAATGACCTCTCTCATGCTCAAAAACTATCAATTATTCTTTATATCATTAACATATTTATAAATAATTTAGAGTATCTTTGAAACTACTTACACAAATCATATCTTCTTCTTTGGAGATCACTCATTTAATCATACTACCTGCATATACCTTATCACAAGGTCTAGACAAATCGTTGAAAGTTACCTAAAACTTGACATACTAACCTATACTCACCCATGTTTATCTCAATAATATGATTAACACATATCAACCATTACTTTCACATCATTACTTTCATATAGTAACAATGCTCACTATGCTAGCATAAAAACTCATCATACACATACTTCAAAGCTTACTTGACAATACACCTTCACAAAAACCCTTGACATTAATTCCATTAGATTAACATCAATGACAACATCTATTACAAAACTCAATATTCAATTACAATGCTCAATAATCTCATCCTTAAACAATGATAATGTTAAACATGGAGCTCCCATGGAAGGTAAAGGATTTATTATCTTTTATGTTTTAGTTATGATTTTCATTTGGTTTTGTTACTAAGCTATCCATAAGTTTTAAGCTTGAAGTGTAAGTTTTAGTGTGTGTTTATTTGAGTTTTATTATGTGAACTAACATGTTACTAACATTCCTTCATGGATTCATATGATTACAAATGGCATGCTCAATGACACCCTAAGCATCCCATATAAGCAAAGAGATAAAAATGATGCTCCTAGTTTTTATATTGAGTGCTTGACAATCTTAAAAAATTTAATTTTTAATTTGTTTTTTCATATTCTATGTTTTGGTCATACATAGTTTACACAGAGATTGATGTTCATCTTAACAAAATCAATGTTGATCTTACCATAATCAATGCCGATCCACTCAAAACCAAACATGACGCATGTGTGTAGAACAGGGCATGGCAAAAATGTGTTTAATAAGATGTTCTTGAAATTTCTCATTTCCATTTTATTCATAATCTCTTGAATATTGTTTGAATGACTATTTTCATCAAAGACTTAGTATTATTTATTTATTTATTTTATTCTCATCTTTCTAGCCATATTTTTGTGAAAAAAATGTATTTTGTTTTCCTTTATTATTATAGGCAGGAAGGAATCAACATCGATCCTTGTTGGCTAACATCAATTTATATAAATTGATATGAATAACTGCATGGATAAATTTTGATCTTTGTAACAAAAAAATAGAGATAAATTGAGAGCAATATTTAATAAGTTTTTTGTTAATTCATGAAAGTGCTTCAAAGCAAGAAAAAACTGTCTAAAATTTTTAAGACCTAAGTGGGAAAGAGGCAAAAATTTGAAAGTGGTTAAGTCTTAAACATTTCATTTGGTGCCTAAAAGGTATCTAGTTGTTTTTAGATTGGATGTTTGTGAAAGTTTATAATATTTTTCAAATAAGACCAAGGGGCCAAATTTCATAAACATTTCACTTTAGTGTATTAAAACAAATACTCACACTTAGATTACATTCTCTTAAGAGTGTTTTATTTTTATGCTTGTTCTTTCAAAATTATTTATTTTCATAGGATGATTGATGAATGTATGGTTTCCCCCTATCCCCTTTATGGAACTCAAGTGACCAAAAGTGCTATTTATTTAAATTGTTGCCTTGTCCAAAGGCATGAAAAGAATTTCATTAAGGATCTCCCCAAATCTGTATGAATTGGGTGATTTAGCCATGACATTAAATTTTTTTCACTTGACATTTATTTCCATGAAACTTGGCTTATGAGAAATATTTCATAGCCTCCTCATGGGTTATTCAGGGAAGTGTGACCCAGGAATTCATCTCTTGATATTGTTTTAACCCCAATCCATGATGGGGTATACAAATTGAGGTTGACTTACTAGGACATTTGTTTGAGTAGTTAAGAAAACTCCATTATCAGAAAGTGATGAATGTAGTGGTTGTGAAAAAAATAATAACTTTTCAAAACAAGTTGGTTGATGTAGATCCAAATGATGTGAGCATATCTTTTGCTATCCACACTTGGGACCATCTATAAACACACGAAAATTTATCTGTAGAACAACCCCACTTGTCGTGGATTTACTATTGATGCAAGATGAGTAGCTCAAAATTACTTATCACTATACAATCTCTTGAGATAATGGGGGTATAAAAACCCTAATTATTCACACACTTTTATTATTATATTAACACTTAAAATCCTCTCAAGAGCATGTACATAGATGAAATTTAAAAGTACTATGCAACCTTGTCAATTTTAGGATTTAAGACATTACACTTAGGTGTTTGTGTCATTTTATCCTTTATTTAGTAGGTTTTTGAGTCTAAAATATTTATTTTGTTTGTTATTCCATGTCAAAATCAAGTCATCCTGTACATCACTCAATTGTTTGAGGAATCATTATGCCATTCATTTTACACCATACCTTTGCCTTAGTCTTTTAACAAATCTTTATTTGTGTGTCACTTAATTAAAAATGGTAAAATTATGCTGCCCAATCCATTTAAAGTATTATCCCTTGTAGTCTTGAAAAAAACCTTAGATCATACCTTTAGGGAATGATAATTCCATTACATTTCTTGAATCATTTCATAGACTTGTTTTGCCTTGTGCCCAAAGCTTCAAAATTTGAAATCAATCTACATGTACCTTTTGGATCCTTATCTAGCATCATTATTCCATTCAATTTTGTTTAGCATATTATGTGTTTAAAAAATCCTAGTTTTTCTAAGTTGAGTTTTTAATTAACCTTGACAAGTTTAAATCCAAACATTGATTATGCCTTATGTAATTTGGACCTAAACACCAATCTTTCTCTTTTTGATTGTGTAACTTAGGTTAATATTTTACCAAATTTGAAAACTATTGTTTGTACCTTTATTTGGGAAAAATAGCCTATCTTCCTCATGACTTTTGATTTATGCCTTATCCCAATCTATCAATTTCTTTTCTAAATTTTAATGCCTAGTGTATGCCAAAATGTATCAGATTTGTTAGATTAAATCTCACTTTTTTTTTAAGTCTAGTTTTTGTGATTTTTTTAAAAAGTCCTAGCATATGCCTATTTTGAGTTTAGATTTTAATGTTTCATTTGGCCAAAATACCTAGAAACTTTTATTTTTCCTAGATTAGACTTGTTTGAAATACTTTGTACCTAGAGTTTGGCATTCTAGTTTTAGTTCATCCACTTGACCTTTTGTGTAAGTAATTTAACATTTAACATTTTATGTTAGATTATTTTGTACTAAGATTTAACATAGACTTTTTTGGAGATATAGCTCCATCCCTTTGACCAAGTTAGAACCATTTATATTTTTTGACATTATTTTTTAGAGTTTGTATGAATCTAGACACTTTATTGTGAAAAATTCACCATTAATTTGAATATGTCTCATTATACTCATAGTGGAGTCATGTACAATCTGGGATATGGTAATGTGGTCACACAAGAAGACTTTGTTCAAGAACCCTATGGTGATGATGTCATTTATGAGATAGATCCTTATACACTATATGAAACTCAATTAGGATAACAAATCCAAGATTCCTTATCCCATTATTTGGTGAGCATACCTCCATACTCAAATTAAGACTAAGAGAAAATGGCATAATACCTAGATAGTGTATTGTTGGTTGTAGAATAGGTCTAATAGTAATCCTACTATGCTATGATTCCCACATCTTATGATCCTTATTTGTTTGATCATCACTTATTTACAAAAAATGACCAAGTCTTAATCAAAGTCATATAAGTAGGGGCTAAGTTTATAACATATTCCCCCCCAAAAAACCTGCCAAGTCTAGTTTGAGTTCCTTAAAACATACCTTATAATCAAAACATTGAACATTCCTATTTTATCAATCCTCAAGCTCTAGTATTGATGCCATATTATGACCCTCATTTGATTGTCATAGGAAAGGCCTCATAGAGGACCAATTCATATAGATACAGATAACATATTAGACCTACTTGAACTTAACACATAACTTCAACAATATCACCATATTAAATGCTCCTCTTATCAAGATATCTCCTTTGATAGGGGTCTTAATTGAATTAACAACCTAATAAAATTAGGATATAGACCCATTCATGTAAAACACATTGGTTTGAGACATGTTTAATGCCCCAGCTATCAAAGAAGTATCTTCTACTTTTACATAGAATAGTGAGCCAAACATAGTAGATAACGTGCAAGTGTCATCCAATCCAAACCATAGTTGTGTAAATACACAAATGACTAGTCTATAATAAAATGTTCATTTAGTTAAAAACAAAATCAATTTGAATATGTAGGGAATAGGAACTTCTACCTCTCAAGTTTAACAAACTCCCTCTAATCCTCAGCCAACTACTTTATCAAGCACACAACTAGAAGGATTAAATAGTCAAGAGACAACTAGTATCGTGCCTCAACAAAATGTGATGAATGTTACTCCACCACCATAGGTAATGAATAACATTCAAAAATAATAGGTAAAATCCAACATACCAACACAGTAGAGGTAAAACATTCTTCCACCTCAATAGGTTGTAACTGATTTTCCATCTCACTAGGTAGTGATGAACATACTTATTTGGTCACATATTAATATTCCATTACAATAAAAAATAATGTCTAATCAAAATAATATATCTATTATTCAGTGAAAAATGCCAAAAAATCTACAAGCATCTACTTCACAATAGTGGTTCATGCAACTAAGAGGCTCTACCTCTCCACAAGTACCAATCAGGGAACAATTACCTTTTATTCCAAGCATGCCATAAACTCAATGACTGATCTTTGGTCCAAAAATTCACCTTATTAATCAAAGTTTTACTAGTTGGAAGAAAGTACCTATTTAACTTCAATAGGCATAGTACCTCACTTAGAGCCATATCTTTTCATCTCAACCATAATTTCTCCAAAGCTTGGCCTATATACCAATTCTTAGCTAAAATATCACACTACAATGTGTGTCATTTAAATAATCACATTATAATCTATGAATGAATATTCTTGTTCAATTCCATATACAAACCAACATTCCATAATAAACCATGCATCCATTATACCCTGGTTAAAGTAATCCACTTTTGACCACATAATATCAAACTCAAGCTAATGTTTTATGTAATTTCTTAGCATAAGAACTATAATAAATGAAGTATGCAAGTTTTTCCACCCAATTTTTTAAGTTAGATGATGTGTGTTCCTACCCATTAAATATGGACTATTTTTAAATACCATTTCCTCAAAGGTATGAACCATTAAAAATTGACAAATACAAGGGTAAAGGAGATCCCAAGGCCCATTTAATGGAATTTTTTGTTTCTTTCTAGGAATTGGCCTATTGTGACATATAACTCCTACTATTATTTCAAAGTAATATAATAAGATGAGCTTTGGAGTGGTTCCTAAAATTTCCCAAGATCCTAGTCTCTAATTTTGATGATCTTTCAAACAAGTTTGTGAAACGCTTCTCTTACAATAGAGAACATGAGATTTCATTGATAGATTGACACAAGATGAACAAAAGTTTGGTGAAAGATTTGTAAGTTATTTATAGTGATGGATAACACGTAACATTTTATTCACCCACATTTTACCAGACAAGCAATTAATTGCTATATTTACCAATAATTTACACAGTGAGATATCTTACCATCTGGAGCTGTAGTGTGCACACAATTTTAAGGAGATAATTGACAAATGTTTGTTAATTGAAAGGGGCATTATTAACAAATGGATTATCAAGATAGCCTCATAAAATTATAACCATAATTAGAACCAAAACAATGGCAAAAATCTAAACTAAATCCAAGCATAAGTGTCACAACCAACATAGGTTAATAATTATGAAAAGTCCAAGCCATTCAATCATAATAAGAATGTTTTTGGAAATGGAGTAACTGAGTCACAATATGTATAATGGTGAAAACACCATTTGACCAACTTATGTTGCATATACAAATTACTTCTAAACAATAAATTCTTAAATAACCATAACCTTCACAATAACCTAGACGAACACAACAAATGTAACAACCTTTGCCTTTGCAAACTCCCCATCTTTTAAGAAGAAATGTGCCTACTCATTGAATTTTTAAGGATCTTGGAGAACCAATTGAAGCCATGTTTTTCAAGTGAGCCACCACTAATCTGATTATTTGGCCTATTATAAAGCACATCTTGAGGGTATTCTTTATCTGGATTGGTATAGGCAAAATTAATTTTGTGACTACCATCAGGTTAATGGACATAATATACGTCATTATTTGTAAGTCAAGCACCTCATTCATAATATATTAGAAAATGGGGAGATAACATTGGATAATATAGCTTCCACATCCAATTATAACCTCAATATCTATCAAAACCCCTTTTTATAACATAAAAACCAACAACAACAATAATAAAGGATAGAATGGCAATAATAATAGTATCAATAGCTAAGACAACAACAAAAAAATTAGTATCAAAACCAATGTCAACTAAACATATGGAACAAAGGCTAAAATGATGAAAATCACCAAAAGACCTACCATGCAGTTGTATATGAATAAAACAAAGTTGTAGGCCATATTTTGGGAGGTTACATTTTTGCCATTTCCATCAATCCAAGACCAAATGCCAATCGAACAAGATCATTGTTAATCAATTCCAATCAACCAACCCATGTTGGTGATCCTTATTTAACCTTGGACCACATACAAGTGTACTAGAATTTAAGGATTACTACTTTTGGACCTCATACTGATAACTCATTATTTATCATGACCATATATAAGTACACCAATAACCAAGATTTATCCTAACGGGTCCCTCACCACCATCATTTACTAGCAATAATGGTCCTATATATAATCTTGATTATGCAATCAAAACTTTATAGTTGAATATTACCATCTCATGCCCATAACCATCTACCAATACAACCATCTAACTAACCATTCTAGTTAGGAACAAGCCATTTACCATTACACAAGACAAGATGTTTTATATTATGGATCAACTACAAAAGATGCCTACATAAATTTCCATTTTGGATTTGTTGCATACATCCACCATCCACAAAAACATCTTGATATAGTTATTTAGCTAATCCCAAGTTCCTAATGACATATCCCTAGACAAATTTCAAGCTTTGGTTAGACATTTATCTCCAAACTAATAATTAATCATTCGAAAAAAGAGATATGTCATCCCTTGGCCCTCTTCATAACAATCCATTTTATATCAAAGTTATCATAATATGGCACAAAGTGAAATGTCTCCTCATATATAATGGATCAGGTCTAAATATTATGTCTCTAAATCTCATCAAGCTTCTTGGATACATAATAGTTGATCTCCATCCAAAAATGATCACAATGAAGGCCTTTTACAACAAATAACAAGAATCATAGGGAACCATCAAATTTATAGTTAGCATTGGGCCCTTGACCCATGATACATTATACCATGTGTTGGACCTCGATTTTTTATACAATTTTCTCTTGGGTGAACCTTAGATACTTAAAATTCATGCAATCCCATTATCATTGCATCAATTTATCAAGTTCTCCCATTCAGGTATGGAGGCCATTATTTATGAGGATTTACAACCATACAAACATTGTAAACATTTGGAGGCCAAGTATGAAACCTACAACTACAATTTTGGCTTAAATCTAGTTCTTAATAAGGATAAGGGGAAATAAATTCTTATTAATTCACTAGAGTTAAGTTATATTGACCAAATACCCTTGATTCACTTTTTCACATGCCACCTCCTAAAATTTCTAATCACTTTATAATCTTAGATAATGGCCTAGGAGAATATTTGACCCATGATAAATTCTACATTGTAAAGTTTATATAAAACCCCAAGTCCTATGGAAGACCTAAAGCCAAACCACTTTGCATGGAATAGAAACAAAAGAAAAAAGGAAAACTACATAGTCCAACACCTATCATTTTTGCACTTACTATTAGCCAAGAATAAGACCCACTTTCAAATAATGATCATGGTTGTATAATGACAAGCTAGTCAACTATATCAAATGACAAATACTCCCAGATCATGGAGAAACTCAATTATGAAGGAGAAGGCCTCAAACCCAATCAATAAGGAACACTTGAGCCCATTTATATCACTCATTACAAAGGAACCTATGGTTTTAGATTTAAACTACCTAGGGGTGACCCCACACAACTTATTCATGTTCCATCACTAATTATTAGTGATAACAATGCCAATAGTGAAGCAGAGTCCGATCATAGCCATTATGAAGACCTAATCAATACCAATATATTTGACACTCATGTTATTTATACCCTAAGACTAATTATTCATAATAATCCACTTCATATGTATCACTCTCAACATATATACTAAGAACAACAAGAATCCACAATGCCTATTGATGATTTTGAGAATGATGAGGCCTTTTGTGATTTTTTAGGCCTAAGAGACAATGTTCTATTGGGATACCACAAACAAGGGTTCTCAATAAAACTAGATCATATATCCTATTTTGGAGAATGGGTAAACACCATTAGCCATTAAAAAAAATAAAACATTGAGGTCCCAAAGTGAAAACCTCTTTGAGGCATTTTTTGACCAAGGTAAAATTAAAGAAAAAGTCTAGTTTGGTGGTGAAAACCTATTTTAGGTGTCATTAGATGAGGTTGTTATATCTTCCTCAAACATATCTTAGGATACCACCAATGATGAACTTTCCTATGGTTTTGAGTTTAGTTCTAAAGAACAACAGGGTTTTGATTGAATCATCTAAGATTTTTCAATAATGTTTATCACATGGCCATCCTTACCATTGGGAGATTTTGATTCCTCATACCTCAAAAAACTTGAAGAGCCAATCCAAATAGAGGAATTTGTCATTGTAGGTTAGTTTATATCTTTTCCAACTATTCTAGAAGATGACTCAACACTCCTAATTGAAGACATAATAGAAGTCAACATCAAGAATCTAAATGACCGAAATGGATTAAATTAGGTGCATCTCTCACTAAGGAAGAATGTGACATATTTACAACCCTTTTGAAGGAATTTATTGATATATTTGTCTGGGCCTACTCAAACATGCCTAGTTTTGACCCCACCTTGGTTTTACACCATATTTTTTTACATCTTGATGCCAAACTAATAAAACAAAAGATGTAAAAAATGAATCCTCATATTTTTATATTAGTGAAGAAAGAGTTGGAAAAACTCTTGGAAGAGAGATGTATTCGACCATTTAACTATTCAGAGTGGATCTTGAAATATTATGTCAGTCAGTAAAAATCTAGAGGGAATCAAAATCTACACTGATTTTAGAGATATAAATAAAGCCTGTCCCAAGGATGATTTTCCTTTGCCAAACATTGACATAATCATCAACTCTACATTCAAGTATGAAATGCTTTCATTGATCGATGGATTCTTGGGTACAACCAGATCTCAATTACATTATAAGACCAACATAAAATAACATTCACCACTTTATGGGGAATGTTATATTATTAGGTTATGCCATTTGGTCTAAAAAATGTTGGGGCCACATACCATAGATCCATGACTATTATATTTCATGATATGATGCATGACATTATTGAATACTACATCAATGACATATTTGGAAAATCAAAGACCCTGGCTGATCATCCAACAGTACTAATGAGAATATTTAAGAGACTACATGAATGCAAAGTTAGAATCAATACTAAGAAGTGAATTTTTGGAGTTAATTCAAGAAAATTTGTAAGCTTCATTTTGTCTTGTAGAGGTATTGAAGTAGATCTAACAAAAGTACAAGCCATTACATATATGTTGCCACATTCTAATTTTAAGTAGATCCATAGCTTTTAGGGAAAGATATAGTCCATTAGACACTTCATATCTCATTTAGCCAAAAAATTCCATACATTCACACACTTTCTAAATAAAGGTATCATATTTCATTAGGATGATGAATGCTAGAAAGATTTTTAGCAATTGAAGGACTACCTTAACAACCCACCTTTTTTATTGCCATCCATGCTTGGAAAACCATTCTTATTGTATCTATCTTCCATAGACAAATCCCTAGGGGTACATATAGATTAGCATGATGATAATGGAAATGAACATGTCATGTACTATCTATGTTGTACATTGGTCATGTATGAGCATAATTATACACCCATTAAAAAAGCTTTTTTAGCTATGGTCTTAGCAACTCAAAAATTATGAGATTGCATTTTAAATAATAAGACCATGGTTATTTTAAAAGTAGATCTGATCAAGTATCTACTATCCAAAATAAATTTACAAGACCACATGGTCAAATGGGTCATGATTCTTAGTGAGTTTAAGATAGAATATGTCAACCAAAAATCCATCAAAGGATAAGTACTTGCAGATCAGCTTATTAAAACACCCCTTTTAGATACAGAAGCTTTAACATTCCAAATCCTAGACGAGTCCACTACGACCATCATTGAAGCACCTCTTAAAGAGAAACACTAAATTTTTTATTTTTATGGATTATTCATAGCACATGGATCAGGGGTGGGCCTTTTATTTATTAATCCATAGGGGGATCTTATTCTTAAGTCATTTAGGATTATCTTTCATTGTACCAATAATATGTATGAATATGAATCACTCATTTTAGGGATTTTATAGGTATTACAATGCAATATTTAGCTTCTAAAAGTTTATGGTAACTCTTATTTAATCATTAGTCAAGTTATAAACCATTTTTAGAACAAGGATGATAATTTGGTGCCATACAAGGCCATGGTTGACTCTCTCAAATAAAATATTGAAAATATAAAAAGGTATAATAACCAAATAGAATATTCCATGGCCACCATTAGATCTTTTATTCATCATACAAACATGACAAAAGAATACTGATTCATCATTGAAAATTTGCTAGCACCAGCTCATGAACTTATAACTATCATAATGATCTATGATATTGTTGGTCCCAAATATATATGGTATTTATATTTTTATTCATATATTCATGAAAACATTATGCCACTATACCTATCCCACAAAATAATCCAAGGCCTTTATTCATCATGATGTCTAATAAACCTTACTCAGAGTAGTCCTATACTGATGTAGTTTTGATAGAACTCTGCTTCGTTACTTAACTTTGGTAGAATCAACATTATCATTATGAGAATTTCACAAAGGGTTATGTGGATCTCACACAAGTGAGTCTATCCTATCCAAAAATTTCCTACATACTGGGTATTATTGGCTAACAATGGATGCAGATGTAGTTACATATGTTAAAAAGTGTAATAAATGTCAATGACATGTCAGTCTAATTCATGCCCTAGCCAAGACTTTGAAACCAATACTTACACCATGGTCATATGTAACTTGGGGCCTCTATCTCATTGGGAATATAAACCCAACCTCATGTAATGGCCATAACACATCCTATCTGCTATCAAGTATTTCACTAAGTGGGTTGAAGCTATACCCCTCACTTACATGTCTAGAATGAAATTTTACAAGTTTATATTTAACCATATCATTTTTTTTCTATATTATCCAATTAGACATTATTTTTTATAATATAAGATCCTTTAATAATAAGGATGTCAAATTGCTATGTGTTGAGTACAAAATTAATCAACATTTTCCACATCATATTACCCACAAGGTAATAACAAAGCAAAATAATCTAATTAAACCATTGTCAACATCCTTAAAAATATTGTCAATAATGTTTTCTATGATTATCACCTAAAAATATTCCATTCCCTCTTGGCATATCATACCAATTTCTTTAGTCCAATAGGTGCCACTCCATATTCACTTGTTTATGGCACTTAGGTCATTCTTCCCCTTGAGTTAGAGTTACCTTATTTTCACATCTCTTTGAAGCATGTCTTGGATGATGAATATTATAAAGTATATCACCTATATAAACTATATTTACTTGATGAAAAATGCATGGCCTCCATCAATAACCTTTAATCATACCAAAATTGACTCCATGAACACTATCATTGGTGGGTCATACAAAAAGAATTTGACCTTGGTGATCTTATACATAAATAAAAATAATAGAATACCATGGTTGATAAGAATCACAAGGTAATGTTCAAACCTAACTGGATAGGCCCTTTCATCATTGTTGCAAACTATGGTGTTGGAGAATATAAGCTCATTACACCATATAAAGATGAACTTGATGAGATGATGAACATTATACACCTCAAGCATTACTTTACTTGAGAGACTTGGTGTATTGTCTATGAGGCCCATTTCAATTATATCAACATTTTTTTTTGTACCATACCATTCAATCATGTACCATTTTATGATGCCTTTTATATCAACTGAATTGTTTTTATCCTCCCTACCCAACCATTTGACCTTGGTTCTATTCCATTCATTCCATGGTCATTTTTAGCATGATGATTTAGATTAAGTTTCAGTACTTATTTCAACATTCTAGATAAAGACCATATTTTAGAGTAGTATGATAGTGGTTGAGTAGTTACATCCTTTATTTATTATTCCATTTTATACTAAGTGTTCTTGATTATAACCACTTTTTGGAAAATTAGTATCATTAACTTATGTTGTTGTTTCCTAATTCTAATTTCCTATGTAAAAATTAAGACCAACACTTATTTATCATTCTTTGAAGTACCACCTTGCCATACATATTCCATACTATGTCATATGCCTACTTTGCCTATTTTATTTACATTGGTTACTACCTAGTTAGATTTATTCAATGTAAGGAGGAATTAAAGTGACTTGAGGTCCCATCTTAGGAATATGTAGGTAATTATTAATTCATGTTGAGGTTAGCTCAATCACCCTTTGCCACGCTCTCACCATTTTGTAAACAATTTCACATTTGAATGCTCTCACCATTTACAAGCTTAGATTACTTAGTATCTCATCATTCTCTATTGAGTTGAGATACTCTAAAAACTACAACAAAATTGTAAAAGACCTTAGACAATCCTAAACATCAACCACTTATTTTCCTTAATGATTTTGGGAACCCTCACTATGTCACAAACAACTAGTTGTCATTTAGTTTCCCCATCTTTACTATCCTCGTGTTCCATTCTCTCACTATTTTTTCAGATCATTCCCATATTTCTCTATAACACAATCATGATTTCTTATTATCATAATTTTTATTCTATCCCATTTCCTAGGAAAGCTACATTTGGTCTAAAGTTTATATTGGTTATTACATCCATGGAATTATTTAGGTAATATCCACTTGCCTAGTGCACCTAGAGCCAGCTCAGGCACCCCTTTCCTTTTATTGTATTACCCCATTATGTTTGTTTGTTTTGTTGTTTTTTATAACCTAGGAACAATGTTCATTATCATGTTGGTTCTCTCTTTGTTCTAACATTATGATTAACCATTATTTGTGTTTTGTGTTATTTTCTTCTTGTTTTGTTTATTATTTTGTCTTTCTATTTATTTATTTGTTTACCTATTTGTTTGATTTCTTTTTGTGCCTTGATTTAGTATATGTGTGTTCATTAGGTGATTCCTTATGCATTATTCTTGAATCAATCCATATTCATACATAAACATTATCATCATGGTTTTTTATAATTAATGAATTATTTTTTACTAAGTATTGGATCATGTGTTAGTCCTTATCCATATTTTGACCAAATTATCATGGTGTTCTATCATGATGCCTACCATCACATGCTACATAAAAAATCAGCTCAGGAAGTCTACAAAGTAATGAAACCATGATATATCTCCTTGGAACATCAAAAATACCAATTTATCCCCATCATATAATATGAAAATTGATTACATCATGAAAGAATTTTAACCTTTACTAGTTTAGATGAGCATCTCCTTACTAGTAAGTTTCCCCAATTCATCTTTCTCTTATGTAACAATTTTCCATCATGTTCCATATCATATTTTCCATAATCTAGGTACAATGATTATAATCAACTTTATGCAAATAATTTTATATTGTCCCACTTGCATTGCCAATGATTGTATTCACCTCTAGGTAAATCATTGTGTCCCATCCATTTAAAGGTTTATGATTATAACTACCTTTGGGAAAATCATTATCTTTATTTTACCCAACTAGGGCATGTTTTCATTTTGATATTTCTTATAACCTCTTTTGGGCAAACCCTTATCTCTATCCACCCAACTATTGCATTTTTTTTATCCTATCAATGATTCTAACTACCTATGGGCAAATCATTACTTTCTCTTCTAATGATTATAACTACCTTTGGGAAAATTATTCTCCTATTACCCTATACTTTTTTAGATGATTATAACTACCTTTAGGCAAATCATTACCCCTTTTAACCCACCTATGCTGATGATTATAACTACATATGGAAAAATCATTTTATTTGTCTACCCTAACTGGGGTAGTTCCATATGCCACTAATTATAACTACATATGGTCAAATTAGTCTCTTCTACCCCATTTTATCTTTTTGTTCCCATCATTTCCTCCTTTTGAGGGACTGATCACTAACCCTTTTGTTGGCCATTCCCTCAAGGAGGCACCTATAGTTCATCCATTATCATTATAGTCATAGTCATATAGGACCTTATCATTCTTTGAGAAGATGTTATTATGCCTATAACTACAATAACTTCCCAAATATGGGGAAAATGTAGACACCTAAAATTGGCCACAATTAGCTTCTAACCAAACTTCAGACTGATTCCTACCAACCATTATAAATTAAGCCTAGGAATCACTAAATTTCCCAAATTTACTTATGTATCATTCATTAAAGCTCTAAATTAGATTGAGGAATCCATAATTAAGGTATCCTACTATATACAATTATAATCTCTCACAAATTCATCCCTAATTATCTTATGACATTACAACAGTCAATTTGGCCTATGAACCTATTAAGTGGGACACATGATAAAATATCAAATCTTGAAAGAGATAAATGGATAATTATAATTAATTAACAATCTAAATTAAATTAAATGCCTAGTTGAATTATCTATGTGAAATTAATGAATAACTAAAAAAAGTAAATTCAAAAATGCAAATATCCTAACATTTCATCATGACCTTTGTGAGTTGTCAAGCTCTTTAAAAATATCCTAAAAATCTCATTTTGGAGACTTGTGCCTATTCATTGCAAATCATGGTTAATTGATAACTATTAACTCTATTGGGGTTATATTTGACTCACATAGGTTAGGTTTGAACCATTCAATGTTTAAACTCCACCTTGGCTCACCTTGGGTTGGATTTAAATCCATTTTCTATAAATACAATGCCATGCCAAGTTAATTTTAAGCTCTTATAAGCCAAAGTTATAATGCAAATTTGGAGAGAGCCATAATGTATTTTATTATAAGTAGTGTTATAATCCAAAAATATTGAGCCAAGCTACATAAAGCCATATCAAAACCCATGGTGCCAAGGAGAGAAGGAGCTAACAAGATTCATTTTCTAAAGATTCTTTGATGCACAAGTTGAGCAAGCCATTCAATAAAAAATTTGAAGCTCTAAAAGAAGGTAAAGGATTAATTTTATTTTATGTTTTAGTTGTGCTTTTCATTTGGTTTTGTTACTAATCTTTCCCTGAGTTCTAGGCTTGAATTTTAAGTGTTAGTGTGTTTTTGTTTGATTTTTCTTACTTGAACTAATATATTACTAACCTCAATTCTTAGATTCCTATGATCATATATTATACATAACTTATACTAAAAATACACAAAAATAATGTAATATGTTCAAAAATACAAAAAAACATTCAAATATTGCTCAGAAAATACAATTTTAGATTGTATGCATTTTCATTCTTACATTCCTTATCTTTGTCAAATACTACATATGTTATCTATGCTAGTCTAGTCAATTTTATAATACATACATGATTCACTTATCCTCTTCAAGTTTTTTTTAGATTAATAAGGGACTTAGATCCTCTACATGGATCTATATTAACTACTATCTACCCATTAGGGGTATGCACATAGATTCAACATCGATATTTTTTCCCATTAGGGGAATCATACTAACAACTTTTGATTTGATAAGTTACATATTTCTATACTCTCTATCACATATTTAACATTGATTATATCTTTATATTGATCATCCTATACTACTTAGATTTTTTGTATAATACCACTACTATAGACTCAACTTATGTACATCTTTTCTCTTATATGGATTCATAGCACATGTTCATGCATACTTTAATTTCTATATTCAATAGTTTAGATTTGATTATGTCTCTTTTCTTCTACATATATTCAAGGGTATTTGAATATTCCATTATTCTATTTCTCTATGCCAATTATTTTCATTATGTACTCTTTTGACATGTTCCTATGTATTTATTTTGTTAATCATGGTCATTAATGTTTGGTTGTCATTGATGTCAAAGAGAGAATGTGGTACTAATGCATTCATGACAAAGTGATTAGATTAATGTTATAGAGAGTGTCCACCTTAAAGAGGTAATTAATGGATGACATTATTGATATGGACATGTTTCATAAATCCTATGGAATGTTATAATTATTTAGAGTGCTTATATAAGTGAATGGAATTCATCAAATTAGTCAATTATGTGTCTACATTCAAGTAGTCATCTTGATAGATAAAGTTGAGTAAGAATTTTATGATGTAATATTTCACACATGTGAAGGTTTTAAGAGAATATTTATATATGGATGCATTCCATTATGTGATGAGATCCTATTTTTCAAATCTTAGGTCATGAGGTTGAGCATTGTAAAAGTTATTAAGGTTCAAAGTTGGCCTCTTAGGCAAAATTCACTAAGTTCCCATACTTAGATGAATTTACATTATCAAAGATCTACAGTCAACATTTAGTCAAATCATATATCTAATGGTGAGATTTTAATTTTAATGGATAATGATCTAATAGATCACATGATCCTATTATTAATGATCCAATCATGTATATTAAGTCAAATTGTCAAACGATGCTCAGATTACATGTTTTAGTGACAAGTGTCTCTATCTTGTTGAGTTAATACTAGATCGATAGTATGTGGGTGTTCATAAAAATAGATATCAATGGTGTAGGTTGAGTCAAGACTCAAATGTGTAGAAGTTACATAGATCTACCAAGTGTCACAATTATACGAGCTCTGATAAAAGATCAATGGTGAGCATTACAAAATAAATTCTGAGATA
This sequence comes from Torreya grandis, assembly GCA_037957365.1. NCBI lineage: Eukaryota > Viridiplantae > Streptophyta > Pinopsida > Cupressales > Taxaceae > Torreya > Torreya grandis. The sequence goes on from JARHVA010005330.1 coordinate 482,720, forward strand.
CTCATAGGTGATAGATAATTTGTATTTATTCATAGTTGTTAGGAAGTATGAGATGAGATTAAATTTCTCAATGATCATTGGAATTTAAAGATTTAAATTTTCAAAGGAAAACTAGTGCTCAGTATTTTGGATATATCTTTTGATCCATATTGAATCTATTGATCTAGTACAAAGAAAACTTGTAGAGGACTTCAAGATGAATCTAGTGAATCTAGTTATAAGGTTTGAATGTTTTTATAGTAAAAGTTATGAATCTTAAAAGTTGAATATTTATTCAACTATGGTGTTACTATGTACATAATTACATTTGAGCAAATTGTGCTTTAGAAGAAGGGTGTTTTTGTGGGAGTAATCAATTGAAGATGTCATAGAAATTATATGAAGTGGACCCATATAGTTGAAAATGATCCTATGTTCTTAATTTTCTTGATGAAATGTTAAATGGGTGAATAGATCTCCTTGAGACCTATAAGGGATATTAAGTCCTAATTGAAAGGTGTAGTTTCTTAAGTGTGACCCATAGATGCTATGGCCAACCTATGAGGATGAATTTGAGCTATGTATTAGCATGTTAGATATCTTAAGGGTTATGGAAAGTATTATGGTTGACCTAGATGATTATATTCATGAAGACTATATAAATACTGGAGACCAAGGCAATGGTTTATAAACTTGATGTCAATGAATCAAGAGAGAAAAAAATAGGGGCAAATGAAAGAGATCAGAATGAGTGTACTCTTTAGATGGACTAAATACATAATAGATTAAGGATGAGATAAGAAGACTAGAGAGATCCAAAAGAGGAGTTTGGATGCATTACTTGTATGAGAAAGTTTGAGGGTGTGTGATGAGTTTTTTGAGAGAGATAGAAGGGTGAATAAGATTACAGGAAAGATAATTCCATCAACAAGTGTAGAAGACATCATATTAAAGGTGGAGATTAGATAAAAGTATCTAAGTGGGTGCTTGGTTTCCTAGGGGGTTGGTTCCTCCTTGTAAGATCAGTGTCTCACTAAATTAAAGGATGGGTGTTCTTTGATCAGTTAGTGATGGTCTAAATTGGGATCTTGTCATTATAAGACTATAGTCCATCTTGCAGGTTCCATTGGGTTTTATTCTCCAAGAGGGTTTCCTACGTAGATCTTGTGTTATTTGTGTGATATTACATCATATTTATTATTAATTATTATGAGAATCTTGTATTATTTATGAATGCTCATGGTAATTGATTAAGATTTTGAAAGGATTAAAATTGAATTTTGAAATATCTTGCATCACTAATTCACCCCCTCTCAGTTATTATACCTCCAACAATTGGTATCAAAGAAGGACCTTCATTACAATTTTAACCACTTGAAGGTGATCCAAGGTATAATATGGCAAGTCAACATATGTAGGGTTTCTCTACAAATCAAGCACCATTTTTAATGGGTTAAACTATGATTTTTATAGTACAAGGATGGGGACGTACATCATATCTCTTGGTTTTGATATTTGGCAATCTATCATGGATGGTTATACTAAACCAACTACTCCTCCAACTAGTGATACTGATAAGAAGTTGAGTGAGAATAATTAAGAATCTATGAATGTTATCATTTGTGTTATATCTGAGGCTGAGTTCACCAAAGTGATCCATTACAATTTTTCCAAGGAAATTTGGGTCAAATTATAGACTATCTATGAAGGAGACTCTAAGGTAGAACCAGATAATCTGTAGACCTACTAAAGGTAATTTTAAGGTCTCAAAAATAAGGAATAATATATTTTTTCATTCTATATTTTAAGGATTGATGACGTTGTGAACATGATCATAGGTCTTGGAGAGGTGATTAATGAAGCTACTATAGTACATAAGGTAATGAAGGCTCTTACACTCAGGTTTGATTCAAATTTTTTTACTATAGAATAAAGTAATGATCTCACTTAGTTGAAGATGGATGAATTACATTGCATCCTTACTACCTATGAGATGAGAGTTGATGAGGATAGACCTCTTAAGAAGGAAGAAACCTTCAAGGTGATCAAGGAGATAAAAGAAAGAAGAACAAGTTAAGTCTTCAAGATTTTGATCTTAATAAAGATCAACTTAAATCCATGATTACAATAAGATTGAATGTAGGATCAAGTAAGTATGAAGTAAAACTTCCTTTCAAATGTTTTTCCTATGGTAAAGTTGGTCATTTTGTAGCTATATTGTCCAAATGGAGACAAGTTTGAATTCAAAGAAGTACATAAGTAATATCATGAGGATGAACACAAGAAATATGAGAGTCTTATCAAGTAAAAAAATTTCTTAAATAAGAAAAAATGGAAAGAAGTAATCATACAAAGGTATTAAGAGCCTTTACCATGAAAAATATAGTAACTCATTTATAGAAGAATAAGTAAACACATCTAACAGTGATAATTAGTTTCATAATGAAGACATGGAGACATTGTTCATGGCTCTTAATGATGATGAAGGTAAATTTTATTTAATCATAAAATTCTTTGGTTGAGATAGATCAAAGGAAGAAGATGAGAAAGTCACTCTTGAAGATAAATATCTAGAAATTGTGGAAGAAATGAAGTTAATACAAAGACATAATAGAAAAAAAATATTCCTTAATCAAATCCTATGAGGAGAAAATTGGAATTTTTTAAGGAAGTCTAAGAAGTAATGTGAAGGAGCATAATGAGATCACACAATATCTTGAGACTTAGGTTTGTACTCTTAATGAATAAGTAATGAGTAAGGATGAAGAGTGTATCATGTATCAATTAGAGATAGAGTCTTTATAGATGAAACTAAATCAATCTATGAACAAAGATACAACTGATGATTTAGATAATAAGGATGAATTGATGAATGTTCTTGAATATTTAAATATTGAGAAGAAAATTAATAAAGAAATGATGTCACAAATCAAGGACTATGAAGAATAATTTAGTGTGTTTGAATCAATATTGAATGATGACACCAAGGAACATGATGATACTTTCAAGCATCTTAATAGTCAATTAGAAACTATGTCTATAAGCCTAAAAGTCAAATAAGATGAGTGATTAAGGTATGAAATTGAAATTGAGTCATTAAAATTTGAGTTAGATAAGACATATCATAAGGTGAAGTCATTTATGAAGTTTAAGAAGAGCTCAAATGATCTTGACAATATTCGAAGTAGTCAAAAGCATGTGTTTTCAGAATGAAAGTGTTTTTAGAATGAAGACAAATCAAATCAGATAACCAAATGTTATGAGGTATGCAAATTTCAATGGTCATTTTTATCCTACAATCATTTTGGTCATAGGTTAAAATATTTTAAAATATCCTCAAGGGGTTAATTTTCATGGAATTATGAGAAATATAATGGAAATAATGAAGAAAATCATCACTCAAGACAATCAATAGGTTCACAAGGAAAGAATGACATCTTTTACTACAAGTGTTAAGGATTTGGTCATACTGCAAAGTTTTATATTATCTTCATCAGGGGACAAAATGATTAGGTGAATAATAATGAAACTTCAAGATCACAAGGTCTTTATAATCTGATAAACCTAATTTTTTTGTCATGAGAGAGGTCACATAGTAAGGTTTTACAAGAATGATCAGTATTCTACTTCAAAAATTGTCAATCTAGTCATGAAGAGGAGTCATAGTTAATGGAGGCCTAAGAAGGTAAATGAAAAATAGGCTCAAAATGGATTATTTTCCATGATAGAATAGGGAACAAGTTTAAGTATCAAGGAATAAGCCTTATCTACCCAAATGGATAAGGAAATCAAGCAGGATCTTGAGATAAAATCAAAGAGTAAAGTTGAAAACTCATTCAAAGTCAGTCTAAATATGAGGAAGGACTGCGATTCAAGTGAGAGCATGAATATATGGGAATCTCATGAGTTTTGAGATACTTAGTCCCTCTATGACAAATGGGTGTCTTAACCTATGCTTCTTAGGAGACATCTACCATATGTGGAAGTAAGTGTATATGCTCTAGGTAATGATCAAAATGCCAATCAGTTCAAAGATATGTTCTCTTCAATTTGATAATATAAAAGGTATGCATTGACTAAGGAGGATCTAACTCAATTAGATTTAGTGAATTGAATAAGATGTGCATGATGTGAGGGGGAGCATATGTGAAGATGTTTACTACATTTGTGAATCTAAGAATATTGACATGATGACTTGATCAAACCAAGTCATGTATTTTGACAAAGTATTAAATCTTCCTATATAAGTAAAGAGACTTTGTGATTTATATATGTAGATAGGTTCAAGGATCAAGAAAATTCCATGTTTAAACTGGTGTATGTCAAAGAACAGATGATATAAGATGGAGCATGATGTTAGGGGAGATTTCTAAGATTTGTGAGTAGTTTGTCAAGTCTAATTAGTGTATGTCAAAGGGGAAGTAATTGATTAATATACCTGAAAGTATGTAAGTATCTTGAGCATCTTAAATAATATTTGAATTTTTATATGATGTTAAGGAATGATTTTTGGCATGTCGAGGAAGAGACCCTTTGTCATTAATGTCAAAGGGGGAGAAAGATCAAAATTAAGAATTTCAAATAAGTATGAAGTCATTATAAATGTGTTTTTCCATCAATGACAAAGGGGGATATTATTGAGCATGGTAACTAATGTCTTATTGTCATTGATGTATCATGTGGTACTAATACAGTAATGACAAAGTGATCAGATTGATGGTTTGGAGAGTGTTTGTTTTAATGAGGTAATTTATGGATGATATTGTTGATATGGACATGTTGTAGAGATCTTATGGAACGTTATGAGTACTTATAGTGCTTATGGAAGTGAACAAAATTTATCAAAGTAGTTAATTGAGTGTCTAAGTTCAAGTAGTCATCTTAATAGATAAAGATGAGTAAGTAGTTTGATGATGTCATATTTCACACATGTGAAGGTTTTAAGAGAATTTTGATACATGAATTCCCATATGTGAGGAGATCATATGGTTCAAATTTTAGGTCATGAGGTTTATCATAGAAAAAGTTATTAAGGTGTAAAGTTAGTCTCTCAGGCATAATTCACTAAGTTCCCATACTTAGCCAAATTTGCATTATCAAATATTTATAGTCAACATTTAATTAGATCATAGATCTAATGGTGAGTGTTTTATTTGAATATCTAATGATGTAATAGAGCATTTTATCCTATCATTAGTCAACATTTAATTGGATCATAGATCTAATGGTGAGTGTTTTATTTGAATATATAATGATGTAATAGAATATTTCATCCTATCAGTAATGATCCAACAGTGCGTATTAAGTCAAATCATCAAAGGATGCTCAAATTAAATGCACTAATGACAAGTGTCTCTATCTCATTGAGTTGATAGTAGATAAATTGTATGTGGGTGTTAGTATAGATAAATATCAATGGTGTGGGTTGAGTCAAGAGCTAAATTTATAGAAGACATGTAGAGCTACTAAGTGACACAATTATTAGAGTTTTGATCTAAGATAAATGATAAGCATTACAATATAAAGTCTAAGATACTCATAGGAGATTGATGGTGTGTATTTGTCCACAGTTGTAAAGAAGCATGAGATGATATTAAAGTGATCGATGTTTAACATTTGCTCAGTGACCATTGGAATTTAAATATTCAAATTTTTGAAGGAAAATTAGTACTCAATTTTTTGTCTATATCTTTAGATCTAGAATGAATTTCTTAATACAATAAAAATAAAACTTATAGAGGACTTCAAGGTGCATCTAATGAATCTATTTAGAAGGTATTAATGTTTTTAAATTCAAAGTTTTAGACCTTAAATTTTGACTATTTGTTCTTTCATTGTGTTATTATGTACATAATTTTGTTTGAGCAAATTGTGCTTTAGCAAAAGGGTGTTTTGGCGGGAGCAATCACTTGAAGATGTCTTAGATATTATATGGAGTGGAGCCATATAGTTTAAAGTTATCCTATGTTCTTAATTTGTTCAATGAAATGCTAAATGTGTGAATAGGTCTTCTTGAGACCTATAAGGGCTATTAAGGATAAATTGAAAGGCATAGTTGCTTAAGTGTGACCTATAGATACTATGACTGACCCATGAGGATGAATTTGAGCTATGTATTACATTGTTAGATATCTTAAGGGTTAAGGTAAGTATTATATCTGACCTAGATGATGATATTAATGAAGACCCTATAAATAATGGAGACCAAGGCAATGGTTTCTCGACTTTATGTGAACGAATTAAGAGAGTAGAAGAAAGAGGTGAAGGAAAGAGATCAAAGTGAGTATGCTTAGTGGATGGATTGAAATATAGAAGAGATTGAGGATGAGCTAAGAAGACTAGAGAGATCCAAAAGAGGAGTTTGGATGCATTTCTTGTATGATCAAGTTTGAAGGTGTGTGATGAGTTGTTTGAGAGAGATATAAGGGTGAAGAAGAGTAAAAGAAAGAAGTCCATAATTAGGTTTATAAGACATCAAATCAAAGTTGGAGATCAAATCAAGGTAGTTAAGTGTGTGCTTGGTTACCTAGAGGGTTGGTTCCTCCTTGTGGGATGGGTGTCTCTCTAAATTAAGGGATGGGTATTCCTTGATCAATTGGTGTTGGTCTAAATTTGTATCTTATCATTAGATGCCAATAGTTCATCTTGCAGGTTCTAGTGGGTTTTATTACCTAAGAGGGTTTCCCATGTAGATCTTGTGTTATTTGTGTGATCTTGCATCATATTTATTATTCATTGGCATGAACATATTATATACTTTATGAATGATTTTGGTAATTTATTAAGAGTTTAAAAGGTTTACAATTGAGGTTTAATATATCTTACATCACTAATTCACCCCCTTCCCCTCTCAATGATTACACCTCCAACATGTGTGTGCTTTTTTGATTGTGTATGTATACATTTGTACATGTCCATCCATGTGGATTTAATCCAATCTTAATTCCTTTATATGTATGTGTACATTTTAATATGTCCTTATATGTTTGTTCTTCCTCAGACTTAGTGACATGTGCCCATGTCCCTTGTATTGTGGCCATTTAGCCTACCATACATGCCTCATGTGTTTATATGTATGATATCATGTATGTATCATGGTCATGACATGTGTCTCTTTCTTTTTACACTTACACTCAATTATCAATGCCATTAGGGATCTCATGCATCTCCCCTTACTCTTTGGGTTCCTTGATGGACATCATGCCCCATCCCCCTAACAAGTTACTTATATTATACTTAGTTTTGTTGTTCATATACATGCTTACATTATTATATCTATCTTAAAAACCATGTGAATTATATATCTAACATACATCACACATTACCAAATTATTCTCAAATTATTTTATATTTTGATGTCATGTATACATATTATATTGGTCTATCATGTAGATATCATATATATTTAGTCTAACACACATGATGCAGAGATTTTATTTTGAGGATAGTTATTATAGAGGTTCAAACAACTCATCTATAAAGAGGAGGAATTCATATGGGTTTGTCACAAATATAAAACCATCTAAGTTCACTTTGAACATAGTTTTCAACACACAAACATAGATTATAGAGTCTAGAATTAGGAAAAACATAGTGAAAATAGTCATACACAGATCAGTTTCAGTTTTGGATAGAAAAAATATAATTGGATAGTACTATGGAACAGTGGATACTATCATGGTGTGATAATATATAAGGGACCATGTTACTATCTAGTAGCCTAAAAATAGAAAATTCTAGAATTGCTAAAAAAATATAGCAATTACAGTCCAAGATTGCACATTTTCAATCACAAATTATCAAATATACTTAGTTTATGTTTAGTTATAAGCAAAATTACACATGTTTTCTTAGATTAGGGGCATCATTTTTTATTAAACACTTATTTTTTAGTTTTAGATACATAGATATAGATTATTATGGTTTAGTCCAAAATCTATATGCATAGATATCAAATTTAGGGGAATGTGCATGACACATTATTCCTATATGCTTAGTTTGACACCAGTACTCTCATATTGAATGGTAGTTCCATGTCATTCTCCATGTTTTTAATATAAACACCATTTGGACCAATTTTACACCATATTAATAACTTCTTCCATTTACAGTAGTTAGCATTACTAAGTAGTCCTTGAGCTACATACTTGAGTGCTCAAGTGGCCCCTAAACTATTTTTCATTTCAAAGTTTATAGGTAGCCACAGATCCATCCTATATAGTTTTAGTTACATCACACATCATCAATTACATTATGAATATTTAATTTAATATGCATTTACTACACATGGGTAGGTAATGATGGAGTCATATCCTACTTGAGTTATTAAGCCACCTACATAGAAGGGTTAGATAAGACATTAATCCAATCTAAGTTATTCATATATTATGATCAACCAAGTAGGGGTGGGAAATTATGGATTCAAGTCTAGATTGATTTCTTGAGCCATAAACACATGGAGATTGAGTAAGCCATCCACTCAGTATAAGTTATTCACTATCTGATCATCATCTACATGCACACACACTAGATGTCACCAAGTTTTAGAATTGGTTCATGTAGCTAATGAGGTGTATTTATTCATTTCCTCTCTCTCTCTCTCTCTCTCTGATATTTTTAATCAATTTTGTATTTTATTTTGATACTTCTTAAGTAAGGATTGATTCCTTCATATTTCATTAATAGGATATATAATGGAACATGCTTCATGTACTCAAACCCATATTCATGAGCTTAACCTCTTAGGTAAGTCTAGGTACATTTTTTTTCCTTTATCCTAGTCATTCCACATTGTTGCAATTCTAGAATAAATGGAAAGAATGTAGTCATCTAAAATGTCATTTTAGTGCAATGAGTGTCACTTGAGACCATCTTGTTTTATCTTCTTCCTAAGCCTATTTTAAGGCCACTCTTGATCACTTTTTGACATTTGTTGAGTCAAGACTATTCCCATATAAAATAAAAGCAACATAAGCCAAATCTTAGGTATCTAGGCCCCTAGTTCACCATCTTGTAAAACCTAGAGACTATTGTGCCAATTTTAACACTATTTCACTATGTTAATGTCCTAGGGACCATTCTAGTGTCCCTTAATTATTTAATCTTATGATGGATATCTTTTCATTCCTCAATAAAATTTAGGGTTAACCTAGACCTATTTTATATCCTAACAAAAAATATAATACTATATATACACCTCTTTCATTCACTTATCCACTTAATGGAGATTAAATGTAAATGCTTTTAAATAAACTTAGAAATAGATATGTAAATCAAGGTCATTGATCCAAATTATTGCCTACCTTTTCATACACCCATATATAATAGTGTAGAAACCATAATGCTTAGAATTATATTCTTGATACACACTCAAAGAACTCAAATCAACACTCATATAATAATTCACTTGCACTTGAACAAAACAATTACATAAGACAACTAAATTAGACTTGATTCCTCCTCGAAGCATTGGTATATAGACAATGCTCAACACATGGGGTGTTGATGTCATGTCTAGCCCAACTTGATAATGTGAATTTTTTTTGTATATAGATAATACTTTCAAACTTTATCTATTATTGATGCTTTCTCTCTTGTAGGAACCTATCAAGTATCAATCTCTTTAAGTGCACTTCTTAAAGGGTACACCAAGAAAGGGGTGGGTAGACCATTTGGGCTTCAAATGATTTTTGTCCCTATACTACCACTTTTTATCTACACAACCATGTCCTAAAAACATTCCCCAACGCTTCGACTCATATTTTTCACCCTCCTCTAGTCATTTTCTTCTTTCATTAGCCCTTCCCTAGCTTAAAATCCTTTTTGATGGTTTACGTTACATTGTCAACCCCATTAACCTTATACTCTAATTGATAAAACTTATTTAGGGTCTTGGTCAGCCCCTAGTTGACCTAGACTAGGACCTAATTTATTTTTGTCAATACTGATATAATGTCAATTAATTCAACCTTGTTGGCTTAAAATTTTAAAAAGGACTAGGGTTAGATCTATCTATATAAACACATCTATTTTGTCATTTTTAAGAGAAGAAGAATAGATATATATTGTGTTAAGCATGAAATATACTGAGAGGGGGGGTGAATTAGTGTATTATATATATATTTTACTTAATCTAATTTCTTTTATTTAACCACTTAATCACGCATTCAAGATAGGTAATAAAACTTGAAATAATAATATTCACCACACGAGAGAGAGAGAGAGAGAGAGAGAGAGAGAGAGAGAGAGAGAGAGAGAGAGAGAGAGAGAGAGAGAGAGAGAGAGAGAGAGAGAGAGAGAGAGAGTAAATTTTTACATGGAAACACAAAATGGGAAAACCACAAAGAATAATCTAAAGTATATGAATGAGCACCCACTCAAATACAAAGTTCACAAGCACTAACTTGCAAAAGCATGAACCCCTTTATTGAGCACTAATCTACAGGAGCACTAACCCCTTGTAAATATTTGTGAGCACCAACCCACAAAAGCACCAACCCCTCTTGTGTATAAAACCTAACTATCTCTCAATGTTGTTTACTCAACAAATGATAGAACTCTATAATATCTCCTACTTTTATCTCTTCAAAAATGAATACAAACCATGCACACTCTTGCATATTACAAATGGCTTTTCAAGCCTTTATTTATAGATTTTCAAATGACCTTTGGGATTCACCCTTTGTGACCCTTCAATCCTCATGGAAAATGGCACCAAACTTTCATGACCCTTAGTATCCTTGCATTTGAAAAGCCTCATGATGACCCTTGATACGAAAATGTGTCCTTTCCTCTTTTTTCATTATCTTGGTGACTTCATATTCCTTAAAGTATCCCTTCATGTAAAAATGCACCATACCCTCTTTTGTCTTCACATGGTGACTCTTGGAATTTATCAAGAGGAATCTTCATGAGAAAATGCATCCCATTCCTCTTTTGTCTTTCACCCCATGAATCTTTGACTTCTCTACATGGGCCCTCTTTTGACTTATATGCAACCAAAAATATATTTATTAATATTAAATAAATATTAACACATATTAGCCAAGATATGAATATTAAAAACACCATTAAATGTAATGGGGCCTTTATCACCAATAATGTTAGATCTTTGACATCAATGACAATATTTATAATAATCTCCCCCTTTGTCATTGATGGTAACCTCAAACTGAAACTGCCACATCCTAAAACTTGCACATACTATCATCTAAAAAACATACAGTAAGTCCCCCTTACTATAGTAACCTATACTTGTTCCTTGTACCTTTTTTTTTACTGGTACCTATACCTATACCTATTTATATTCTTCTCCCTCTTTGACATCAATGACAAAGGGCCTACCTAGAGATAACACTTAGCTCCCCTCAACTGATGCTAAACCTCAATGGTAGGAAGTAAAAGAAATAACTCCCAACTTCTCTTGTAGATACTCAAATGTGTATTTTGGTAGTGCCTTTATGAAAATATATACAATCTACTCTGTAGTACTGATATATTCCATCTTAACTTGTTGATCTACTACCTACTCTCTCAAGAAGTGATATCTAATGGGAATATGTTTTGCTCTTGAATGCATCACTAGATTCTTTAAAATATTAATAGACTTGTGTTGTCACAAAAAATACAAATAGATTCATCATATTTTACCTTGATATCTTATAAAGTTTGCTTTATCCAAATAACTTGAGTAAAACACAATACCACTATAATATATTGTACTTTAGCTATAGAATGTGATATTGTAGTCTACTTTTTGCTTAGACATGATACTAAGCTATCACTAAGGAAGAAATATCCTCCACTTGTACTCTTTTTGTCATCCAAGTAACCTACCTAATCTAAATTTGTATAAGCAACTAAAGTGAAATCTCTGCCTGTGGAATAACACAATCCATAATCCAATGTCCCCTTGATATATCTAAATATTCTCTTCACTAACTAAACATGACTATATTTTGGAGCTAACTAATATCTTGCAACCATACCTACTGAATGCATGATGTCTAGCCTTGATGCTATCAAATATAAAAGACTACCAATCATAGATATATACAAAGATTGATCTACAATAGCTGAATCTTCATCCTTTCTCACTTTATTTCCTATACACATTGGTGTGACAACTAGTGCAAAATCCTCAAAACCAAATTTCTTCAACATTTCCCTGGCATATTTACTTTGAGATATAAAAATTTCTTTATCTGACTGAAATATTTACAACCCTAAGAAAAATGACCATTCTCCAAGCATAAACATCTCAAATTCTTTTTGCATATTATCAAAAAATTAATTTGTTATCTTTTCAATGTTTCCTCCAAAAATGATGTCATAAACATATACCACAACAATAAATTGATGGTCACCTTCTATTTTGATGTAGAGATTACTGTCAGCAAATCCTCTCTTGAAACCTTGATCCTACAGGTACTTATCAAGTCTTACATACCAAGATCTAGGAGCTTATTTCAATCCATACAATGCTTTCTTCAATCTACATACATTGCTAATAATATTTGAGAGAATAAATCCCTCAGGCTACTCAATGTAGACCTCTTCTTCTAGATTTCAATTTAGGAAGGTAGATTTGACATCTATCTAAAACACTTTCAAATTTTTAAACACTGCATATGCAAGAAACATTCTAATAGCCTCTATCCTTGCCACTGGTGTAAAAGTTAATTCAAATTTTATTCCCTCAATCTAAGCATATCCTTTACATACTAATCTTTCTTTATTCATGGTCACTTATCTATTTTCATTCAACTTATTTCTATAAACCCATTTTATTCCTATCACATTGTGATCTTTTGGTCTAGGCACTAATTCCCAATTATCATTATTTTCTATTTGATTTAATTCTTCATCCACTACCTTAACCCAATGATTATCATGTTTATCTTTGTAAAAAACTATAGGATAAATTTTGGATAATAAAGAGAAATTAACTTGCTTAGATTCACTTACCATCATTCTTCTACTATGAATTCCTTTATTTTTGTCCCCGATGATGTCACTTTTATTATGATTTATTTGGACATATTTGGATGGGGTTTTGGTGTCCTTTTTCTCCTTCTCATATTCATATAATTCTTCAAAATCTTCCCCTTCAATGATTTTAGGAATGCCTATTGGATCATCGACTCTTTGTGTTCCTTCTTCTTCTATCCTGATGTTTGCACTTTCAACAATTTTATTAGTTATTTTTTATAACCTTTATAAGTTTTAAATTTTAAAAGAATAACCAATAAATATGCCTTCATCTTCTCTAGATTCAAACTTACCAAGTTTTTCATTAGTTCTCTTTATGAAGCATCTGCTATCAAAAACTCTAAAATAGTCAATTGTTGTCGATTTGTCTTTCTATACCTTATAAGGAGTCTATCACTATTGACCCTCAATAATGCTCTATTATGAATATGCACAACTATATAAACTTCCTCTCTTCAATATTTATTTGGTATTTTGAATTAATTTAGCATTATCCTCACCATCCCTTGAACTATTTTGTTTCTCTACTCAACTACTCCATTTTGCTATGGAGTTTTGGCTACTAAATAATGGCTCTTTATTACATGGTCTTCACAAAACTTAATAAACTAATTTGATATGAATTCTCCTCTTCCATTTGATCTTACACACTTAATATTTAAACTAATTTCAATCTCAACTAATACTTTGAATGCTTTGAAATGTTTGAAAGCTTATGATTTTTTCTTTAAAAACATTACCCAAGTAATATGTGAAAAATCATCAATAATCAACATTGAATATTTCTCACTTTGAGTAATTTGAGTTATCATATTTCCACATAGATTAGTGAACAAGCTCTAACATCTAAGTGGTTGAGTAATCTTTTGTTTTTAACTACCTTTTATCCTACTTCCCATGCTGACAAGGTTAACAAAGCATGTCAGATGGCTTTGTAATCTTTGGAAGATTTCTAATTTCTTGATTCTTGCTGATGTTGAAAATATTATCAAAATTTATGTCCCATCCACTTTTTCCATAGCCAATTTCCTTCAATATGACTCAAACAACATCTTTGATCTTTGATGTCTGGTAGCATATACAAATTATTGCCTATTCTCTAAGCATTTGCAACCAACACATCTGAATCTTTTCTCCTAATTTTACAACCTTATGCATAAAACTTTAGTGTGTGCCACTAATCACACATTTGACTTACACTTAAAATATTATGCTTAAGACCTTCTACATACAAAACATTTTTAGTTTTAGTTCTATCATTATCCAAACTTAGTGTACCTTTTTTGGTAATTATGGCAGTAGTATTATCTCTAAATTTCACTATGCCACCATTGATCTTTTTCAAGGTTATAAAATTTATTTTGTCTCCTATCATGTGCCTCAAACATCTACTATCACTGAACCATGGATTTTCTTCATTTCTTGTATGCAAAGCTATCTTCACCAACATAGATTGTTTAGGTTGTTTCTTCTACCATGAACCTGTTTGAAATTTCTTCTTGATGAATAGAGCCTTGAAACTCTGATCTTTTTTGACTAAATCACACATGTTTCTATAGTACTAGGATATGTGTCCAAAGTTGTTTCACTTGCAACATATTATGGCCTCTTCATTAAAGCCTAATAGAGGAGCAAAAGAGGGGTGGCTTCTGCTTGACTCTGTATGACTTTCTCTGTCATTATTTATGAAATTGTTAGCCCTTTTTTGATATTTTATTTTCCTATGACCATATCCATTACAATAAAAATAATAACCATAAAAATATGACCTATTTATGTATCTCTAAATTTATTACCTTTTGTAGCTCTATTCTTTTCAACCTTCTTTATTTTAGATGTTCTCTATATTCTTAACTTCTTCCCTTTTGATTTCCTCTTTCATAAGAGCTTTAGCATAGATCTTTCCTTTTTCCTTGTCTATGAAAGTAGTGGCCTCCCCTTTCTCTTTTTCAAATTTTCTTGACTCTGTATGACTTTTTTTGTCTTTATTTATAAAATTGTAAGCCCTTTTTTGATATTTTATTTTCATATGACCATATCCATTACATCAAAAATAGTAACCATAAAAATAGGACCTATTTGTGTATCTCTAAATTAATTACCTTATGTAGCTATATTATTTTCAACCTTCTTTGTTTTAGATGTCCACTATATTCTTAACTTCTTCCCTTTTGATTTCCTTTTTCATAAGAGATTAAGCATAGATCTTTTCCTTTACCTTGTCTGTGAAAGTAGTAGCCTCCCCTTTCTCTTTTTCAAATCTGATACCTATCTTATCTAACATTGATCTTTGAATTTCTAATATCTTATTTAACATATTAGTGTTATTCTCAAATTATGAATCATTGGCTACTCTATCATTGATTACTCTATTTATTTTCTTAAGATCTACTTTTAAAGAAGAAATTTCAATAACATACCTTTCACATTCTTTACTTACTTTCTAGAATTGTGCCATTAGATCTTCTTCATTCTTCTTAGCTTCTTTTAAGTGTGCTTGTAGATCTTCAATTCTTTCCTTTGACTCCTTTTATTTTTTCTCGATCTAGAGCTTTAATCTTCAATTCTTCTTCTCAAGAGCTTTTAACACTTCTAAGGCACAAATGAGTTCTCCTTCCAGATTTACTTCAACTTCATCTTGTTCTTCTTCTTGATCATTTATACTTTTTCTTGCAGAGGCATCTTCATGTATGGCCATGAATATAATCTCTTCTTCTTCTTAATCACTAACTCCACTATCTTCGATTGAGCTAGGATCTTTAGAATATAAACTCTTCTTCTCGAATCCCTTCTTGAATTTTCCTTTTAAATTCTTATTTTATGTATACTTTCCTTTTTCATTATCACCATTACCCTTATCTAGGCACTTAGTTATAAAATGTCCAATCTTTCCATAATTAAAACATTTAAAATGTAATTTTCTTTGATATTTACATGTGCCCTTTTTTGGCTATGAATTAATAGAGCTCCATTGTCATATTCATCATTGATAGAACTATCACTTGATTCTTGAATCTTAGCCTTCTCTTTCTTTGATGTATTGAAAGCAACTTCTCTCTTTGAGGGTTTCTCTTGTTCAGTTTGCATCTCATATATCATAAGAATACCATGTAGTTCATCCATCTTTAGCTTGGCTAAATTCTTCATCTCTTCAATTACTAAAACTTTTGCATCATATCTTAATGGTAGAGATCTCAAAAAAAATTGAACCACAATTGATTCTTCTAACTTTTCTCCAAGACCTTGAATTTGATTAACTATTTTATCAACCTATAAAAGATAACTTGTTATATTTTCTTCCTTTTCTATCTTCAAACTCTCAAACTATCTTATAAAATTCTAAAGCTTAGCTTGTTAAACCTTTCCATCACCTTTGTAAATATTCTCAAGTTTTACCCAAGTTTCATGAGCAAATTTACATTGCATAATTTTAACAAATTTTGATTCACATAAACCACATAAAATAACATTTAAAGCTTTAGCATTATTTTCACTTGCCTTCTTTCTTTTCAGAGTAGTTACAAGTGTTTTTGGCTCTTCATATTCCTCCACCACTTGTTATATGAAGAGCCAAAAACACATATTTTCATTGATATCAAAGGTCTAGCATTATTGGTGATAAAGGCCCCATTGCATTTAATGGTGTTTTTAATATTCATATCTTGAATGTGTGATTAAGTGGTTAAAGAAAAGAAATCATATTAAGTAAAATATATATAATATACTGATTCACCCCCCCTCTAAGTATATTTTGTGTTTAACAATTAGTATTAGAGCAAGTTCCTTTTGAAAAAAAATTATAGCTTGAAGGTAGATCGAGAAAGCACGATGGCTAGATCACATGAAGGTTTTTATATAAATAAGGCACCTTTGTTTGATGGGATAAATTATGTTTTTTGGAGCATAAGGATGAATTCTTATTTTATGGCCCTTGGATTTGAAAATTTTCAAGTAGTGGTGGAGGAATATGAAGAGCCAAAAACACTTGTAACTACTCTAACAAGAAATAAGGCAAGTGAAAATAATGCTAAAGCTTTAAATGTTATTTTATGTGGTTTATGTGAATATTAATATTAAAAACACCATTAAATGCAATGGGGCCTTTATCACCAGTAATGCTAGACCTTTGATATCAATGACAATATTTCCAACATATTGTGTATCTGATTATCCATCATTCTACTTGAGTATAATAGCTTAGGGTTTTATACTTCCTTTGGAGATATGAATCTTGTCTTATGTATGAGTCTTTTAAATGCATTGATATGTTGTGTAGCCTAGATCTGATTTGTCCTTGTCATCCTTACATATGAAAATAATCTCTTGTAAATCACCTTGACCAAGGGAGAGATTGAGGCTTGATGGGTTTGTCTTCAAAGGTAAGTATATCTAATTGTGTTCCTCCTTTGTAAGAGTATATAGATATACATAAGGCCTAGTTAGGGTTATTAAATAGTTTTACTTGATTAAAGGCTTTGTAACCTTCCCTAGTTTTATTATTATGGTAAGAGATCCCTTGGATAGGTCTAGTGGATCCATCTGGGTCATGACCCTGAATATCTAATGTATCAACAATCAAAAGTGTAACTAGGATTTATCTTCTTTGAGCTAGGATTGATTTATAGATCAGTTGCCTTTACCTTTGCCTACATTCTAGTGAACCTAGCATGAATATAACCCTTATAGGTTTTATTTCATGCCATAATTTCTATCATTTAATTATATTTTATATATTTTTAGCACTATATTGAATGAGTCGGTATAGTTATAACTCTTTGTGCATAGCTTTAACATGTAGTCATTTCAAAATGACTCTATTATACCTATGTAGGTCTTCATCAACTATTGGTTAATGGATAAAACATTTCAACACAATATTATTATTAAATTATAAATTCCCATACACTATCAAACAAGTTGGCTCTCTTCCTTATTTTTCTTCACAATATAGGGTTTTACAAAACTTTGGCATAATAGTTGACCTAGTTTGTAGAATTTAAAAGAAAAAACTAAAGCATTACAACATAATTTTTTTGATCTAAATCATTTTCAATCCCACCTAGGTTACTTTCTTTCCTCTCTCTATCATTTTAGTACTTCTTTCAAGTTTATTCTTCACAAGTTAACAGTCTTCAAAATTGCAAACCTAAAACTAACTAAGTCAACCTGGTTGACTTAGTTTTCTAGTATATCTTTTATCTAAGAGACAGTCAAACTATTTGAATCTATTATTAAATACCTTTCTTATATAGAATAATATTTACCTAGTTGACTCTATTCAATATTATTTGTATACAGTGTAACCTAAAACAACTTTGTACTATTCTCAATTAAGGAATTAACATCTACTTTCTAGTAATTAATTCACATTTCCTTTGCAATTATTTGCATGCTTAAAGTAACCGACATAGTATAAACAAGTGGTTTTTTAAATTACCATTTTATTCACACTATATTAATGTTTTACACACACTACTAAATTACCTAACATTCAAAATGTATTTAAACACTTATCTTCCCAAGGTCTACCTACTTTGATTTCATCACCAAGGGGGAAGATGACTTGGTTTTCTAACCAAGTATAAATATGTGGTTAATGGTATATATTTTCAAAGCACACAACACCCTTATCACTATAGGATTATGAAGTGAGGGGGTTAGGCCCCAATACCAAGCTAGTATCATTGCTAATATAGATCCCTTTCAACCCAAACATCCTGAAAACATCTTTAGACTACTTTCTAATTATTTATTTTAGTCAACTCTTCTAAGACATTAAAATAAAAACTTTCTAATAATATAATAAATCTTATGGTGATAAATTAGTTAGTATTTACTTTTTATCTGGTTTCTTTCTATTTGATCTTTGTGTGTTATATTATAAATACTTGCATTGGCTAGCATTGGTGAAAGGTTTTGTGCCATGGGCCCTAATTAGATCAATCACATTGATCAAATTATTTGTGTTCTTTATTTCATTATTTCTTCAATTATCTTGCAAAATTTTTCCCCTATTTCAACATACTATCATCTTGATCGATAAGGTATCTTAAAAACTATGTTTTACCCTCCTAATAGTAGTACATAGTTGACTTATATGACTGTGTCTTCTTAGTCACGCATTCAGTTCTCCATTCATCTATACACAATCAACCTAAATGACTGTGTATCCTTAATAGCCTACTTCACCTTCCTATTTGCAATACATAGTCAAATTGAATGACTCTATGTTCTTATCTACCTATTTGGTTATAGAACATAGTTGACTAATTCAAATCTATATCATATTTTCTAACTTTGTGTTTGCATCATCTTTGTCCTTCTTAACCTTTTTCTATCATCATAAAATTCATGTTTGAGGACACCACATAATTGAACTCAACAAATATGATGAGCTTTACCAATCCTAATAGGTTTTCCCAAAAATAGCTTATGGCTCCTACTTTATATGAAAGTAATGTGTATGTGGCCACTCACACTAGAAATTATGGAACTCCTACTCATGCATCTTTGGTTCATAGCCCTATATTATCCTTAGAATATCAGCCTAAATCAAAGTATACTTTAAAAATGCTTTTTTTCATTAATGGATTTACTCAACATCAAGTAAAATATCCTTTCACTATTTACAACCTTATGATAAGTGGTCAAGAATAAGAACCCCATTCACCTTCCCCCATATTCTCATATGGATTTAGGAACAATAGATTCTTCACTTCTCAACCTCTTGTTTCTCTTTTGACCCCTTAGACTATGACCTCTTCTTCATTTATTTCCTCAACCTCCATGATAAGTATCTCTACTAACATGGTAGGTCCAACTTCTAGTGGGCCTATTTCAAGACCTACTCTTCTCTCCTCAACTAATGTATCATTTACTACCCATGGTAATCATTCCACTAGTGCTTATTCTAATCATTCTACTAGTGCATCTTTTGAAACAAATTTAATCATGCCACTAGTGCCTCCTTTTTTAATAATACCTCTCAAGACAATAATAACATGCATGCCATTACTCATAGTGGTACTTAATTCAAAAATACTAATTCTAGTTCTTTGCATGATACCAATAACACTGCTCAAACCCACAAAATTTTGTTGTAAACTCTTAACCAATTGAATTATTTTAGATATAATAATGTTAACCACAAGATGTACATGCATAATCACCTTATTCATGTCTAAAATCACCCTCAATAGGTTATATGGGGAGTGCACAACCAAAATTCCCCCCACCCCACTTAGGGATTCCCATAGCAATCTTACTACTTAGCCACCTATTGTTAACAAAACAATTAAACATCTTCAAAATAAACCTCTTACACCTCAAATTTATAGCATATACATAGGAGCTATCATCCCCACCATTAGCTTAAATAGGTCAACTGATCCTACCTTATACTTAAAAACATTTAGAAATCTATACAAATATTGGGTCAAGTTAAAAAATTTGCCACTACCAATATTTTTTCATAAACCCTTTCAAGAGATGCTTTATATTGGTATAACCAAATCCAGTCTCATTCCATTACAAGTTTGGAAGATATAGTTAACACCCTATTCCAAAGATTTCAAACTAGTGACCTCCCTGAGAATAACTTGGCTCATTTTATTAATTGTAACCAAATTGAGACACAAAATGTATAATCTTTCATCAAATAGTGGAAGACATTATCTAACAAGTGTGAATACAGCATGGTAGATGATGCCCTCTTTCATATATATACCAATTCTCTCTATCCTAAATAGCAATATAATTTCTAGACTCTCTCTCTCCATGAACTTTGGAAGAAGTCATCGATTGAACCAAGTGCCAAGATTTTCTCATGCATCATTTTGAGCCATCCCAATCTCCTATGGGCACTTACTTTCTCATCAAAAATAAAAATCATCATGATACTAATGATGGTGTCACTGATTCTTATGATACCATTCATATATATTCAAGTTATTGCTCCCAACCATGCTAAAAAATAAGCTTCCCCTTTAAACCACACCCCTAATCCTCACCTTTTTCAAATAAGAAACATCAATATTCATAAGCCATTATCTTTGGTAGAACTCCAAAATCATATAATAAGGCTTTGTCCATGAGAACTTGATCCCACTCACCCCATGAAATCATGGCATGATCCAAATAAATTTTATTGGTTTCATACTAGCTGGGATCACTTTCATGAGACTTAGTGTCTTTTCTATGTTCTTAGTATTCCTCATATTTCCTAAGGTCTTTTCATAGACACCTACATTGTGATATTTACATTCCCTCTCTCATTTATAATAATCCTAATATTTCCCCTTGAGAAATGTTGTTTTGTTCATTGATCAAGCCCCCTAGGGATTCCATTTATGAGTTATAACTTAAGACCTTGGATAGGACCAAACCTTCCTCATAAATCATAAAATTACCATTCCAAACATGATCTTTTACCATATTTTTTCCATTATTTCCATCTCATTGTTTTTTCCTTTGTGAGTTGTAGTGTAAGACCATGGATACGACTACGCCTTCCTCACAAATTTTTTTGATACCCAAGTTACACTAAAAGTACATGTGTCAAATTTGAGATAAGTCATGATTAATAATGAGTTACACATCATTGATATGGTATGTTTTATGCTTACTTTATTGATCTTAAATTTTTATCTTCTTATTTTATGATTGCATGTAAGAATATAACCATTTTTCTTAAGTTTTTCATACTTCCCATATTGAATTAGTGTGATTAATTTAAGTTCATTTTTATAATTTTATTTTTATTTTATACTTCCCAACATGATTTAGTATGATTGATTGACTTAATTATTTTGCTTTTGTGTCATTTGGTTTTCACATGCTTTCCATTTTATTACATTGTTTTCATACTTCCCAATGTGATATAGTGTGATTTTACTTGTTTTAATTTGGTGAAAATATTTTTCTTGGTTTAAAAACATTTTATTATCTCTTTTTACCATATTTTTTGTAGTCATATTTTTTATTACACATATCCCATCATGATATAGTGTGTAGTGCATTTGTTTTTGATTACTTATACTTTTCCAAATTCATTTTTGCCTTTTTATTTTTAACCATGCATGTGTATTACATAAATCTAGAAAATAAAACACGCCACATATATTTCCCATAGAATATACAACAAAGGCTGAATACATGTTCTATAAAGAAGTATATCCATACATAAACATCCATAGTCAAATAAAACTCATGAGATCAAATCCAACTATCATATATATATATATATATATATATATATATATATATATATATATATATATATATATATATAAAACATAATACAAAGTATAAAATACATAGCCCTAGTTATATGATTGGGTTCTATCCTACCTACATGTGGCCTAGCTATGTTACCCATAGATACCTAGGACTGTCTCCTCTTAATCATATGTTTTAATGAGGTAGTCTAGGATTTAAATCCTACTACCTATCCCTATAGGTTAACACTTGGGCATATACCTATCTAAGCTGAACCATGGTAACCATGTGTGTTTATCTCTCATATGTTAGAGTTACAATTACTATGGGGGGGGGATGAATCAGTGAACCTAGATATATCAATTACAATTCCAATCCTTTCAAACAATCAAACATTCAACATATATCAACTTGATCAAGAAACATTAACAAGAGATCTCATTTATTTAATGCATATACAAAATTAAACACATAACACATAGTTCCTATGGGAAAACCTCATGGGGAATAAAACCCACTCTCAAGCCTACAACATGTGGACTACTTGTCCTATAAGAAATTACAAACAAGACACTATTAAAATCCTTTAGAGAATGAAACCTTTATCAAATCCTCTTAACCAAAGGCCTTTAGTGAAACACATGTTTCACAAGGAACAACTACCCCTAAAGAAGATCAAGTCCTCTAAATACTCCTTTGAAGTGAACAACTCCACCCTAGAATTGATATCTTCAACACCTAATGATGGATCTCTATTTTTATAACCCATATATAAACTCCCTCTCTATCTCATATGTGAATCTCACATAGGCATGCCACAATCTCTCTCCTTCATCACTCAAACTTTCTTCATATGCACACTCAAACCTCTTTGCATATCCTCAAACTTAAAGATCACTATTGTTACATTTTTATATTATAAATATGACATACAAGTAATACACATAGTCCTTAATCTACTCTACTTATCAACCCATCCACTGGGTACACCTAACCTTCTTTGTCATTCACTTCAACAAACACTCTTCTCACACAAGCCTTATTCAAGTCTCTCTCACTTCTAGAAACCCTCACATTTGGTTTTACTATTTATATATCATTAATGAATTATCAAGTCCATAAAATTTCCTTGTTAGCATAATACATTCCTTCACCCTTAATTAATCTTACATGGGTCACACTTAATAAAAATAAACTTTCAAATAGGTTTAAGTCACCTTTTAGGTCCTATGAATACCCATTTACCTATTTGACACTTATCCAAAAAAATTAATATCATAAGACCAATTCCAAATTCATGGACCCAATCCAAATGACCCCTTTTACATCCTCAAATGATTATACTCACCAAAACACTCTTTTGTTAAATCATAATTTTCTCAAACAACATTTTGTGCACATAGTCACCATGAATGAACACACAGTCAACTTCTAAACCTTTTATCATACTAAATATGATTGGTCAAACCTTCATAATTATTATAGATGGTCCTCATGAATTCTAAAATAATAAAAAATATCTAAATCATCATGATATATCAAAACATCAATACAAACACAAACATCCTTCTTGGGTTCTTAATAGATGAATGTCTAACACAGTCAAATTTGAACCTACATAATTTTGACTATACACATTTTCATATCTTCAAATTCATATTTATAGATGTGCCTTAAAGTCCTCTACAACTTTTAATTTAATACATGGTCAAATTATGTATAGATTGAAAGATATGGATCAAAAACTAGACATTGGTCTTTCCTTTATTAAATTCAAATATTTGAATTCAAATGGTCATAGTTAAACTTAGGTCACCATGATATCATCTCATGTCCTCACTACTTAGATAAAATATGCACCATTAATTTTTTTTAACTTTAAATCATAGTGTGCCATTTCCCAAATTTTAAACTTTGAACACTTGGCCTCATCTCATGCAATCTTGAAATCTTGATCACACATGTTATGTCAATCTCTTCAAGATTATCCTTTCTTTAATAATGCTAGACAATTATCACTATGAAATCTTGACTTTAATACAAACCATTGATCTTTATCAGTAATAAAATCCACTCACTGTTGATCTTTGGAACAATCTTGATCCTTATCTCTACTCAATGTTAAACTTTGAACACTTGTCCTTATCTCATTTCTTCCAAACATATTGGAATGAACATGATCCATCAATCCTTTTATAAGGAGCTCAATCTTTAACTTCATTAACCATTAGACACCTTGAAATTATCTCACTCAATAAGCACCATTAAATCAATCTTGTATGGTCACCCATGAACTATTGGATCTTTATTTGGTCATGATCTATAACATCATACAAAATAGACTAAGGGGACCATTGTTATGTACTTGGAAGGCCAACTTTAGACCTCAGTAAATTTTCATGCACTTAGACATGTGGTCTAAAATTTAGAACATAGGACCTCCTCACATAGGATAATTTAAACATGTGTCAAAATTCTCTTGAAACCTTCACATAAGTGAGATATAACTCCATTAATTTTCTTACTTAGATTTCTTTTACCATAGAGCCAAATATGTCAAGAACTTGATTGAAAGGACAAATTTATACATACATATCTTTTGATACACTTAATCTCATGAATTAAAATTTAGAACATATCAACTAGGAATAAAATTGAACAAACCCATATGATCAAATTCTCTTAATATTTTGACACATGCAAGATATGCCATCATAAAACTACTTACTTGGATCTCTCTTACCTCATGCAAATTTGGATAAGTATGTGAAAACACTATCAAATTTTGTGGGAGCCCAACTTTAAACTTATATATATTTTATCACACTTAGTCACATGAACTAATATTTAGTGCATAATAACTAGGTATAAATTTTATCACAAGCATATAACCAATTCCCTTTAACTCAAACACACATGGTAATAGTGACATCACCAAATTACCTACTAATATTTTATGCCACTAGACCCAAAAGGTGTAGATGAAAATAATGATCAACTAGATGAAATCCACTCATACACATAAGCACTCAATATGGACACTAGAAAACCAGACACAATGGTTATAGATGTTGAAATGCCTTAGAATACCTTAGGGACCACCTAATACTTCTCAACCCACTAACCAA
Source organism: Torreya grandis (assembly GCA_037957365.1). Lineage (NCBI taxonomy): Eukaryota > Viridiplantae > Streptophyta > Pinopsida > Cupressales > Taxaceae > Torreya > Torreya grandis. The sequence goes on from JARHVA010005330.1 coordinate 508,033, forward strand.
CCCATTAAACTCTAAGTCTAATTATCTACTTAGCTAACTAACTCAATAACTTGTTAACTTAACCTTAACACAACCTTTTTTAACCCACATTAACCCCATCTTTCTTTATACACTTGACTATTGATGGTTAGCTTGACCATTGATGGTTAGGTAGATAGGTATTCAAGCTTCCCAACTAGTCTTCTTCTAGAAATTTAGACATTTTCTAACCTCTTAAATCATATCAAACCTCTTATATGACCCCTTTCACATGGTCAATACTCCATACTCATCCTTGAACATCTCTATCCATGTCAAAATTGAAGATTAACCAAGCCTACTTTAAGCATACTAGGACAAACACGTTTCACACTTTGTCATTATTACTTAGACTATCAAGGAATTTTATCTACTCACCAGGACCTTTCCATTAAATCACCATGACATAATTAAAAACTCTCCAAAACTCTCCCCCTTTTTCATTGATATCAACACACATCATATATCTCACCTTCCTTCTCTCTCTTCAATCACTCTCAAAAATATGAACTTTTTCCCCATTTGAAATAATGATAAAGGGGGCATCAAATGATCTTAAGGACCTAAAAATACCATCAATAGGTAAGGACAAACTAATAATATGATAAAAATTCCCCCTTACCTTGATCCTACCTCTTCTTTGCCTTGTCTACTTCCTCTTGCTCTATGCCAACACTCACTTCAACCAAACACTACAACTAATGAACAAAGAACACACAAAAATACTAAAATCCAATTAAAATCACGAAGAAACATCTAAGAAAAACTCCCCCTAATATTTTTGAGTAAATTCACCTCCTAAGCATCTTCAGATCTCCACACATCATGAAGATCCACCATACAGGATTACACACCTTCTTACTCAAAAACACCTCAAGGATCACTAAAAGGACTTCATGCCACTCACCAAATAATAAAAATTCACTAAAATAACTTGATAACTCACCTTGAAATACACATGGCTTGATATTTTGGATAAACTAAACAAAAAGATCACATCTTCATTATTAGGCATGTCTAATCTCCTTAAAGCCCTACCTAAAAATTGTAGAGCCAACAAATTTTATTAGACACATCCTTAGGACCTAAAACTTCATATTTATGGGACTCTCATATTCCCATTCAATCACACCAATTTTAAATAATTACCTCATCCTCTATAATATATTTCCTTCACAAACCAACTTGCCAATTAAGCTTCCATCTTGACAAAAACATGAATAATTTGAAAACCAAAAACCTTAAAATCCAAATGAAGATTGATTTTACAACCCATTTGGCACATTTAGCTTATTAATAATCCTTAGACCTAGAATCATAAGGTAGACCACTTTTCTAACAAAGACCAAAACCCTAGAATCTTAAAACAAACATAGTTAACAAACCTCCTTCTAATCAACATGCACCTCTCAAACTTCTTGTACATTTGGAGACCACCATTATGTGATTCTGGACCCATATTGAGCTTACACATATTTGAGAAACCATACATATTATAACCCATTTTAGGACCTCCATACTCTTAAGCACAAATTAGGAAACTCGAGAGTAAACAAAAATCTCTAATTTGTATTCAACATACTTTCAAACCACAAAACCACCTAAAACATGCTATAATAAGGTCAAAAAACCTTTATATGAAAAAATATCATCTTGACAAATCAAAAATCCTCTTTTTCCACTTTAAACCTTTAATTTGACTCTTCAGAGTGACCATATTCAACTATGACATCACCACAACATATCTTCCACCTGGACATACTTGCTACAACTAAAAAAACACTCATCTCTACCTTTCTAGGACCATTTGAAGAAAAAAACAACAATAAAATCTTCTCCATTGTAAGGAGTCTCTTAAGAAGCATAGAAAAAGACATATTTTGCATCGTAATTCTCTAAAATAAAGTGAAGCCATGAGTGGCCCATATCTCCTTAGTAACCACTAGAATCCTCTTATAGCTATAAGACTTATTGATCTTATTCATATTTTTCTTAGTTTGAACTATAAGAACTAGTTCCTTTTCTATATCACTCTCCTTCTCTTCTAAGATATAATTGACAACACATGGAGTAACTATGTAATCTTGGCATACCTTTTCATTTAAAGAAACAACCTTGTAGTTCTCAACCTCATAACTAGGCACTAAAATTTTATTTTCTTTTCATGAAGCTTTTTCAACAATAAAAGGATGTTCATTTAGATCTATATATACCTTAGAACTAGCTTTAACTAGCACCTTGGTCTTCTCTTTGAGCTTGGTTTCTTTATCCATAATATGAGTAGACAATGACAACCCTTGGCACTCTTCAACTTTTGTAGCATTTTCCACCATTAAAATCATTTTACTTGGACTTATAGTCTCATCATGACTCATACTTATCACCTTTGGCTTCCATGAGTTGACTTTCCTTCTTTTTTACACTCTAGGAGCCTGATTAAACCTATTTTGACTTAATGGCCTTTGCTTTTAGACTCTAACAATGTGACCTCCTTGTTCATAGTTATAGTAAACCATATTCCTTGATAGAAACTCAACTTGTCTTACCTTTTTTAGACAAAAAATATCAATGTGTCCAATGCCATGAAAATTGAAGAAAACTACTCTTATTGAAGAAGACTTACATTATCTTTCCTCATTTGGATAATGCTTAACAAAGTGTCCCTTATCAAGATAGTTGAAACACTCAACCTTACTCACACTTTTTTAACTAATGACCCCAATCATAGTACCATGAAAACTCATTCCTAATAAGTCTTACACATTATCTATCTCTAAACCTAAAGTGATTACAAGTATAGCAGTAACCATTGAAATTTGAATACCTCATGGCATTTGGTTGTCTAATCTGATTTATCTTCATTCTAACAACACCTTCATTCCTTGTCTATTGATTTGTCTTCAAGGATTGGTCCAAATTTATCTCATTGATAGTCATGTCACCTTAAGTAGAAATTTGGAATCTTCATTAAAACCCAATCTAGATCTGTCACTAGATGACTTTTAACTCTTTAGGAGATCATCCAGATTATTAAAACTTTTATCAAACTTAAAAAAATATTTCACCTTGCTTGTAGATTTATCTAACTCATCTTTCAAAGACACAATCTTAGAATCATACCTTGAGCATTCTTGTTATTTATCTCTTAGACATATAGACATAGATTTTATTACTTTCTAGTTGTACACCTCATACATTCAACCTTGAGCACTTAAAGGAAAATGGTAAGTAATGATGGAAAACCTGATAGTATGTCATTGTAGGTAGGGAATGGTTTGGAATCAAGATCAAACCAAATATATAAAATGACTGAGAAGAACCTACAAAGGGTATGGTTACCTTCTTACTACTTTTGGCTCTACCTGAACCAAGTTAAGAGGACCTATGGGGTAGCTTGCTCACACAGATGGATTTTGTAATTAAATCTCCATAAGGATTCTTGGTATAAGGAACAAATATGACTAGAGCATAACCAAGTTTACACACTTCACCCATGAAAGGTTGTAACATGAAATGCACAAATGTTCTATGTCATATACAAGCTACTAAAGATAGAAGAAATTGTGATTACAATCTTCATTCTAAAAAATCTTCAATAATAGAAGGGTAAAATAAAAGACTGTAATGCCATTATTTAAAGTAAAAAGTACAAACACGTTTAAAATATGAAATATCTTATGAATTTTAAAGGCAAGTAACACTTATAATATGCAACAAGGTGTGTTATTTGTAAGGTAGGATAGGGTAAGACAAGCTAGATAATTATAAATTGGAGGGTGGCATGCTGGTGGTTACCAAATAGCAGGTTGTCTGGCAGAATTTCATAAAAAATATTTCTTAGTAAAGATGTATAAAAATCCAAATGTAACATAATTTTAAACACTAAATGGTCATAGAAATCCTATAACATAGACTAAAACTAGAATCTCAAATACTTTTTCTTGCTAAATTCATGAACCCAACATGCCCTTAAAAGGTATTCAACAATAAATTTCCAAAGATAACTATAGGAAGGGATTTATAAATTAGGTACATTCTCAAAATGACAACCAATAATGAACACAAACCCAAATATCCAATCAACAGAAATTGAAAATCATATTATTGAATTTCATTAACAGGATACAATAAAGAACCACAAACATTTTTTGCTTGATTTGAAAAATAAATATTACAAACATCAACACTTCAAAATGATGCCATGGGGACAAGTATTGTGAGATTGATATTTTTACAAGGGAGACATAAACATAATCTCAAATATTTCTAATAGTTGTACAAATACAATGACCTTAGCAAGGGAGACAAGATTTACACATAACAGTTAATCCCAAAAATATTTCTATAGATCCTAGACTTAGGGACAATGGACACCTAAAATAGTGATCTACAACAACAAACAACAAACAACAACCTAGAATAGAGGACACAACCCCTATTTATACACTTTTGAATCTATAACTATGGTTTGTAACTTGAAAAATTATATAATAAGCCTTCAAGTCTACCAAGATACTTCTAGCTAGAAAATAATCCATGACATGCTTGAGATATTGATTCACTTAAAAGAAAAGAATCATTACTATAACTACCTATATAATGAATGAAGGATATTTGAAACAAACTCATTTATTTCATGGATGGAAATATCTTCATAGTGGAGGGACAAATAACCATTTTTCATCATAAATAACCACCTGGAGATGTTATCGACTACTCACTTGCAAAGCTGGAGGAAAAAATCATTTGAAGAGCCAAACATATTTTGTCCTCATGTGAAACTTATTTGGAAATTCTTTCATATTACTCAATTTCAAATCATGGACACTTTAGGATATGAAATCTCTTCTTTTTGCATGCCAAAGAAATCCTATTACCTATAATGATGGCTCAAAAGTTGATCTAATTGTAACATGAAATAAAAAATGATCCACAATAATGATTAAAAATATTCACTCTAGAATGACTCATGGACCTTATTGTGTGATATGACTCATTTCCTAACCAAAAAAAGTGCCATCAAGTTTAGATTTTAAACTAAAGCTTACCACACACTAACATTTGGTACACCCCATCAAATTCAACTGGGCACCTATGCGATTTAAGAGTGCCTAAGTCAATTAATTAGATCTAGTATAGACACTTTTCCCTTTCTTATACAATTTGGTCCCTTTAAAATTTGTATCTTGGATCATACCCTTAGATTTTCTCACCTGAGTAAGTGTGTTTCATTGATCTTCACCAAAAGGATTAAACATCATTACTTGTCTACAAGTCTTGTGTCAAAATGGTTTCACTTGGTATATTTATTGGATCTTTGCATCATGATCTATCATCCTTGTTAGGCTAATGCACTCTTTCCAAGTGGTAGTCCTACATTCACTCTGGGATTCATTGAAAAGTCTTGACTCAATATGCATTATAAATTGTATAGTTTACACTTAAATCTGTACCATCAATCTCTAAGAATGTGTATAATATTTAAATCATGCTATGTGATATCAACCTTTTCACTTTGAACTCACACCATCTGATCTTTATTTCTTGATCAAACATGCTCCATTGAATCATGATCTAAAGGGTGGAACAACATTGGACATTGCCTATTCTCGACCCTAAGGATATGCCACCTAGTAGCCCTATGGGCTTTCTATGTTCATTTGACTCTTTATATTTTATCCCACACTATCAGATCATTTTTCTCTACATAAATGTATGCCATTGGATCTACCTCTCTTTGAAAACAAACAACTATTTCATGGGGTCTAAAATTGATGCTCACACCACCATCCTGGAACTTTATCTATGACATCCTTGTTTGCTTCAATACTTTTGCTTTGGGACTTTATTTGGTATAATTATCCTGTAACAATTATTTTAAGGATTTCTATTAGGATAATTATTTAGATAAAATGTCTGAGATAATTTCCCTAAAGGATTTGACTTCACACTTTTCCCAAAAGAATTGGGTCTTCGGCCTTTGTCTTCATTAAGACAATTATTTCAAAAAATTTATTCAAAATAATTTTCTTGTAGAAATTGAAATTTGTAATTTTCTCAAAGGAATTAGACCTCTACACTTTTTCCAAAAAGTTTAGACTTAGCTCCTTGTGTCTTTATCAAGATAATTATTTCAAACATTTTGTCTAAACTAATTTCCCTACAAAAATTGAACTTGGTACCTTTCCTAAAGAAATTCAATTATTTCAAACTTTTTTCTTAGGCAAAATACTAAAAAAAAATAGGGATTTTACTCCACATTAATTTTTCTAAAAGTACCCTTGAACCATATGAAACATACCCTTCAAAAGTTTTGTCAAGGGTACTTGCCCTACAAAATTGCCCTTTTGGCCTTTTGAAATGCCCCTCACATCTCTTGAAAATTCTTTTTGAGCTTTTTGAAAGTTCCCTTTAGACTTTTTGAAGGTACCCTTCAATAATTTTGAAAGAGGAAAATGCTTGAAGAAAATGACCCTTTGGAAATTTTGCAAAGGTAAAATGACCCTTCTGTATGTGTCCTTCAAGAATTTTACAAGGGTAAAATGCCCAAAGGAAATGACCCTTTATAAATGTTGCAAAGGTAAAATGCCCCTTCAAGATTTTTGAAAGTACCTTTGGCTAAACTAAATAACCTTACAATTCTTTTGGGATTTTTATGTAGGTAAAATGCCCGAAGGGCAAGTGCCCTTCAAACTTTTTGTCATGGATAAAAAGTTTGAAACAAATAATAATTTGCATTTTTTCTTGAAACAAAGTATTTATTTCAATATTTTTATGTGGGAAGAATGCCTAATGGGAAAGTTCCCTTTGAAATTTTTGTCATGGATAAAAAATCCAAAACAAATGACCCTTCAAAACTTTTATGAAACACTTAGCCCAAACAAATAAGACATTGAATTCCTTTGAACCTTTTGCAGCGGATAAAATGTTCAATGAAAATAAGACTTTGAACTTTTTGTCCAAGAAAAAAATCCCAAAGACTTATTTATGTTAGACATTGTGTTCATGAAAAAAGACTAAAAGGTCTAAGGAAAGACACATTCGCCAAGAAAAGACTAAACAAAGGACTTAAATAATTTTTACATTAACTTGAATTTCTAATGGAACAATTAGAGACAGAAGTTGGGCTAAGGACATAGTAATTTACACTTGATAGAGTCCTAATTACTTACGTATAATTTTGGGCACTAACACTAGATCTTGCCTAGGGATTCATACCCCCTAAAGATGTGTAAAGGATCATAGAACATAAGAACAAGTGCCAATACATTGGGCTACAGAGTCAAGACTTAACAATTTTCAATAAACATCTATGAAGGTTCAATAAAACATGATAGACTTAACAAAAATAGATCACGAGGATCTATAAATGAGGACACAATAGAACATAAAGGGAAAATGTACAAGCAAGACCCAAAATAGAGGGGCAAAAAAATAATAGAAAGACAAAGCAATAAAACACTATACAATATGGTACACATGTTACAAACATACTTGATCAAGGAAGTATTTTAAATGTATTCCATTGAATGGAAACTCTAAAATTTCACCATCTATATCTCTCAAGAAGAAACTATGATCCCCAATTTAGCAGTCAATGGAATAGGGACCCATCCACAAGGCATCAAACTTACCATGCTTTCCTTTCTCCTCATTCATATTATCCCAAAGCAAAACTAGATCACCTATTTGGAAGGTTCTTAGAGTGACATTTTTATCAAATATTTTCTTTATCTCCTCCTTGAAATTAAGGTGTCTTCTATGAGATTGTCTTTGAGTTTTATCAAGCTCAATAATCTAGTTTACCCTACTTTCATAGTGATGGATCTACTCATCATCCCCTAGTTGTTGCATGAGTTAATAGGTGGGTAGATGCAAATTCATAAGTAGAAATGCTTGATCTTTATAAACAAGCTCAAAATGGATTTTTATTTTATCTCTCTTAGGTGTGATCATGTCATTCCACAAGGTAAAATTTAGTTGTTCATCCTAACTCTTCTTATTTGCTTCTAATGTTGACCTAAAAATATTGAGCAAGTTCTTGTTACTTGATTCTACTTGCCCATTCCCTTAAGGATCGTAGTTGGAAGCATAAGTCAATTCAATCCTATAGTCTTTGCATAATACCACCAAAGGTTTGACTTTGAATCTCATGGAATTATCAATAATTATCTTGATAATCACACCAAATCTATAAATAATCTAATTTAACAAAAAATCCATAACTACCTAGTGTGTTGCTTTCTTTTTAGGGATTACTTCAACCCATTTTTTGAATTAATCAATTGAAACCAAATATATTTATGTTTATCACTTGATGAATCACAAATTTCTCTAATGAAATCGATTCCCCATTATCTAAAAGAAGCTTCAATCATCATAAGCTATAGGGAAGAGAACCTGAAGCTTTTATCCTGCTAGTAAAGTGTTGACATTTCTCACACCTTTTGACTATCTAAGTAACATATTTTAAAAATAATGGCCAATAATAACTAGATCTAAAAAATTTATGAGATATAACCTTAGGTGTAAAATGGCAACTACAAACTTCACTATGGAAGTCTTCAATTAGGACAATAGTCTATTCTGCTAGCACACATCTTAGGAGAACCCCATATGGATTCTTCCATGCTAGTCCATTATTAGTCAAGATGTATTTTTGGGACACAAGCTTAAGATTTCTTCTTTGATTCTTATCCAAGTCAGGGGGTAGATCAGACTTTGCAAGTAGTAAACAATATCTCTATACCATGGAGATGTGTTAAATTAACTCAAGGAATCATCAACATTAAAAATAACATTATTTACCTCAATAATTTGAAAATTGGTCTCATCCATAAGCGTGGCTAAACCCATCCTTCTTACTAACTTGGTGGTCTAGATATTCCTATCATACTCTTGTAGCTTATTGACCCACTTGTACCTCTTGTTGGATACATCAATCTAAGTTAAATATCCTTCACTATGGTGTGTGGGACATAGTCAATAATCTTTAAACTTAGAATATACACCTTGAATGTTTTGATAGCCTTTAGAAGAGTGAAAGATTGTTTTTTATTGATAGTATAGTTTAGTTTAGGACCTTGCATAGCTTTTCTAAATAAAACTATGGTCTGGTCATGACGTTCCTCATTAATTTACAATAGGACAATAGTAATAGTATTATATGATGTAAAAGAGAATATTTGGAATGGCTTTGTGTAATCAAGACTAGATAAAATAGGGTTAGACTTTAAAGCTCCCTTGATGTCATTGAATTCTTGCATGACCTTCTCCTCCCATTTGATTTTCTGGTCCTTCTTCAACATGGAAGTAATAGGCAGAGTAATCTCTACAAATTAGACATAAGCCTCCTTAAAAAGTTAATTTATCCAAAGAAGGACTAAATTTATTTCTTGGACTATGAGATAGGTACTTTGTCAATGGATTCAACCCTTTTGGGGTCAATCATGATACCATCCTTGGAAACTATATGTCCCAACAACTTGGCCTTTTGTAATCTAAAGTGGCACTTCTTAGGATTAAGAAAAATTTCAAACTCCCTACATCTGATCAACACCTTTTCTAGATGCTCCAAATGCTCTTCTCTAGTTTTGGAGTACACATTGATATCATCCTAATACACAATAATGAAATGGTTAATTATCCCTACAAAAACAACATCCATAGCCTATTAAAACATCACACCAGTATTGATCAACCCAAAAGGCATCCTTATATATACATAAGTGCCCCATGGCATTATGAACACAATCTTAGACCTCTCAGATTATTTGACCACACCTTGGTTCTAACCTAAGAAGCTATCTAAAGTAGATAATTTTTCTGATCCAATGACACTATTCATCAAGTTATCCATATTGGGTATGGGATAATTATTTTTTAAGGAAGCCTTATTCATATTTTTGAAATCCATACACAAGTGGATGTCACCATTTTTCTTTCTTATAGGGACTAAATTCATAGCCCATGATGATTACTCGATGGGTTAAATGATACCATTATCCCTTAGCTTCTTTAATTCATCCCACATCTTGGTGGTCAAGATGGGTTTAATGGGTCTCTATTTCTACCTGAAAGGTCTATTATTAGGCTTAAATGTGATGATGTGCTAGAACAAGTTTTCCTTATACACTTTTAGCTTAGAATAAGACCACACTAAATAATCTTGGTACATCCTTTGTAGCTACATGTAAGATTTTTTATTTGCTACACATAGGTGATTACCCAACCAAACCTTTCTTGGAATAACATGAGAAGCCAAATTACACTCAGTCACATCTTTTGAGACAAATGAGTCTCTCAACTTGATTTTATCCACTCCATCAAAAGATGTTTTTAGACCGACTAGTCCTCTTGGAATAGTTTTGTCTTTAGATGAATATTATCTTTCCCAAACATGGTCTCCTTTCCATCACTAACCTAAACCATGGATTCTAAGTCTATGAGTTGATCATTAAACTCAGCCTCATAGTTTAGAACTTGTTAATTTGTAAAGACCTACCAATGATGAACATTGTTTGGGATTGAAGGCCTAACAAGTACCTCTACATGATATTGATAGTGAGGATGTGTATTTTAAATGTCAAATTGATCACCTGACCTTGAAAGTATATCAAATTTTTGGTTGAAACTTTTATCATGATAACAAATGTTTAATGCATTAAATATTTCAAGAAAATCCCAACAAGAATTCTAATATTTTTCCAACCTCTTATTTTTCGTGGCAAAAGCATTATGGACTTGCTTTACAACTAGCTCAGAATTGCCCTTGATAATCAAAAAATTTATTCCATACTTATGAGAAATCCTTAGACCAAGAAAGAGTGCCTCATACTCAACAGTATTGTTAGTACACTCAAAAGAAAGTAGGAAAGAAAACATAAAACATTTACCATTGGGGCATAGATGAAAACCCTAGATCCACTTCCAAAACTAGAGCAATCCCCATTAAAGCACATCTTCCAAACTACATTTTTTTTGTCATGCTCAACATAAAGAACAACATGTTGTTCTCTAATATCAACATTCCCAACAAATTTTCCCTATTCAACATCTGTGTAGAGCACTTCATTGAGAGAATGCTTCAGATCACATGTAACATCTTTGGCTCTCTATAAATTCTAACCATATTACCCTCCAAAGTAATGGTGGCATAAGAAAGGTCCATCTTCACACTTCCACCTATGTTGGTATCCCATTTACATGATAACAACATCCCCCATTTAGGTAGGTAGTCTACAAATACCATGTCCATATTCAAGTACTATTTAGGATGAACTGCCAATTATACCACCAACCCTTTAACTTTTCTAACAATTGGAACCTCTCATGAGTCCATGGAATAACACTTGTCAAAGGCTAATGTAATCTTCAATCCAATCTCATTGAGGACACCAAATGGTATCACATTGCAAGAATCACTAGAGTTAAACATGTAGTTGTGAATAATCAGACCATTGATCAGTAGGGTCATATAAAAGGGATTGATATTTAGCTAACTTTACAAAAGTATTATCCCCAAATATACCTCTAAAGTAGGTTCAACAACCTCTTCTAATTCCTCATCTTCTTCTAAGGGTGTTTTGGGTAACTCAATGTCATTCACAACTGACCTTTCACCAAATTATAAATATTCAAAGGCCCTATTCCTATATTCAAGTATTCTTAATAACTAAACAAGTAACATGGTGATTTTTATTTGACTCAACACTTGAGCTATATCACACACACTAAACTAAGGAAGATGTATATTTGGTGGAAGAGTAATGACACCTTTATATGGAATACAATCACTCAAGGTTTGAAGTGGAGGAGGCTGGGGTGGATCTAGAAATTTGATAGTAGCCTTCAAAGGTGGATTTTATTTGAGCTTATTTTTACCCTTGGGGATGCTAAATAATATGGGTATTTTATTGCTCTTATCAAGAACACCTCTAGGATTAGCAGCTTGGGTTATAGGTGCTATCTTGGAATCTTCTAAGACTTATGTATCTATCTTTGATTCCTTACTTACATTTATTGCCTTTGAATTTGCAAGGGCAATGTTTTGAAGAGTAGAACTTGGTTGCCTAATTATCAATTATTTTCATTCTTTTGGGTAGTTGATGCATTAATCAAAAACCACCTATCCTCAATTGATGGATTTTTCATAGGATTTTTCTTGATCATCATAGAGCATTAGAGATGAAAATCATGAATGGGCAATTCATATGCTTGTGCCACATTAACATCATAAGCAAAATCAAAAGTTAGGACACTCTCCATTTTGATAATGATCTAAATCTAATCAATCATAGTATCATTCAAAAATTCTATGGAGGAAATTGATTCATTCTAAGGACTTTAATAATCAAACAAAAAATTCTCATAGTCAGATCATGCATATTCAGGTTCATCTAGATCTTCATCAACTTGTTTAGTAGTATCACATGAAGGGTATGGGAGGAAGCACTTATCACACAAATGAATGTCTAAATCAAAATTACAACATTTACCTTGGAAATTAATGGATCATGCACATCCTTTCCATACATTATATTCTGGTTTCTCTCCTTTCTATCTTCATGTACATGCCACTTCCCTCTATCATTATGTCCCCCTTGGTGTTTGATTCAGGCCCCCTTGGTGCTTTATTTAGGCCCCCTTGGTGCTTGATTCAGATTCCAAGCCCTCTTATATCTAGTAGACATTTGAGGGACCCCTTTTTCAGCGCTAGCCAACTTGTATGACTTTTCTTTGATAACAAAGGCCAAAATTTTGATAGTTTCCTCCAAGTTGTCTATCTTCATGGGTTGTGTCTTTTCCTAATTGATAAGATTCACATTATCCCACTTGTTCATGGGATTTCCCACATGATTGATGTTATTTTTATTTTGGATGGCCATATTAAACATCAACCATAGGTTAGTGGGAGCCTTATGCCTCAAGAAGTACATAGCCTTCTTATCAAAGGCATCATAGTACCTTATCAATTATGTTGTATCATTTGGGTTGATATTTTTAGGCTCTCACATTGTAGTCTTGTTGAACCAAGTGTTGAAGTCATACACACACTCATTAGGATTAATATTGATATTTTAAAATTAATCCAAGAGAAATCTTAGATCATTCCTAGTGCCATACTAAATTCTAAGAACATTTTCCATCTCTTCCCATGAGTCAATTCATCTAGTGGGAAGGAATTTAAACCATTATCGAGTGTCTTCCTCTAGCGTGTGCACAAATAACTTTATACACACATCCTCATACTCAAACTCATAATATTTAATAATATTTATAAAGGCCATCAGATGTTGATCACAACTTACTACATTATTTCTTTGGAATTTTAAGAGGCATTTCCTAAGTTAATTTGGGACTTCATTAGGATAGCCTTCCATCTCATCAAAATTAATAGGTCTAAATTTGGGAACACAAAATGTAGGACCTACATTCCCATCTTGGTCCCTATGCATCATGATTGGTTTAATAGGAGTTTAAAAAACAAATGGTAAAGGGATATGAGGAGGTGAACAACATGGACTTGATGGACTTGGTGGATCAAACTTGGGAGAGGATTCAGCTGATTGAGAAGGAGATGGAAAATAAATAGGACTATGTGTTTTAGAATCAGTAGAAGAGTTGTGATAATTCTTAATTATGGAGGGTCAATAAATATTTTAGTATCTTGATGGTCTTGGGTAGCTAAAATTTTCCCTTCAATGGGCCTCTAGACTTTTCCCCTTCTTTGAGGAAGACCTGAGGGTGGGATAAGTCTCTTAGATGGTTCACTTTTGAAAGATGATCTTAGTCCTTCTAGATTTACAGAAAAGGAAATACTCAAAGCTAGAAGTTAACAAAGATATTCAAAATAAGCACCAATCTTTCTTGAAACCATTAAATACATTTAATTCACCACTAGAATCAAACTTCTAGAATAGAATAGTTTACAAACTATTTTGAACATGCTAAAATTGGGCTTGCTGAAGCTTAATGAGAAAGAAAAAAGACACTAAAATTTTCAAAATAATGTTCAAAATGGACAAAACACCTTTCAACATGTGATATTAATATTTCTTTACAATAAACTCAATAGAAGTTGAATTTTCAAACCTTAAAAACTTCTTGGCACATCCACAGTAGAGTGTTACAACATTGACAACCAAGATAGTCAGATCAATATAGTAAAAATAGAGAACTTCACAAGATGAAATACTCATGGATATCTACAATAATTCCCAGCAACATAAGTCACTAGAAGTTTAGTTTAATCCCTAATAATAGTGTTAGAAGAGTGTTGGTTCCTAGTTTTATACCTCATACATTTATCCTTGCACACTTGAATGAAAATGGCAAACAATGATGGAAAAATCACTAGTATGTCATTGTAGCCAGGGAAGGTTTTGTCATCAAGATCAGAACAAATGCAAAAAATTATTAAGAGGCACCTACAGAGGGTATGGTTATCTCCTTGTTACTTTTGGCTCTATTTGAATCAAGATGAGAGGACATATGGGATAGCTTTCTCACATGGAAGGTTTTTTTCAATTCAATCTCCATGGGGATTCTTGACACAAGGAAAAATATGGCCAAAGCATAACCAATCTTACACACTTCACCCATGAAGCGTTGTCACATGAAATGCACAAATGCTCTAAGTCATACACAAGCTACTAAATATAGATGAAATTATGACTACAATCTTTATTATGAAGAATATTCAACAATAAAGGGGCTAAATGAAAGAATTAAATGTTAAGATTTGAAGCATAAAATGCAAACACATTTCAAATATTCAATATCTTATGAATTTTTAAGGTAAATAACACTTATAGTATGCAATAGGGTGTGTTACTTATAGTGTAGGATAGGGTACGACAAGTTAGATACTTATAAAATGGAGGGTGGCATGCTGGTGGTTTCCAAATAGTGGGGTGTCTGGTAGAATTTCATGATAATTATTTCTTATCAAAGATGCATAAAAATCCAAATGCAAATTAAGGGTAAAAACTAATCTCAAATAATTTCTCTTGCTAAATTCATGAACCTAGGGTGCCCTTAAAAGGTATTTAACAACACATTTCCCAAGATAAATATAGAAAGGGATTTATAACTTAGGTACATGCTCATAATGTCAACTAGTACTGAACACAAACCCAAATATCCAATCAACAAAACTTGCATAATATATTATTGAATTTAATTAATAGGATACAATAAAGAACCATAAACATTTTCCACTTGACTTGAAAAATAAATATTACAAACATCAATACTTCAAAATGATACCATAGGGACAAGCAAGGTGAGAGTGCTATTTTGACAAGGGAGGAATAAACATGCTCTCAAAGTTTGTTAATGGATATATAGATGCAACCACCTTACAAGGGAGATAATATCTACACACATCATTTGATCCCAAAAAAAATTCCACAGAGCCTAGACTTAGATAAAATGAACACCTAAAATAGCAACCTAAAATAACCAACAACCAATAACAACCTAGAACAGAGGAAAAAAAACCCTATTTATACACTTTTGAATCTAGAACCATGGGTCACAACTTGAAAATTTTTAGAACAAGCCTTCAAGTCTACCAAGATACTTTCAGATAGAAAATATTCCATACCATGCCTAAGATCTTCATTCACTTACAAGAAAAGAATCATTTGTCTAACTACCTATATAATGAATTATAGAAATTTGTAACAAACTCATTGATTTCATATATGGAAATATCTTCATAGTGGAGGCCCAAAAAACCATTTATAATCATATGTAACATGTTGGAGATGTTCTTGATGACTCACTTGTACAGATGGGGGGAGAAAATCATTTGAAGAGCCAAACTGATTTTGTCCTCATGTGTAACTTATTTGGAAATGCTTCCCTATTACTTGATTGAAAATCATGGACACTTCGAGATATGAAATATATTCTTTGTGCATGCCAAGGAAATCCCATTACATATAATGATGGCTTAATATTTAATCTAATTGTGACATGAAATAGAAAATGATTCACGATCATTATTGGTAATATTTGGTCTACAACAGCTCATGGACCTTATTTTACCAGCACCTACCATACGATACAATGATGATTTTGGCACTCATAGAGAGATGAGATCCTACCACAAACACATTTTTATTGCCTACTAGAGAGATGTCCATTTTTTTGGAGGACATACATAGGATTACTCAGCTTCTGATTCAAGTGGAGTTGATATACCATGTTGAGAGTGATGAGTGGGACTATTTTAGGGATTAGATATATGGTATAGATTAGGCTAAGGATAGATACCATACAGGTGGAGTTCGTTATTAACCATTATACTAGATGGACCCATAGGATATATGTCATTTTACCATAATGATGATGGGCATATCTTACTTCATGGTGTCAGATTCAAGTAATGGTCAATTTTCATGTGTGTTATTGGGAATGCTAATAGAGATGCTTCTAGGGGGTATAGTTTTTGGATGGGTCCCATTATTGCTAGTGTAGATATATAGATAGATGTAGGGTTTTAGACCAAATTGATGATATGGGATCAGTGTCATCTTTATGATCCATTACTAGGCATATAAGCACATACAGGTATTGAGACCTCTTAGGCTTATGTGGGATGGATATATGTCAACTAACTATAAGGTTAGTTTCATGATGTGGAAAGGTGATTATGCACTTACAAGACCTGGTGGTGGAGTTAGAGATATGGAGTGGTTTCAATATGCCATGGAGGGCTTGGTGGCAATTAACATTATATGGAGACCTTATGTGAGTTGGCCTCTCTGGAAAGGTTATAGGTACCACATATTATCATTAAATATTTGGCACTAGGTTTATGGTAGATGGGATGGAGAGACTGAGTGAATCCTATTAGATCAAGTTTGAAGGTAGTTTAGGCTAGCATAAGATACTCTACCAAATGTTCCTTGTTATAAGAGAGAGGATACATAGTACCCACTTCTAGATCCATAGTTGGATGCTATTATTTTGGATTATGAGGATATTCTAGTGAGAGATCTCATAGATGATGTGGGAGTGACTAATGGATACATGGGATGGTACTAAGATAGGTATATAGTCATAAATTTTGGATGGGGAGATGGGGGAAATAACCCATGGATGTTGATCCTACACAGGTATAGGGTGGAGGACTAGATGACCATATAACAACATCCCTTATAGTGATACAAGCCTAGATGATAGGTTTATAGGGATATGTGACTATGTTGTAGGCATAGATAGTCACTTTATGGGGTAGGTTTCCACTTTGATAGGTGAGTGTGATTAGGTGAGAGATACTCTCGATTTGGTCACTTAGGAGAGGGACTCTTTGAGACATAGAGGTAGGGTAACCACAACAGTAAGAGGATCAACCAACTCAATTCCAAGGACATGGTATCTAGCCACCATATAAGAGATCATATATTATGAGGCTATGATATTAGCCTATCTAATAGATGGGATGAGATATGGGGAGTATATGGCTATCCTGGCTAGGGGTCTAATGGTAGAGACATCAAGTCAATGGGCATCGATTATAGTGTAAGCATGTACATTAGGGGTCCACCACCAAATGGGAGTGTAGGTGGTTCTAGTTATGGTACCTTAGGGCCTTGAGATATGATATTTGTATGATATATATATATATATATATATATATATATATATACATACATACATGTTTTGATACTGGATTACATGCTGATGAGGTGAGATGTATTTATGAGAGAGAGACATGTATTGTATTATTTTGTATTATGGTAATGTTTATGTTTATATTGATAATGTTCAATGCTTATGTTGATCATGTGGATTGGGGATGCTTATGTGGTTTATGATTATTCATATTATGATTATGATGATGTTTATGATTATGGTTACGATTGTGAGTATATTGGTTATGATTATGTTTATGTTGACCATGATGTGATGTTGATTATAGTGTTGATGATTATGATCATGATTATGGTTTATGACTATTTTATTTATGATTTTTATTTTAGTTTAGGTATGATGATTATGATGTGGTGATTGGACTATATAATTTTTAATTTAAGTTAGTGTAAACAATGGATGTGATGATATTTTGAGTAATGCATTGAGATATATAAAAATGTTTTATTAGTATGATGTGATATCATTGTGGATAGGTTTGAATTGATGTGTTAATACTTTTGGGGTTTGTATTGGTATGATGTGATGGTGTAGATGTGATTAGGATCATTTTAATGTGTTTGTTTTGGGAGGAGAGAATGAAATATTTTATTGGTCATGAGAATGTTTGGCCATATGGAAAGAAAAAAAGAAAAACACACATGTTAACATGTCCTAAGAAATGGATAAGGAAGAGGCATGTTGCTTTGATTATAAAGAACCTAAAAATAAGAACTCATAGTTATATTGACTTAAAAAACACAAACCCATCAAGTGCTTCACAAAAGTATGCTTTGATTGAGAACAAAGGTGTCTTGATCACTTTATGTCAAGTAATATTGTAGTCCCTTGAGTTTAGGGAGGAGTGAATGTTAAGTGGTAACTTGATGTGGTTTAGCTTACCTCTCTTATAGGTGACCAAAGAGCTATAGTAGACAAGTCCATGGGTTGTTATGTATACTGATCAATGATTGATGTCTACCAATATCATGTATAGGATCCGATTGTGGTATGGTGGGATAGTATGTAGACTGATCAATGCAGGAAGTCTACCAATGGCATTTCTAAGAGCTAATTGTAGATTACTTAATTTTGATTTTGAGAGAGTTGTGTTTATTGATTTTATTATTTGAATAAGGTGCTAAATAAAATCTATGTGGGAAGTGTAAAATGATTATTTCTTAGCCATCCTTCAAGAGAGTGGTCTAAAATTTAATTTTCATATTTATCCTTCAAGGGAGTAGTTTATTATTAAGCAACATTGAATTATTAGGTAGATATCCTTCAAAGGATTAGTTTTCAATGATATGATTTTAAATGGTAATTCAGACATGGACAAGTCCTCTTAGACTTAAAGATCTACCCATATAGAGGCAAGACTTTATCACAAAAGGTTATTGGTAAATGAAAGGTATGGGTTGAGAAACAACTAATCATGGGATTCCATCTAGGGAGAGATAAAAAGTATCCATGAGAGCCATGATATGGGTAGAGCTGAGGTACCCATACTTAGGACTAGGTTTTATATGTGATGGATAAATCACATGGTTATAAGTTGTAATCAATTTTTCCCAATAGGAAAATGGAAATGTAGGTGATAGGGGAAAAAGGTCTCATGAACTAAGGGATGAACTTAATTTAGACATAGAAGTGAGTTTGATCCTATTTAATAATAGAAAGGATGCAAATGTGAAGCATTGATTGGCTCTAGTTTTGGTTTTCATTCAAGAGAGGATAAATGGCAAGAACCAGATCCATACCTATGGGTTATAATGTAGGGTCCTAACTAGTTAAAAGAAAACTTGCCTTTCTTGGCCTTTTCCATGTTAGTGACATGTTGATTTTCTTTGAGAACAAGGTCTCTGATGTTGAATTCTTACATTTTCAAATGTGTTTTTATGCATGCTTGATTCTCTCTTGATAGAAATGAAGATGATTGAGCATGGCAAGGTGATGCTTATCAAGAAGATCTAGGCATGTGAGGAATCCTTGATGATAGTCACTTTTAGAGAGGATTTCATGAAAGTATATATGAAGTGATAGAATTTGGACTTCAAGAGGTAAGACTGCCTTAGCTCTAAAGATGAGGGGAAAAGGTGTTGCACCTGTAGCAATTTAGATACTAGTATAATAAGCCCATAAAGATAAGGGGATGTAGAGGTGCCAATCCTGACCAAAAACACTAACCATATTTTTGAGCATTTTGATGAGGGTTTTGTTGGAAGCTTATACTTGTCCATTGGCTTATAGATGATATGGTGAGGAGAAGCTTAAGTTGATGCCAAAAGTATCACAAAGATCTTAGAATTTCTTGTTTTTAAATGACATTACATTATTAGTAATGATCATATGGGGGACACTAAAGTGATAGATGAGGTGGTGGTTGATGAATTTAATGATCTTTTCAACTTTGGTTGATATAAGTGAGATGGATTCCACCTATTTGATGAAATATTTAATAGCAGTGATAATATATTAATGTCATTATGAATAATGGGGGTTGATTTCCCTAATAAATTCAAGGCCCCATTATGAGAATGGCCAATAATATTGAGATACCTAAAGACCATGGGGAGGTGTGTGATGAAGGTTAGCATGTTGTTGACACTTAATGCATTTTTTAACATAGTCACAATAGTCTTGATTAAGTGTGGGCCAATATTAGCCTAAAAAAAGAATACATTTGGTGATGGCTAGGCTACTAAAATGTCCCCCATATATGCCATCATGGACTTCCTTGATGGCATGATAAGCCTCATGAGTATGAAGATAATGAATAAGGATGACATCAAAACCCCATTTTTAAAGGATTCCTCCTAAAATGGTGTAATGAGAGGTACCCCAGGTAAAATATCTATGGGCATTCTTTGAAAGATCAGGGGGGAGAATGTTGAGGTTAAGGAAATAATTTTTTGTTATACTAGGTGTCAAAAGGTGATGTTTCCACTCGAGAAATGGTAGGGATATCAAATCTAAGGTAAGAGGGTGTGATAAAGTGATGGATGGTGACAAATAATTTGGACTTGGTAGGTTGAGATGGAATTTGGGATGCAAGGGATGCCATGGTGTCCACAAATTTGTTGGTTGATCAAGGAACCGATTGGATGGTGTAATAATCAAATGATGCCAAAAGTTCATGTACAAGTTGTTTTTTCTTCAAGAGGGCATTATTTTTACATTGATAAGATCCATTAACTTGGTTGATTACAAACTGTAAGTATCTAAAGATACTACTTGTTTTGATTCCCAAAGCTATGGTGGTTTGAAGACCTATGACTAAGGTTCTATATTTAACTACATTATTAGTACAATTGAATTCAAGTTTAGAGGAAAGAGGAAGTGGTTATCCATTAAGGTGAATGAGGAATACTATATCACCCCCACCATTTTGCTACTTTAAACCATCAAAAAATATGGTCATTTGATGGAGGGCTTCTTCTTGGGAAAGAGTTTCAATAGACTCATTGAGAAAGGTATTATTTTCATGGGTATACTAGGTCTCATATTTGACTAGGGTACAGTTGATGTAATAGACAACCTACTCTTTGTTCTATTCATCATGATGTGAGAGCATTGTAATGATGGAATGGTCTGTGGTGGATATATATAGGTAAAAAATTTGATCATCCTTAGGAGGGGTGAGGATAGGAAGATATATAAGGTACTCCTTAATCAAGTCAAAGGCTTGTTGGCATTATTTTGTCCACTTAAAAGAAACATCCTTATTGTGAAGGTGGTGGAATGGTTGGAATTTATTTAATAGTTGGGAGATGAAGCATTGAATGGATTAAAGTTTTCCTTGTAGGCTATGGTGTTAGGTAAGTTTGGTAGGAGGTAGCATCTCCATAATGGCTCTAACCTTGGTGGGATTGAACTATATTCCATAAAGAGAGATGATGAAGCCAAGGAGTTTTCCTGATAGGAATCTAAAGATACACTTCTTAGGATTGAGCTAGGCATTGTAAAGGATTCATCATTCAAATATGATGGTGAGAATAACTAGATGGTCCTAGTGAAGTTTGTATTTCCCCAAGAGATTAACCACATAGTCTTCAATAATTTTATGAATGAGATCATGAAAGATGTAGGTCATGGCCTATTGATAGGTTTCCCTTATGTTTTTTATTCCAAAGGGCATGACCCTATAATATAAGGTTCCCCATGGGGTGATAAAAGAAGTTTTATGTTGACCTTTAAGGGAAATCAAGATCTAATTATATCTTACGAAACTATCCATGAGAGATAAAATTTCATGACCAGTCATGAGATCAATAAGCTGGTTGATATTAGGTAGAGGAAACTTGTCTTTTAGGCAAGTGAGATTGAGTTCCCAAAAGTCAATGTAGAGGCAAAGGCCCCCTAGGGTTTTGGTGATGGGAATGACACTATAAACCCATTATGGATAGTCAATTTGTTAGATGAAGTTAAAAAATAGAAGGTGTCAAAGTTCTTCTTTGATGAGAAAAGCTATATGGGGATGCATATGGTGAAGTTTTTGCCAAACTAGCTTAACCTCAAGACAAGTGACAATGTTATGGAGAGTGACAAAAGGATAAATTATAGGCATGTCTTGATAGGACCAAACAAATGATATGCTATGGTCATAAAGGAAAGAAGGGTAATCTTGTTACTCCACATAATTTAAAGATTAGTTGATTTTGATGATGTAAGGGTTTTCTTGAGTTCCCAAATTTATATAAATGGTTGATTCATTTAGCATTGTTTGGTTCTCAAGATGGAGAGATTTATGGATAGAAGAAGGCCCCATACCAAGGTAGGTGAGAATATAATTATCATCTTGATATTAGATGGTGTTGATGGTGGAAGAATTGTATTTGATCATTTTTGGGTGAATGAGAGAAATGGTTTTAGTTTGGTCATCTTTGTGATAGGTTAGGGGGCCTAAAATAACAATGTTGATAAAAAAAATTATATGGGATGATGTCAGAGTCCTTAGATTGGGAAGATGGGGTTTGTGAAGATGGGATTTCTTCAGTAGTGGTAGTAATGGGTCTAGGTGATTGGGGCTCTTCTAGTGGTTTGAATCCATTACCAAATAAATCACAAGGTTTTTGGGTTTTAATAATGGGAAAATCATGAGGTCCTTGTTCATAAATGCCAAGGATGAATCATTTCCAAGTGCATCGATAAAGATAGGTTCTAGCAAAGGCTGGGTTGCTTAGGTAAGAAAAGCTAGAGGTAAAGGGATGGATACATGGAGTGGTGGTGGGAGCTAGAAGTAGTCGATCAAGTCCCCCATAGATAATTTTTTTTTATTGTTTGGTATCCAAAAGGGGATAATGGTGCTAATGTTGGGGTCATAAGAAGGGTAATTTTGAATATTCCCATATTAATGTGGGGTAGGGAAGGCATCTAATGTGAGAAGGTGATATTCCCTTAGTGAGAGTCATTGAAATTTTGATTACAAGGGGTCTTCCATCAGAATTTATGATGAAGGAATATATGATCTAGTGGATGCTTCATCATTATGGTGTAGGTAAATTTTACTAATGGTAATAAATGAGGTGGTTTGATTAGAAGTTGGTTGTGAGGTGGATGAAGGAGGAATAAGAATGTCATTAGGATAATAGGTCATATTGCATGAGGCAAAGGGACTAAGATCAGATTTGATTGTAATAACTTATCTCTCATGCTCAAATTTGATGCATCAATGTAAATTGGAAGGGATAAAACTCATTTCATAGATCCAAGGGCATCTGAGTAACACATTATATTGAATCTTGCCCTTGACAATGTAAAATAATTTGGGAATGGTTCAAGATCCCAAATGGATGTGGAGCACCATGATCCCTAAGGTTATTTCCAAGGTATCATTAAAATAATGAAGGACCACTATACTATCAAACATGATGTTTATGGGGAGTTGAATTTCATCATATGCATAGGAGGAGATGATGTTTATGCTAGCTCCTCCATCAATCATTACCCTTTTGACATGGGTTTGATTGATGTATGTTATGATGAAGAGTGGGGGATCAAGATCTTCAGTATCAAAAGGTATGATTTTTGAATCTTAAAAGGTGATAAGGGTAGCTTGGTAGAGGGCCCCAATAAAGGATGTAAGAGTTTGTGGATCATCGGGCTAAACCTCTATGGAATGCATAGCCTCCATTAATGCTTGATAATGTTGAGGAAAAGTGTTAATTAGATCATAAAGACTCAATTTAAATAGAATTTGGTGAAGTTGTTTTAGCATGAGCCATTGGATAAATGGAGTAGAGTTAGGAAATGGAGATCCCAAACTGGAAATTTTGGGCTTTGATTATCGTGAGGGCAAATATGGAGATACTTGGGTTTGGTTGGTAGGTTGGTAAGTTGAAGGGTAAGTCCAAGGGATGCTTATGTTAGTTTTCTCCTTATCCTTTTATTGGGATCAAGAATAGGTAACCATATGAATGATGTGGATAAGGGGACTTGATATTTTCTTTGGTTATTCCTCTTCAATCTTAGGTAAGGGTGAAGGAATAGGTACTTATTGGATGGGTTGGTGAAGTAATGGAGTATTTGATGGGCTCAATGGCGGTTCATCCAATAGATCATCTTCATCCAATAGTCTATGAACAAGTGTTTTGAGAGCTTAATAGTTCTCTATATCATGTATAAGAGTCCTATGGTAAATATAAATCAAATTATCATTGAATTAGGTTGGTTTATGATGGGTAGGTTTAAAAGGTTTAATTAGAGGTAGGCTAATATAAGAGGCTTGAAAAAACCTTTATAAAATAGTTATGTAGGACTCTAGAAAAGGTATTATAGGTAAGGGGTTTTGGATTCAATGTGTGATAAATTTATTAGGCATATGACTATTTATGAAAGAAATAATTGGAGGAATGATTTTGGTTAGGGGTTTCAGTTGGGTTTGCTTGGATATGATTGGCGTGGGGGTTGGTGACTTGGATGCAAAAGTTTTTGATGATGAAGGTTTGGTTATAGGTGGGAAGGTATATGGGGATAGGTTGGTTAGGAATGATGAATAAATAGAAGGTTTTATGGTTATAGTTAGATAAAAAAGAGATGGTTTCTTAGAAGAAGAATAAGTAATGGGAATGGTAGAAGGATGGGGTCCTAAAATGGAAGGTAGGCTAAAAGGAGGTGGTATGGGTCTATTTTGTGGTGGAGGTATGGGTGTTCATTCCTTCTTAAGGGACTTAATTTCATTTGGTTTTGGTGGGTTTTATGGAGTTAATTCCAATATCAAAGGAGGGTGAGTGTGACTAGGTGTGGGAAGAATCCCTAGGTTTTTGATTAGATTGGTGAAAGAAGCATAAGGTAACTTGGAAATTTTAGATGGAGGTGGTTGAGATGGTTTATTTATGAATATAGAAGAATTATTTGGTGGGGTGGTAATAATGGGTTTAAGTATGGGCTCCAATGAATTTGAGAAATCAAATTTGATTTGATAAAGAAGGCTAAGTCTATGCCAATAGGTGGCTCTATCAAAGTTAGGTTGGGATGTGAATTCTAAACTTTGGACTAACCTAGAAAAGGGATTATAAATGGGTGTAATTCCTTGATCATTAGTCTCAAATATTAATCCCTTGGGTGGAAAAGAAGGAATGCTTTCAGTATTCATATCTTTAGTGGAAGGTATGGTTTCAATATTGGCATTAGTGGGAGGCTCCAAAGGTGGTGATTAGGTGGATGAGGTAACAGTCTTTTAGGGAATGGATTCCAAAGAGGGCATATATGGTTCCAAAATAGGATAGGTTGATATATTTTCCCCTTTGGATTGGTCATCTAAAGGATTAGGTAATTCCACCACTTAGATTCGAGGGGTGGAGGTAGTGCTTGAAGTAATAGTTATCTCCTTGGGTGTTTCTACCAAAGGAGGGGTAGAAAAATTTATAGTCACACCAAGTGCAGAGAGAGGTGGTTGATTCCTCCATTTGGGTATCTGAAGGAATAGATGGTGTGTTTTTTTCCTCTACTTGGGTGATAGAGGTAATGATCTCTTCAACAATGGGACATTACTGACAACATTTATTGTATGTGCCTCATGTGAGTTAGATGATTTAGGTTTGTTGTTATGACATTGGGTGGAAGGAGCATGATTCAGGAAAGACTTACAAAAATGTCCAGAGATTGATTAAGAGGTGCATTAGGGTTATAAAACATGAGATCTTCACTATAAATTAGGTTTTGGACAAGAATTTTAAAGGTATTACATCTATTAATGTCATGTCTAATAGTTTAGTGAAAGACACAATGGTCATTTTCATTATACCACTTAGTTACAGGGAAAGAAGAATCAAATTATTGGGGTGGTTTAATTGGTGGAAGTTGGATAAGGTTAGCTTTGAGTAGCTTATCCAAAATAGAATCATATGACTACACAATGGGAGTATATTATCATGGAGGGGCTTGGTTTTGAGTTTAATTATGCTGATAAGAAGATTTGCAAGAATTGTTTTGATGTGATTGGTTAAAATTAGAGGTGGGGAAGTTTTTAGAACCACCAAATTTGTGGATTTTTTTGCCTTGGTATTAGATTGGTTTGTGTTTTTAGTAGAGGGAGGGTCATTAGGTTTGAAATTATAATTCTTATTCAACAATTTTAGTTTCCCTTCATCAATGGCATGTTTTTCAAGTTTTCATGCCCTGGTGAATGCCTCATCAAATGTTCAAAAAGTTTGAACTTGAAGAGTGGGTGCAATATGATTAACACAACCCATAGATAAAATTTCAATTAAGTCAATTTGGGTTAAGGTGAAGGAGAGTTGATTGATGAAGCCTCTCCATCTAGCCACAAAATCAATAATTGACTCATCATCAAATTGTTTGATAGAGTAGAGGTTAGTTATGGAAACTTTTTTAGTTATGTTTATCAAAAAACGTTCTAAAATTATTTGGGCTAGTTGGGAGAAGGAGAAAATGGAATGTGTAGGGAGAGAGTTACACAAATCAAGGGTGGGTCTTGATAAAGGCATTGGGAAGGTTTAGAGGAGGATAGCATCATCATATGCAATCAAGTAAAAAGAGTGATAGAATACTCTCAAATGTTTTTGGAGATCCTCCTTGCCTTAGAATTTGGAAAATTTGGACAATTCCAATTGAGGAGAATAAGAGTTAATGGGGATAGATGGATTGATAGGTTAGTTGAAAATTTGCTCATAGGATATAAGTTTATGTGATCTAGAAATAGATGATTTCAAGTTAGTCATTTTCTCCATCAACATCTTGATTAAATCTAGCTAAGGTTGGGAAGAAGCATAATTGAGGGGTACATTATATTGGGGTTGAGTGGAAGCTATATAAGGATAGGTGGTAAAAGGCATTGAAGAGGCCACATATTCATAATTAGTAACAAGAGGTTGAGATGGTTCCACATATGAGTTGATTGGAGCAAATGGTTGGGTGGATGGTAGTATGTACCCATATTGGTAAGTTTTAATATGTACCTATTGGTGGATGGATATAGGTTGGCTTCAAGGTATAGTTGAGGTGGCAAGTGGAGGTTGAGTAGGTTTAGGTTGTGTGGTGACTCTAGTGCTAATGTGTGGAAGTGTTTGAGGTATAGAAATCACTAATTCCTAGAATGGGGTAGTGGTTAAGGTATTGGTTGAAACTAAAGGAAGGGTGAAAATAGGGGTAGATGATAATCCCAAGGTAGGTGGAGTATAGGTAATTAAAGTTAAAGTAAAACCTATATGGGGTGTAGTATGAGGTGTTTGGCTAGAGGTCAGAACATTGGATTGGTTTTGGGCTTGGGTAAGTGATAGTTGGGTTGAGGTGACTCCCACCATGAGATAGGATGATATTTTATAAGAAGGATCCATAGGAGGAACCGAAGCAAGGGAGGTATTATAAGGCATGGTGTTAAGGTAGTGTCAAAGAGATACCTGATTGTTGTCAAGGAAGGTGATGAAGTTAGCATCATCTTCAAATAAAACTAAGATTTTGGTAGGAGGGAGAGAAGAATGAGGGGAACCCTCAACATCAAAAGTGTACTCTATAAAGGGAGAAGAGAATGATGGTGGTTGGTTGGTTTGATTTCTCAATTGTTGTCTAGTAAAGACCATATGAGAAATTGGGAGATATTATGATGAAAATCACACCTCAAACAAAGAGCAACCAAAAATAATTAAAAGTAATTAATGCATACATTAAAATTGTGTTTATCCTAGGATTTATTTTAAATTGCTTTTGGCTTATGCCTTAGAGAGTGTGAAGAGGGAGTTTGGATCATAGATTAGGTACTAAAGAGGCAATCTATGGTTGGTTTCAAGTTTTTTAGGTGATCAAGAGAGAAAATATATGTTGAAATTTAGTAGGTGGCTTGATATTGGGGTTTACCCCCTCACTTCATGATCCTATAGTGGTAACAGTGTTAGGTGATTAGCTAAAATATATCAAGTTCAGAGTTTATACTCAACTAGAGAGTTGAGTTGGTTCTCCCTTTGGTGGTGAAATCCAAGTAAGATATCTGAGAAGGGGTAAGGTTGCTACTAGATGATGAAATCCTAGTCAATCCTTGTCTCAAGTATGTTTAGATGTTTGTTTTATGAAAGTGATTTGGTTTGTGTATCATTAGTGTATTACAATTTAATTATGATTATTTTGATTAATATAAATGAGATAAAATAGGGAAGTAGTCAATGTATGTATATGGTTTATTTTAATCCCAAAAAATATTTTTTAGATTCCATTCGATGAGCAAACAATAAAGGAAGAAAAGGGAACTAGGGTCCCACTAGGCATGCCAAAATGTTTCAATTTATTTTCTTCATTTTTTAATTTTGAAAGTAAATAAAATAAATTAAGTAATAGGGTGTGTAAAAGAATACCTAGTTGAATGCACATGTGAATCCAGACAAATGTGGGAACTCATCTTTACCTACGAAGGAATAACTTGTAAATCAGAAGAGACACTTGAAAGGGGGTTGTTAGATGGTTAGTTGAGTGGATTGCCTAGTGTGAGCTAGATCTAAGAAGTAAATTGATTACTAGGAGGCTGTCAATCCACCTTGTATGAGAATCAAGTTTGAAATGATAAAACAAGGTACTTGCATTCAATGATAAGAAAATAAATATATGCAAGAAAATATAAATTGCTTACTAAGAGAAAATTATTAAATGTTATGCTAAGGTGGTCAAGGTCTAGTCTAGAAAATTAAGGAAGGTTTTGTGGTTAGAGGGAAACACAAAAAGAGGGGTTTTATGTGAGGCAAAGGGTAGAAAATAGCTTTCTATAAAATTATGCCATAGTGAGTTGTCAATGGTTAGGGGAACCGTCGGTGCTTAAGGCAAACTATCAATGGTTAGAAAATTGTTAGTGGTTAGGTTAAACCATCAGTGGTTGGGAAACCATTGGTAGTTACCTATGTAATTATAGAATTGGTTAGAACATAAAGTATAGACTAGGTTTTTATGATGGTAGAGGTTTGGTTACAAGATAGGAAGGTAGAAATAAGATACTAATAACTCTGATGGATTAGAGGGATTAGGAATAAGAGAGATTAAATCAAATAATCATAGAATACCTAAAACTTGGTGAAGGACTATTAGAGTGATTCGGCCAGAGTAAAAGTACTTTAGGCCTTTGAATGTGGTTCTGATAGAGCTTTAGGTTTCCAATGTTATTACTTGCTAAAAGGATTTTGAACAATTGCAAGAGAACTTAAATGTAAAGTAATTTATTGTGGATTCATTTGAACTTCCTCTTATTTTAATTTTATAACCATAAGTTACTAAATGAGAATGGGGGAAGTTACTAATTTGATGGAGGATAAAGTTGCCTATTTTAATTTCTTTAAAATCTTGTTTTAAAGGTAAGTTTCCCTTATGGGAGTTGCTAATCTTACACAAGAGCTGGAAATATTTTTAAAGTTTTAAATTAGAAATGGGGACCTAACTATCGATGATTTAGGCCAACCATTGATGATCAAGGGATAAAAGAGACTTGATGAGAAAAGGGGGAATTAAATGATGCATTAGGTGGGGGGTTTAATAAGGTTAAGTTGTAAATGTGCTTGATGAACTAGGTGGTATACTATACGCGAGGTCAGACAAAGGTCCAAAGTAACATAACCTCAAAAACCTTCATTTATAGTTTTTAGGTGTCTACAAGGTTATATATTTCTATAATTTTTCTTTATCATGTTGATCTATATTCATTGATTACACATGTATTTATAGATACTCATTTAGTACATAGTGCTACATGGATAAGATACATTATTACTCTATGATACTAACATATATGGATAGTGTCGATTATTTTTCATTTGTTCTATGCTTCATTGATACTACTACTTTTGCATGATAAGTTAGTTATTATTGTTTGTTATGTGTGGCCCCTTGGAATTACTTTTAGATCCTTAGCCTTTATTATTAAAAAACTTATTGTTCCTTATTTGGGTTTCCATAGGATTATTATTTTATCAACCTCTTTATGTCCCTTATATGTATCCCCTTGGCCTTCTATGTGAAAATTGAGGTTATTGAGTGATTTTTCATGTTGAGCTTCCTGAGTTTGTGTGATTTATATGTTTTAAAGTGTAATGATCAATAACACATATGCCCCCTTTATGTGTTGATCCATAATCCATATCATGCACTTAATTATTATGTAATATTATTTAGTGACATTTAATACCACATGCTTCATATAAACATATATTTTGGTATACCATTAATATTCCATTGCATTCCATATGTTACATGCATACCTTGATGTTATATAAATTACTATGATGGAATACTCTCCACATCTTGACATACTTATACATGGTATTATCTATATACATGACATTAAATAGTTTTATTATCTTTTGAGATGAATGATTTATAAGATTTGTCATAGAGACTAAATCCTTCATGAGAATATTTGGGTAAAATATAAATATTTTAGAGTTTATATATGATTTAGATATCACATCGAGTTAGTTATTTATAATTTTTAGACATATTTTAGAGGCATATTTAGGGAATGTATAATCCATGAGTGATATATGTTAGATTCATACATATTCAAATAAATTTAGAGGTATGTTCAGGGAACATGTAATATATGTTAAAAGATAGATTCAGTTTAGCTTGATGTTGGTTCATGTACACATATACTCTATTTTAAATTTTATTTGAACATGATGGTGGTTCATGCGCATTATAATAGGTTAAAATTGACACCAATTTAGTGGAATATGATGCAATTTCATATAAATAAAAAAAAATCACCTTTGTAATATTTTCAAGTATTTTTAATAGTTTTCATGTTTGGAGAAAATTTGAATCTGTAAGTTTGTCTGTTTGTAGTATTTTATGCATGCATTTTGAATAATTTACATTCAAAAACCATGGAATTGCCCATAATTAATTCAATGTGTGGTTCCAACTTATCATATTGGGATTACAACATCAATTATGGATTAATCAAATATAGGTTGGGGGAATTCATTTTACAATCCACAACCTTTGCCTTAGTTAAATTTAAAATTGGTGCTTGATCACCCTTAATTCTTAATTATCCATATTATTCACCAAGAAAGCATAAATATTTAATGCTTTGAAAAGGAATAATAATCTCCAAAACATTATATGGGAACATGATTTACTCACATATAAGTGTATTCTTTCCTTTCTATTTCAAATTGTAAGTTTTAAGTTTTATTCTATAGACATTGAATACTATATTTTCATTGGATTATCTTTCACATTTGGAGCCTTCTCACAAATAAAGTGTGTAGTACACACTCATGTATAAATTTATCCTTTTAATCTAGTATTTAAAGGGGGGAATTTTTATAGACTAAAATATAGTATTGAACACTTGACATTTTCAATATTCACCTAAAACTATCCTACATGCCTTATCTCTCCAAACAAAACTCACATTCCATTAACACACACTTAAATTATAGTTATGATACCAATCCATTATAAGTTTATATTAATCACCTATAGGAAACTTATAATCTATGGTAAAATAATTAAATATCCTACTTATACATTTTAGAAATACTAAATTGACATTTATGTCTCTAGATATTAAACATTATGCTCATAAGTCATATTTGAACAACCTTATTGTCTAGAGGTTAAAGTTACCCTACTTTTCTTAGCCATGACTATTTTTCAAGATCAAATCATTCTTATAAATTTGAACATTTACCTAGTGTGTTGGTGGCATGAAAAATTACCCAGTTGAGTGCATATAAATACAAATCAAGGTAAATTTTATTATCCATTTGGAATTCTTAATTAAATATCAAGTATACTATTTCACATTGAGAAAATATTTTATATGCTTAATAATTTTCAAATAAATCACTAGGATAAATTATCAAACAATTATTAAACACACCAAACCAAGTAAGCTCCAATATTGTCAAGATCAAATCCATACTTATTAGTGCATTGATATGGATAAAAATCACAATTTCACATTAAAACTTAGAGGAATAATTATATGTGGCTAGAATTCCCTCTTAAAGTTATTATATATTAGGAAATTATTAATTATCAACATGGGTGATTGAGGTCATCTTAGTCTATTTATACTTCCTCACTTTTTATAGTTTTTCATTAATTAAAAGTGTATCTAGGGTTTCAAGGAAAAGTAAACTAATTTTTATAACTATGCATATAGTTAGTAGTCAAACGTCATACATACAAAGACATATCAACTAGAGGCACCACACTATATGGTCATAAAGAGATAAATCCACCCAAGATAATAATGTTAGCATCAATCAATACCATCAACATTTCTATCCAGGGTTTATTACACTAACATTGCAAATAGGGAAACATAATTCTAAGTCTTGTCAAATCACATGATTACTTCCATTGTTTTCTATTATTATAACAAAGTCATAGTTAACCAATCAAATAGTAAAGCTAAGCATATTTATTTTCTTAGTAATTTCCATAAATATATAATGTCATTATCAGATCTATCTCAAATAACTGCACTTATATTTATGTTTGATTATCATGTATTATAGTTTGAATCAATTCTACAAGTTTATCTTATTTTGATTCAAATGAATCTAAAATTAGGGTAAACAAGATGCAAATTTGAGTTGAAAGCATAAAAGTGACCTAAAAAATAGATCCATGTGATATGTATGATATTTTTTAAGATGAATATTGGCCTTGAGACTCTTTATTAAAAGTTAACTAAAATTCCTCCATTTTTTTGGTAATGCAATATTACCCTTAAACGTTAGATGTTCTTACGTCAAAAATATTCTCACTTATATTGATATAAAAGTGTGATAAGATTTGATTGGGAAAAATATTGAAATCATGAAATGCTTTCAAACAAAGGTCATAATTTGTTTTCAAAATTTAGTCTTTAAGGGTCCTTACAAATATTATAGTCAATAACTTATCAAATGGTACATAGTCTAAATATGTTACATGAAATGATATAAGTCACCTCTATAGATCAACTTTATCATCAAATAAAGTGAGCATAAGTGACAAAAAATATTACAGGTGAAGAATAACAACAAATATCTAGGGAATATAATTATGTAATAATACTTGAGAATTTATTAAACTACACATTCTAGAAGAACCTTGTTCTACTTTGGAAACCTTAGCTTGAAGATTAAGAAGAGTTTGGACAAGCACTCTAGTAGTATGAATATAATATTGATTAGTAAAAAATGATTTCACATGAGTAGAAATACTAGGAGACACAAAAGTATGTTGCATATTAATAATGATATAAATTTAAAGATTAACTTGTGTTTCTCCCACATTATGGATGGGCATTGAAAATGTATTCATAAGTGTAAACATATGAATTTTAGAAGTAGGATAAATTATCTAAACATATGTTATAGAATATATACCTATATAAGGATTATTAGTATCACTTAAAATTTAAACATTTCATTATTTAAATGTATATTCTTTAGAAAACAATTATTTTCATCTACAGTGACATGTAAAAATGCATAAATCACAAGTCAATTCATTTTAAGGTATTCATTAAGTTCATGTTTATATATATCATCAAATATATAGATAAAATAAGTATAATCATTTCCATTATTATCATCCAAATTAATTATATTTTACATTAGGATTACATGAAATTATGACAAAATGAAAAACCAAATCCAACAACTAAAACCTAATGTAAGAGAAATTTGAAATCCTAAGAAGGAAAAATTAAAATCTTAAGAAGGAAAAATTAAAATCTAAGGGACAAAGACCTAAGGTTTTATGCACTCAAAATAAATATAAAGTTCACTATAATGGTTTATATATTTTATGATTAATGTGATCTAAATAACATAAAATTATTTAAATATAGATTATGTAAAAAATGATGTTTACTATACAAATATGAATATAAAAGAGACATTGAAATTATACTTTATATTTCTAGAATTAAAAAATAAAGGGAGAATATATGCACTTATCTAATTTTATGATTTATGTTGCTCACTCCACACATAAATATCATCAAAATGAATCTGTATTAACTCTATAACTAATCAGATTAGGAAACAAGACCTCAAAAATTATGTGGACACTACAAACAAAATTAGACTTATAGAGTGACAGATATAACAACATTTTATAGGTTGAGTTATCTAGATGGTTCCACCTCATATCACAACACCTAAAGTTTTAGATTATTTATGTATATTTATTTCACATGGTCCTATGTGTAAATCATTATTTTTCCTCTCCTTACCTTGAAACCCTATCTCACTTTCAACACAAAATTGACTGATAAAAATGGGTTAAAAAGTTGAGATAGATATTCCCAATCACTCCATACTATGTTTTTGAATGGTTCATATTTGATAATACTAATAAGATGGTTAAAACCACATATAGTTCTCCCACCTAGGTGTATGTGTGATCATGCTCATGCTCATGCTATAATGTAATGAAATTTTTATCTTTCAGCCTATGAAAACATGTAACTTCAACCTTGAAATTGTGTTTTTACTTGGATTTACGGCTCGTTATTTGAGGGGTTTCCATATATGTGTGATTTTTATGATAATATATAAAGGGAGTACTTTAGACACTCCAATTTTATCACTTTCATGTCAAATTACAAAATGGAATGACTTCCCATAATTTCACATATTATCTATTCAATTTCTCTGATCAATTATCAATTCTATGCTCAATTATCATCTTGGTCAAATTATCCATTAAATTATTATATGGGTGAATTATCTCTATTAAATTATTTCTTCTTTTATAAATTTGATAGTTTTCCCTTCTTTGTTAAATCACATTCTCCTCCTTAATTTTAGTCTAATACTTCAGTCCATCAAATCATATTTAATTAATTAGGTGTTTGAGTATTTAATTAATTACTATTTTCAATTACTAATTTTATTATTATCCCCCTCTAAAGGACATCTTCATTCAAAAATGAATATTGAGATACTAATAATATACCCTTGAGAGTACACCAATTATTCAAATAATTATCAATAAAGGGGATTATTCTCCAACCCTCATCTTGGAAAAAAGATGAAGGGCCAAATTTTTGTATCCATGTTCTTTCATGGAGAGGATGCTCCACCTTTCATCTTGGAAAACAAGATGAAGGGCCCATATTTATTCATCTTTGTTAGTTATAAAGGGGCATCCTCCACCCTTCATCTTGGAAATAAGATGAAGGAATTATGTTCATCCATAATTGATATTTCAAAATTTCATCCTCCACTCTTCATATTGATTGAGATGAAGGGATCATATCATTTATCCATGTTCTTGAAAAGGTTTTGCATATCAAAAAAATTATCTTCGTGTTAAAACTTAAGAGTTATAAAACACCTAAAATAAACCTCCTTCACTTGTCAAAGACCTATAAGCAAAACTACACACCGTATTTGCTTGGATGTTACAAAAGTGGGGTGATCTATTCAAACAAATCATGTGTTCAATTCACATTTTATTTTGGTTTCTAAAAAGAACACTTAATTATTTATCAAATATTTTTCATTTTATGCAAGTATTCTTTGTGTCTTATTATTACTTGAGTGTGTTGTGGGGATATTTTACACATATTCTCTCCTATTTGGTTGACTGATAAATTCAAATATTCTATTTGTTTTAAATCCTAAAGATTTACCTATTATTCTCTTCTCTCACCCTTAGTGTGAGTTAAATGAATTATAATGGAAATAACTTCCTTTTTCTTTTGTACTTAGTTGGTGGTATTTCATCACCTCATCACAAGTTCTTTAAGGGTGTGTTGACCTAGGGTTTCATCTCCCAAAATTGTACATATCCCACTTATCTGGTGGGGTATAAAAATTGATCATACTATTTATTGGGATAGTGGTTGAGTGGTTAACCTGACCAATCAAATAGGTTCTCTAATCATGTAGTGGTATAGACATCACACCCTATTGAGTAATTGATCAATGGAGTGGTTGTGAGAGGGACTAGACCCTTTCATAACAATATATATGGTTTGGATCTAGTTGATGGATATTTCTAAATAATCCACATACCATAAGGTATATTAGGATCATTTAGTTTTTCAAAATGAAAATTTAGACTAGAAAAATATTTTCTAGAGGAATTATCACTGATGTAGGGATGTAAATATTAACAAATCCTGCATATTACCTTTTATGCATGACATTTTGACATAATGGGGGACATAAAAACCATACCAATAACCTATAATAATTAATTATTTTAAAGAATATTAAATTTTATTCTTTGAAAAAATAAGGATATCTAAAGGATTAATGATTTTAACCTAAAACTCTATCATTTTATAGCATAAGGAAAGATCGATTGAGTCCTTATTTGGTCAAACAATGTAATATTATACTTACACTAAAAGACATAACTTTGTCTATGTTTGTAGTCAAAATTTTCTTCATTCTACCTAGTTTAAAATTCATGCATTTAAAACCCTTGACTTGTGTGAAATCATACCATTACTATGTCTATGTCAATAGTCAAATTGTATCCATTATACCATGTTCAAAATGCATACATTTCATACCCTTATTTTGTGTGAAATTTTAACATTACTCTATTTGTGTCTTGGTCAAATTTGTGTCCTTCTACATCCCATATTGGTTAAACATGTATACTTCATACCTTTATTATTGTGTGAAATCATACTATTATCCTATCCACATAAATTCTAACCACCTTTCTAATTTTTAAGTTTATTCTAAGTCAAATATATTCAAATCTTATCATTTCTAAAGAGTTTACTCTTGTCTTTCCCAAAATATGTCTTTCTTATCCAAGTCTATTCCAATATTCTATTCTAATATACCTCATTACACTTGAAGTGGTATGGACTATAATATCTATTATGAATATGATTGGAATGAAAACCAAACCAATCCCTTTGTGCAAGACCAATATGATTATAAAAATCATGAGGATGTTTATCCTCATGATCAATAGAGTATGTAATTTAATCAATTAATATATGAAGAATATCCACCCGTTTATGATGGAACTCAAACCCATTTTGGGCACCAATTATATATTGATAGAGAAAATAATCTATTGTATTTACTAGAAATGGGGACCAAAGTCCCTCATGATTTCCCTATAGAGAATATATGTAGGGAAAAAATATCATATCCTACACCCAACCATGTCATAATTATGGAGTGGACTAACAATACACATTCTTATTACCATTATCCTAAAGAGGTTAAATGATCAAAAAATACAGAAACATCAAGAAAAGGGAAAGAATTATTTGAGTATGTAACAAAAATATCACCCATTATCATCATGAAATTACAATAAGTAATTAATGCCCTTCATGCATTGATAATCAATCCAGTTGTTGACTACCCAATTTAACATCAAGAAAATATCCCATAGCTGATACACTTCCTCATGTCAAAACATCCATAGATTCCAAACAAAACATACTTGTAGTGTCTTCACAACCTATTGTGGAATAAATTCAAACTTTTAATAATCCCCATCAAGTTTCCCACAAGCCCATTATTTCAAAGTCATCTGATTATATTCCTTCACAACAATTACAAAATTTGTCTCATCCTCAATAAGTTCCCATTAAAACACAAACTATTCCATAAAGTTTGTGAATTACCCATTATAATATGTCTAAATGTCCATCTAATGTTCATCAAGTCTTATCTAATACACAAAAATATGTTCCAACTAATCAAAAATAGTTCCTAAGATAAAAACAAATGCTTTTTCCTCTACCATAATGATGTATTTATATTACACCTTCTAATTGTAATCCATACCAAGTTCCTTCCACTCAATTCCATTTTGAATATATAATTAATAATTATAATTTTCTAAGAAAAATTATTTATTCAAATCTAACTAATCCGAAATATAATTCTCAGACCTATAATCTTCCATCCACTTCCTAAAGTAATCTCTTTTCTTAGGAATTGTAAGTGATCAAAGATAACATTTCAGGATTACAAACCAATACCAAAAATAGAAAATAAAAGATGGATCATAAATTTTCATATTCATTTATTTATATTATTTTACATATACCTTTGCCATTTCACTTTTATATTCCAAAATTTGATAAATATAAATGAAAAGGAAATCGAAGAGATCATCTAAGCTTTTTCTTTGTTTCTTTCCAAGTGGTCAATTATGATAGTAACATACTACTTTGTTTGTTATCACATATTTTATATAGACCCATATTAGAGTGGTTCACACATATTCCAAAGGATTATGTTCCAAATTTTGATGACTTGTCTAATAAGATTGTCAAACATTTTTCATATAATATGGAACATGAGTTAACTATAGTATATTTATATGTTATCAAGAAAAATGGAGGTGAAACATTTGATGCTTATTATTAAAATATGGCATGAATTATATAGTATATTTTCATATACACTACCGTACATTGATCTAATTGATATCTTCATGAAAAATATGAATTTTGATATTGCACTCAATCTCATATTACAATGTCCAGACAAATTTGATGATATTATCATAAAGGGGGTTCAAATAGAGAGATCATTGATAGATAAAGGATTGATTAAAATATATTATTAAAATTAGTCTCAATTTAAATCTTCTAATTAGAATCAAAACAAAAAATCAACATCACACTCAGAACCAAGCATCAATGTCAAATCCAACAAATGTGGCAAACAAGCCAAAACCTTTTAACCATAGAAAAATATAGTTGGAAATTGTGTTATAGAGGTGAAAAATGTTCAAATGGTTCAATCACCACCCATACATAAGGAACCTCTTTATCAACCACTTAGGTTTTAAAGGAAACCTCCTCTAAGAGGGAAACTTAATCGATGTCAATTTTCCAAGTTGGGGGAACCTATTTAAATTATGTTCCAAAAAATTAGGGATGAAAATTTAATTGGATGGATGAACACTAATATTTTTGATGAATCTCAACCTAAACCAAATTGTTATAGGGATAATAAGTATTGTGAATATCATATAATTAAATAGCATACCATTCATAGGTTTGTACAACTTCAATATATTATAAAAGACTTGATTGGTAGAGAATAAATACAGTTGAATAATGTAGCATTTTCTAGTACTAGTCATGACATGTGAATATACAAAAATCCATTCCCATAACATAATACTAAATATCAAAATACCTCTAAAACATTGCTCAAAACACCCAACCCTACACATAGGTATTTTAAGTACCAACTTCAAGCACTCATTCACTCCACCATATAAGCTCTTTGGTCCAAATATCTTAGTAATTTTTAGGTACCTATGTGCACTAATAATCCATAATATATTTATTAGGATTAGGAGGTCAAAAGTTATGAATGAACCTTAAAAAGTTAGGCATTCATAATAACATAATACCAATCAAAATGAGTAAAAGGAAAATAATAGTTGTGACTAGAATCAAGGGTCTCAGGACAACAATGTTAACTACCATGCCATTTATTATAATTATAATACAATGCATTATGCCATATAACATCATATTACAACCATTACCATAAATCCTTGGTCTCATTCTAATAATTATCATCAAGGAAATCCCTCAATTGTAAGATCAAGTCCATCTTCCTAGGAGTTCCTTCATTTGATAATTCTCATCCTTGAGTGACTATTCCAAGACCTATCTATTCTAATTTAAATTTTGGAATTTATATCATTACTTGACATTTTGATTTTATAAATTGATGTTCAAATATTACCATTCAAGGCCTTAGTCAAAATCCACCTTCTAATTCTCATCTTACTTAAAATCAATCTAAATCCAAGTATATACCTCATGTAAAAAATCAAAATGATCTTATGGATCAGCTAAATAAGATTCTAGCATAGGTTTCCATTTAGATCTATTATGTACTTTTCAATTGCATAATGATGTCCTATATGAACTTTTAAGCCAGTCTCAAGTGC
Organism: Torreya grandis; assembly: GCA_037957365.1. Taxonomy (NCBI): domain Eukaryota; kingdom Viridiplantae; phylum Streptophyta; class Pinopsida; order Cupressales; family Taxaceae; genus Torreya; species Torreya grandis. Next base: position 548,053 of record JARHVA010005330.1, read on the forward strand.
CTAGAAATATTTCACTAGATAAATTTCAAGCATTAGTGGGACATTTATCTATTGGTCTAAAGTTGACATTTGGCCAAACTAATATATCATCCCTTGGGGCTTCTCACACAAATTATTTATACATTTAGGTTACAATTACCCATCATAATATCAAAAGAGTACTGATAGATAATTTAACAAGGCTTGACATTGTTCAACTAAAGCTAGTTATATGGTTAGGATATACTTCATAAGATTTAGAGAATGATACTATTACCATCAAGGGATATGATAAAATGGAGTGACAATATGTAATAATCATTTCCTTTCCTATCTAGGATAGATTTTTTATTCATAGTACCCTTTGTCAGGCTATTGATCTTGATTTTCCATACAATCTTCTTCTTAGTCATCTGTGAATTTATGAGATGTGTGTAACCATGCTTTGTTAATGTATTAAGTTTATTAATTTTGACATGGAGGTAAATATTCTTAGATATTTTCAACCCTATCAATACCAAAAACATTTATAAGTAAAAGGGAATCAATATACTTATCATTCTAGTATTACTCAGCCTATTAAAAAGGATAAGCAAGTCATGTCTAATCTACCCAAGTCTAATTATCTAGATGTTGACACTCTCATTTATTCTTCATAAAAATAATTTTTCCCATCATTAAGTTCATCTCATTCTAATATTCATGAAAAAAGTCTTGCTATATATAAGTTCAATGATGTATTTAATATAAATAAATTACCTAAATTTCCTAAGTCTTATGGTTGACCAAAGATGGAGTGGTACAATAAATGTATAACATCCTCTTTTACAAAACCTCTCTCATTTGTTCCAAGAAAGGGTTTCATTAAATAATATTAAATCTAAAACATGAGTCATGGTTATACAATGAGTATCTATCTCCTTATTTCTAGAATAAAAATACCTTGTTCCCAATAAAATCATAAACTATAATGCCTACAAAGGAAAAGGACTGTGGGGGAAAGATAAAGGTAGAATATATCCTATTATACCTATCAAAAATTATAATAAAAAAGGTATCAGATATAAGCCTAATTTTGTACCCACATATCTCCCAAAGGATCTACCTATGTAATAAAAGATGATGTTCCCAATAGTGACACATAGTCCTTTTATTGTATTTATGATGAGTTCACTAATACTAAATTGTTTGACACCCATTATATTATCAATATTTATGATGTTATTACCATTCTCCTCACACTCAATTATCCCAAACTTATTGATTAGGACCAACAAGACCATAATCTCATTCTTGATACATTCAAAAATGAAAAATCTATTACTAAATTCATGGGCTAAGAAAGGGCTTCCCTCTAGGTGGTCATAAGAAATGATTTGTATACACTTGGACCCTATGACCTAATTTAGGGAGTAATAAAATTCCTTTAGTCAAATAAAAATGAAACATTGAAATACATAAGTGAAAACCTTTTTGAGGCACTTTCGGATTAGGGAAAAATTTAAGAGAAAGATGTGTCCTTTGGTGAAAATTATCTTAGGTGCCATTGTATGGGGGAATTTGATCTCATTCATAGAAGTTTAGGAATCCACAAGCCCATGCCTATCACTCAGTATAGAAATCAAGGTTGAATATGATGATGAATTTGAGTGCATGGTTTTAGATAATCCACACTTGGTATCTCATTGGTTATTATGTAAAGGCAATGATTTTGAGTCTTTCTATATGGGTCCATCTAAAAATTCACATTTTGAGTTTGATGATAAACTACCTTATTTTCCTCCTATTATATATTATGTTTCCATGCCTTTTTTGGAAGACACAATAGAGGTCAACATTGGTACCTATGATTATCCAAAGATAATAAAGCTAGGTGCATCCCTTATTATAGAGAATCATGAATTACTCATTACCCTTATCATGAATCTCATTGACATATTTTCTAGGGTTTATTCATATATGTTAATTATGTATATATATATATATATATATATGTATGTATGTATATATATATATATATATATGTATATATATATATATGTATATATATATATATATATGTATATATATATGTATATATATATATATGTATATATATATATATGTATATATATATATATATGTATATATATATATGTATATATATATGTGTGTGTATATATATATATGTGTATATGTATATATATATATATATATATATATACATATATATATATTAGCTGTAGATCACTTGGTCATACATCTAGATGCAAATTTGATCAAGTAAAAGTTGAGAAAGATGCATCCATGATTTACTCTCTTGGTTAAAATTGAACTAGAAAAGTTACTAGCAACATGATTTATCAAGCCTATTCCATATGTAGATTGGATTTCCAATGTGGTACCAGTAAGTAAGAAGTCATTAAACATTTGTATTTTTATAGATTTTTGGGACCTAAACAAGGCTTGTAAAAAAGATAATTTCATGTTGTTGAACATAAACATGATTATGAACTCAACAATAGGTTACAAGATGCCATCTCTTATATATTGTTCTCAAGCTATATCCATATCAAAATTGCACTTGAAGATTAACATAAAATGACATTTACTACTCTATGGGGCATTTTTTGTTATCAAGTCATGTCATTTGGATTGAATAATTTTAGCACCACTTATCAAATAGAAATAATAGTCATATAATATGATTTTATGCATGACATTTTGTAATATTATGTCGATGACATTATAAGAAAATAAAAGACTCTTGTAGAACACCCAATAGTATTATGAATTTTTTTTGAAAGGATTTGAGAATATAATATACATATACATCCTAGTAAGTGTGTTTTCAGGGTTGTCTGGCAAATTGTTAGGATTCATTATGTCTCATAGAGGTATTGAAGTTGATCCATCTAAAGTTCAAGATATTACTAAAATATTGATTATTACTAATTTGAAGTAGCTTCATAGTCTATAAAAGAAAATCCATGCTATTCAGTTCTTCATTTAGTAGCTAGTCGATTGATGTTACCCTTTCACCCATCTTATGAAAAAGAGGAATAATTTTCAATGGAATGAAGAATGTAAAGAAGAATTTGAAAATATCAAGCAATATTTGGCTAATTATCCTATACTTGTAGCTCCATGATGGTAAAATCTTTCTTTTTATACATTTATGCAACTAATAGTGCCTTGAGGCAACTCTTATTTCAACATGATGATCATGAAAATGAAAGAGTTATTTATCTAAGTCAAACATTGTTTTCTTATGAGTAAAATTATACAACAATGGAAAAAACTTGTCTAGCATTAGTATTTGCTACTCAAAAGCTAAGATATTACATGCTAAATAATAAAAAAATGTTTATTACTAAAATAGACCCTTTGAAATATCTATTAACAAAGGCATATTTAATTGGTTGCATGGATTAATGGGTAATGATGCTCAGGTTAAGCACAAAATATACTGAGAGGGGGGGTGAATCAGTATATTATATATCTTATAAAACTTTCCCTTAATCAAATTAACTCAATCAAAAATTCAAGATATGCAATAAAACTCAGACAATAAACATCACGCAAGATAGAGAGAGACACCAGATATAACGTGGAAACCCAATGTGGGAAAAACCACGGAGAACAATCTCAAGTATATGAATGAGAACCAACCCAAACAATATTCGCAAGCCAAACTTGCAAGAGCACCATACCCCTTTGTCGAGCACCAACCTAGCTACTATTCATGAGCACTAACCTACATGAACACCATACCCCTTTACGAAGCACCAACCCATCTACTATTTGTGAGCACCAACCCACAAGAGCACCAACCTCATTGTGTATACCACACCTATCTCTCAATGTTGCTATATCAACAAATGATAGTTCAATACAACATCTCTTTCCTCTCTCTCACCTTTGCTCTTCTAAGCTAGATATAACAAATACAAATCATATTCAACTCTCACAATTAATCTTCTAAGCTAGATAATACAATATCAAATAAACCTCTTTCTTTCATATTTACAAATGGCTTCTTAAGCCTTTATTTATAGCTTTCTAAATGACCTTTGGCCTTCCCCCTTTGTGACCCTTCAATCCTCATGAAAAATGGTTCCAAATTTGTATGAACCTTCATATTCAAGCATTTAAAAAGTCATGTGGTGACCCTTCATTACCAAAAACGTCCTTCCATCTTTTGTCCTCATCTCGGTGACTTTTTGTATTCCTTAAAGTGTCCCTTCATGAGAAATTGAACCCTTCCTCTTTTGTCTTCACTTGGTGACTCTTGGTATTTCCCAAGATGACTCTTCATGGGAAAATACGTCCCATCCTTATTTTGTCTTTATCCCATGGCTCTTTGACTTCTCCATGGGCCCTTCTTTTGTCTCATATGCAACCAAAAATATATTCATTAATATTAAATAAATATTAACTCATATTAGCCAAGATATATTTATTACAAACAACATTAAATGTAATGGGGATTTTATCACCAATAATGCTAGACCTTTGACATCAATGTAAATATTTCCAATAATCTCCCCCTTTGTCCTTGATGGCAACCTCAATCCTATAATTACCACATCCTGTCACCTACACCTTTTATCATTTGAAAACATACAGTAACTCCCCCTTATTGTAGTAACCTATACCTATTCCCTGTACCTATTTTCTACACCTATACCTGTTATTCTCCCCCTTTGACATTAATGGCAAAGGGCCTACCTAGAGCTAACACTTAGCACCCCCTCAACTGATGCTAAACTTCAATGGCAAGAAGTAACGGAAATTACTTCCAATTGCTCTTGTAGATACTCAAATGTGTCTTTTGGTAGTGTCTTTGTGAAAATATCTACAATCTACTCTATAGTACTAATATATTCCAACTTAACTTGTTGATCTGCAACCCACTCTCTCAAGAAGTGATATCTAATGGGAATATGTTTTGTTCTTGAATGCATTACTAGATTTTTTGAAATATTTATAGCACTTGTGTTATCACAAAAAATGAAAATAGGTTCATTATACTTTACCTTGATATCTTCCAAAGTTTGCTTCATCCAAAGCACTTGAGTACAACACAATACTACTGCAATATATTTTGCTTTAGCTATAGAAAGTGATACTGAGTTCTACTTCTTTCTTAGCCATGATACTAAGCTATCACCAAGGAAGAAAGCTCCTACACTTGTACTCTTTATATCATCTAATCACCCTACCCAATCTAAATATGTATAAGCAACTAAAGTGAAATCTTTACCTATGGGATACCATAATCCATAATCCAATGTCCCTTTGATATATCTGAATATTCTTTTCACCAACTGAACATGACTATCTCTTAGAGATGACTGATATCTTGCAACCATACCTACTGCATGCATGATGTCTGGTCTCGATGCTATCAAATATAAAAGACTACCAATCATAGATCTATACAAAGATTAATTTTTTATAGGTGAATCTTCATCCTTTCTCACCTTATTTCTTATACACATAGGTGTGCCAACTGGTACAAAATCCTCAAAACCAAATTTCTTCAACATTTCCTTGGCATATTTACTTTGAGATATAAAAATTCCTTTATTTGATTGAAATATTTTTAATCCTATGACAAATTATAATTCTCCAGCATAGACATCTCAAATTCTTTTTGCATTCTATTAGAAAATTCTTTTGTCATCTTTTCAATATTTCCTCCAAAAATGATAACATCAACATATACCACAATAATCAATTGATGCTCACCTTCCATTTTGATGTAAAGATTACTATCATCAAATCCTCTCTTGAATTCTTGATCTTGTAGTTACTTATCAAGTCTTGCATACCAAGCTCTGGGAGCTTGTTTTAATCCATACAATGCTTTCTTCAATCTGCATACATGATTACTAATATTCAAGAGAATAAACCCCTCAGGCTGCTCAATGTAGACCTCTTCTTCAAGATTCCCATTTAGGAAGGCAGATTTGACATCCATCTAAAATACTTTGAAAATTTTAAATACTGCATATGCAAGAAACATTCTAATAGCCTCTAAGCTTGCTACTAGTGAAAAAGTTTCTTCAAAATCTATTCCCTCAATTTGAGCATATCCTTTACATACTAATCTTGCTTTATTTCTAATTAATTCTCCATTTTCATTCAACTTATTTCTACAAACCCATTTTGTTCCTATCACATTGTGATCTTTTGGTCTAGGCACTAATTCCCAAGTATCATTCTTTTCTATCTGATCTAATTCTTCATCCATAGCCTTAACCCAATGCTCATCATGTCTAGTTTCTAAAAAAATTCTAGGCTGAATTTTAGATAACAAAGAGAAATTAACTTGTTCAGATTCACTTACCATCATTCTTTTGGTGAAAATTCCTTCTTTTATATCCTTGATGATGTCAATTTCATTATGATTTTTTTAAACATATTTGGATGGAGTCTTGGTGCCCTTTTTCTCCTTCTCCTTTTCCTCATCTTCATCTGATTCTTCAAAGCCTTCCTCTTCAATGATTTCAGGAATGTCTACTGGATCATTGATTTTTTGTGTTCCATCTTCTTCTATCCTAACACTTGCACTTTCAAAAAAGTTCTTAGTTCTTTTGTTATAACATTTATAAGATTTACTTTTACAAGAATAACCAAGAAATATACCTTCATCTGCTCTAGATTAAAACTTACCAAGTTTTTCATCGGTTCTCTTTATGAAGCATTTGCTATTGAAAACTCTTAAATAATCAACTGTTGTTGGTTTGTCTTTCACTCATAAGGAGTCTTGTCACTATTGACTCTTAATAAAGATCTATTTTGAATATGTACTACTATACCAACTACCTCTCTCCAATATTTATTTGGTATCTTAGATTCATTTAGCATTGTCCTCACCATCTCCTAAATTGTTCTATTTTTCTGTTTAACTACTCCATTTTGTTGTGGAGTTTTGGTTGCTAAATACTATCTCTTTATTCCATAATCTTCACAAAACTCAATAAATTGATTTGACATGAATTCTCCTCCTCAATCTGATCTTAGACAGTTAATCTTCAGATTAGTTTCATTCTCAACTAATGATTTAAATGCTTTGAACTGTCTAAAGCTTCTGATTTTTTCTTTAAAAACATTATCCAAGTCATACGTGAAAAATCATCAATAAGCAACATGAAATATTTATCACCTTGAATACTTTGAGTCCTCATAGGTCCACATAGATCAGTGTGAACAAGCTCTAGCATCTGAGTGGTCGAGTACTCTTTTGTTTTGAACTGCCTTCTAGCCTGCTTCCCATGTCGATAAGGTCCACAAAGCGTGTTAGATGGCTTTGTGATCTTTGGAAGATTCCTGACTACTTAATTTTTTCAAATTTTGATAAGATTGTCAAAATTTATGTGCCCCATTCTCCTGTGCCATAGCCAACTTTCTTCAATCTGAAACAACATTTTTAACCTTTGATGTCTAATAGTATATATAAGTAATTACCTATTCTCTGAGCATTTGCAATCAATACATCTAAATATTTTCTTCTAATTTCACAACCTTTTGCATAAAACTTTAGTGTGTTCCCTTGATCACACATTTGACTTACACTCAAAATATTATGCTTAAGACCTTCTACATATAGAACATTTTCAGTTTTAGTTCTACCATTATCTAAACTTAGTGTACCTTTTTTGGTAATTCTAGCAGTAGTATTGTCCCCAAATTTCACTATGCCACCATTGATCTTCTTCAAGGTTATGAACTTGCTCTTGTCTCTTATCATGTGCCTCAAACATTCACTATCAATAAACCATGTCTTTTCTTCATTTCTTGCATGCAAAGCTGTCTGGACCAACATAGAGCCTTCAAATTATTTCTTTTGCGATGTCTAAACCTTTTTTTTGATAAATGGAGCCCTAAAACTCTGGTCCTTCTTGACTAACTCAAACATGCTTCTACAATACCAAGCTATGTGTCCAAATTTATTACACTTGTAACAAATTATGGTCTCTTTATCAAAGCTTGATAGAGGAGCAAAAGAGTTATAGCTTCTACTTGACTCTACATGACCTTCCTTTTCCTTATTTTTGAGATTGTTAGCTCTTTTTCTAAATTATAATTTCTTATGACCATATCCATTATAATAAAAATAGTAACCATAAAAATAGTACATGTTTGTGAATCTTTGCCCTGATTTTCTTTTATAGCTTTGTTCTTTCTAGCCTTCATTGTCCTTTGTATCATTCACTCTTTCCCTTCTTATTTCTTTATTTGTAAGAGCTTCAACATAGCTCTTCTTCTTTTCAAAATTGATACTTATCTTATCTGATATTGTCTTTTGGCTTTCTAATATCTTATTCATCATATTAGTGTTATTCTCAAATTTTGAATCATTGACTATTTTATTATTGACTGCTTTCTCAATCTCTTCTTTTAAAGAGAAAATTTTAGTAACATACCTTTCACATTCTTTTCTTGATATTTCCAACTGTGCCATCAGATATTCTTCATTTTTCTTGGCTTCTTCAAAGTGCACTTGTAGATCTTCAATTATCTCCTTCGACTCTTTTTCATTTTTCATGATTTGATGCTTCAATCTTCAATTTTTCTTTTCAATAATTTTCAACTCTTCTAAGGCACACATGAGTTCTCCTTCCATATTCACTTTGGCTTCATCCTCTTCTTCTTCTTGATAAACTATTCTTTTTCTTGTAGAGGCACTTTTATTTATCACCATCTTGTGCTTTCCTGATCTACCTTCAAGCTGTAAAACTTTTTCCAAAAGGAACCTGCTCTAATACCAATTGTTAAGCATGGAATATACTGAGGGGGGTGAATCAATATATTATATATCTTATAAAACTTTTCCTTAATCAAATTCACTTAATCAAACATTCAAGATATGCAATAAAACTCAAACAATAAACATCACACAAGATAGAGAGAGACACCAGATATAACGTGGAAACCCAATGAGGGAAAAACCATAGAGAACAATCTCAATTATATGAATGAGAACCAACCCAAACAATATTCACAAGCCAAACTTGCAAGAGCACCATACCCCTTTGTCGAGCACCAACCCAGCTACTATTCATGAGCACCAACCCACAAGAGCACCACACCCCTTTGCCGAGCACCAACCCACAGGAGCACCAAACCCTTTGTGTACACCACACACCTATCTCTCAATGTTTCTATATCAACAAATGATAGTTTAATACAACATCTCTTTCCTCTCTCTCACCTTTGCTCTTCTAAGCTAGATATAAAAAATACAAATCATATTCAACTCTCACAATTAATCTTCTAAGCTAGATAATACAATATCAAATCAACCTCTTTCTTTCATTTTTACAAATGGCTTCTCAAGCCTTTATTTATATCTTTCCAAATGGGCTTTGGCCTTCCCCCTTTGTAACCCTTCAATTCTCATGGAAAATGGTGTAAAACTTGTATGACCCTTCATATTCAAGCATTTTAAAAGTCATGTGGTGACCCTTCATGACCAAAAATGTCCTTCCATCTTATGTCCTCTTTTTTCCTCATCTTGGTGACTTCTCGTATTCCTTAAAGTGTCCCTTCATGAGAAATTGCACCCTTCCTCTTTTTTCTTCACTTGGTGACTCTTGGTATTCCCCAAGATGACTCTTCATTGGAAAATGTGTCCCATCCTTCTTTTATCTTTATCCCATGGCTCTTTGACTTCTCCATGGGCCCTTTTTTTGTCTCATATGCAACCAAAAATATATTCATTTATATTAAATAAATATTAACTCATATTAGCCAAGATATATTTATTACAAACAACATTAAATGTAATGGGGCCTTTATCACCAATAATGCTAGACTTTTGACATTAATGACAATATTTCTAATAGCTCAGTGAGTTTAACATAGAGTACACATCAAAAAGATATGAAAGGATTGTTGGGAGAAGAAAATGGATAGTAAAGCTGCGTAGGATATTCTTCTGATATTTATGCATTATATATTTAGTTTGTCAAATATATGTATATTTTTTCTTATCTCCATGACTTGTAATAGGTTATAATATGAATATAATCTTATTTTGGTGCCAAGTATTAGAATAATATGAATATTCGTAGACTAAAAATGACTATATATATATGTATGTTTGTATGAAGAATAGAGGTCTACTTTTGAAGAGATCAATAGGGACTATTTTGGTTATAATTACCTATTATATTTATTATTTTGTTCCTTATGTGTGTTCTCATGTTTAATTTTTAGCTTATTTATATCTAGTTTAATTTGAATGTTGTGTAAATGTTAATGAAACACTGGTTATTCATAATCCCTATCTAGTGCAAAATAATTCATCTTCACTATGCTTCTATTTTCTTAACTTGATAATGAATTCTCTACACTATCATGTGCACTAAAGTAAAACTTATCTATCCTCATCTATATCATGTTTTGATGCTTCAAGTACCTCTACTAATAATGGTTTGGTGAGCATGGAAACACTCCTTCTAGAGGAAACTATGCTAAGATGGTTATCAAGGTAGAGAGATATTGAGACATGGTTAGATCAATAAATATGTAATTTTTCCAAATAAAAATCCAAATCGACTAGTCTTACCACACAAGAAATCATCCAAAAGCATATCTATGGATAGATTTAACAAATATTTTGGTGTGATTTACCAAAATTTATAGCTAATTGGTTAGTGAAATTGGAGTACTATTGTTTTAACCCATAAACAAAATAAACAATCATCTGGACTGAAGAAAAGATATACTAGTTACAAAATTTGGAAACTAATTAGATGAGGGTAATATATTATTGAGTTACTACCATAATAGATGGATATATCACTGAGTTTGAAAAATAAGGATGCATAGATTTCAAATCTACATAGGACTTATTTGTCTAAATAATTAGAGGAAAATTTTTGTAGTGACTACCTCTCCTTATGAATATGCTGGTTGTGGACAAAGGCATGGTGCCTAATCTAGCCAATATGGAGTAGTCACTTTACTCATATGGGGGTGTGTGTGATATGATGGTGAATGATGGTTAGATGAGTAAGTAAGGCTTGAACCTAAATCCAAAATGGAGACACAATGGAATAAGATTTAGAAGAAAAGTCTAGATTTAGAACCTAAATTGCAATAAAAAAATAGATGGAATAAAAAGAAGAATACCTAGGTAGTTGTGAGTAGAGGTAAGAGTAGTAATACACTAGGTGATGATTGAGTAAGAAGATGTGATGAGTGTGATTAATGAGAATAAGAATGAAGGATGAATAAATAAGATGGTGAATGATATAAAATATAAAGAAGTGACAAATAATGATATGAAGAAGAGATGTTTGAAGAAGAAGGTAAGAATAGTATAGCAGTAGAATAGATAGATGATAGATGTAGTGAACAACTAAAATAATGAGTAATATCAGAAGGACATGAAGAGTTTAGTAAAGAATTAGAAAATTTTCCTAAATTAATCATAGGTTCAAGCATAAAATAAGAAGTTATAGGAAATAACCATTCACCATAAGAGCACACATCCCCATACCCCAATATTTTATATTTAAGTAGAAGTTTTTAGCCTGGTGAATAGGAAGATAATAATTGGGAAGGTCCATTATTAGAGAAAGTGCATTTTTTGGTATTGAAATTGAAACAACATCAATTCTAAAGGATTTGAAGGTAATGGGCTTATTGAAATTAAAAAAAAAAGATGAAAATATAAAAAACCAAAGTGTGCAAGTTAACTATCTTAGTGCATGGAGTAGTACACAGGCAAGATCACCTAGAATATAGCCTCCTCTTGTAACAACTACACAACATATTTTATCTAAACTAGTTTACATAATGTCTCATTTAGGATGATTCATAAACCTATAAGTGTATGATGGATCTAAGTAACCTAAATAGTAATTGCTAACTTGTGAAATGAGATGGAAATCTAATGGAATTACTAATGAAGCTATCAAAAAGTGTGAGTTAGTTGGGGTACTAAATGGAAGAGAGGTTGATTTCATGTACCAAAGATAAGTTTAATAGGAAATTATACAAGATGTTAAGGATTGGATTGATGTAGAATTCAAGATAAAGAAATGCACTTTTTAGATTATTTAGGACTTGAAGGAAATAAGGTAGAAGGTGTATACACATAATATTTTCAAAATTTTATCAAATACTGACACTTTACATCTTGCAGGAACCCATCAAGACTTAATATCTCTAAGTGCATGCCTTAAGGGGTGCATTGGGAAAGGGGTGGGTAGACCATTGATGCTTTGAAATATTGTTGTCCCTTATTCCCATAATATTACCAATTCGACCAGATCTAAAAATCATTCCCTAAGATATTTCTCATCCTTTGGATACTCAAAGCTTTTCCTCTTTCCATCCCTCCTTTTATTTCCTTAACACCATTTTGGTTAATTAGTTGTAATAGGTTTATTGGGTCAACCCAGTACAGTTCAGGGGTTTTTTTCACTTTATTGGCTTGTTAACCTTTCAACTAACCTAACTCAAACCTAGTGAATTATTCCTAAAAATACATTAGGTCGTCTAGGTTGACCTTGTATAGTTGATGTTCCTAAAAAGATTTAGGGAAGGATCCACCTATATATACAAGATCATTTTTCTCATTATTGATATGTGTAATCAATAATTTATTATTCACTTGCACTTCTTCACAATCTACTCTTCCACCATTCTACTTTAAAAGACTTAGCTTAAGTTTCTTATTTGGAGAATCTAGTCTAGTGATAAGTCTTGGATGCTTTGTAGTTTATTAGCAATACTTAAAAAACACAACAACCTCTTGTGAAGCTCATTTGGTCAAGGGAGATATTGAGTCTTAATGCATTCATATTTAGGTAAGTACATTATAACTTTGTTCTCCTCTCTTTTAGTAGATAGAAGTAACATAAGTGTTGGCTCGAATAATGCTATCTTTCATATTTTATGTATTAGGGTATTACTCATAATTACATTAATTGAATTTCCCTGTACATTTTTGTTTTATTATTTCTAACCCCCACTTTGTGACATAAGATTTGGTGTGCACTAGATTAGATTTTCTTTCTTGTTATTAAAATAAGTGAATATTTTAAACCTTAAGACTGCATTAAGGTTGTTGTATGATTATGTTAGACTATAGACTTTGGAACCATTCTTAGCATGCTATGTTGTGACAAGTGATCCCCTAGTTAGGTCTAACAGATCCCCATATTGGTGATGCTCTCACTTAACTAGTGTATCCCCAATAAGAAGTGTAGGTATATTCTATCTTCTATGAGGTAGGATTGATTTATAGACATGATGCATTTTTGATTGCATACATTATGGTGAACTTGACATTAAAATAACCCTTTAAGGATTTATCTCACTTATTTCATTCTTTTGATCATCATTTTTATCATATCTTTTGACATACTAGATCAATTTTATCAGCCCAACTATTTTTATCTATGCATAGGTTTTTATGAATAGGTAACTAGATTGACCTAGTCAACCTAGTATAGGTTTTTAACCTTTAGACACCCAATTTAGCCTACTATATCGACCTAGTTGATCGCTTATAGTTTCAAACTTTGTAGTAGGTTCATATATAGCTTGATCAATCATGTCAACCTAATTTGTAAGATTCTCAAGCATACCTCAGGTCTTCATCATAAATATTTCTTCATTACATCTTTGATCCACCAAGGTTCCTTTCATAGTTTTCAATATTCAAAACTTCCTTTGCATAGTCAACTAGATCAACACTACTGACCTAGTTATATGTTTTATGTTATCTAAAATAACTAGATCAACCCTATCAACCTAGTTCATTTTTATACTTTGATTCCATAGATTAAGTTCAACCCTATCGACCCTATTCTATATTTTGTGCATATAGTGTCAACACTATACCTTGTTTCAAATTTAGAATTAACCTCATATCTGTTAATAATTAATTCACACTTTCTTTACCTATTTCTTGCATGTTTGAAATAGATCACATAGTCTAATTAGGGGATTTTAATTAATCACTTAGTTTCACTATTTCTATTATATGCACAAATGACCAAATAAAAAAAACATAAATAATCACTTTAATATATTATCTACCCTAAGCCAACCTACTTGGATTTCATTACCAAGGGGGAAGTTGACTTAATGCTCTGGTCAAATATAAATCATGGTTAATGGTATAATTTGCCTAAGCACCCAACACCCTTATTTATGTAATGTGTGAAGTGAGGGGGTAGGCCCCAATACCAAGCCTGTATCATTTCCACTATAGTCCCTTTTATCCCAAACTACTAAAAATCATCTTTAGAATGATATCTAGTACCTTGCTTACAACCAAATTCTAATTACATTAAAAATCATTTATTAATAATCTAATAAACATCTTAGAATGACCAATTAGTTATCTCTGTTCTTTTCAAGTTGATTGGTTTATCTTTTCTCAATTGTGTGTGTAAAAAATTGTATTAAATAACATTAATGCAAGGTTTTGTATTGTGTGCCTCAATTATATTGGCTAGGGTTGATCCAATTGATTGTCTATTTCCTTTTATCTCTTACTTTCCTAGATTAGCTAAAAAAATTATTTTTGTTTCAACTTATAACTTGTTATCATCTTTCTATTTGTCCCTCTCTAATGTACTAGGTTAACCCAGTTGACCATGTGTCCTTTTTAGCCCCTGTTCACTATATTGTATCGACCTACTCAACCCTATATAATTTGTATCTCCTTTTTAATCTTTTTTCCCTCTATTCATTGTATTGAATCAACCTAGTTATCCCTATATAGTTTATAGGTCCTTTTTTAAGTGCTTAGTCAACCTAATCAACCTTTTACTATTTTTTTCTTTTCTTATTTGTCAATTTAATTCCCTATCTTTCCTATTTTGCATTTTTTCATCTCTCTTCAATAAAAATGAAGTATACTATCATAATATTGTTGGATATCTTAAATCCATTTATATACTATATGGGATGTTCATTTCTCCCTCTCTTTTCCTCCCAAGATCACCATCACTCTTGGAGCACCTCTTCTCCTTCATCCATGAACTATAATATGGTGCAAATAACACCTCAACATGAAGTTGATGGATCTGATCCTTTCTATACTTACCAATAAACTCTTCAAAATATTCAAACCAATATGGGAGTGATTGATACAATTTTACTTAATAATCCCACTAATAATCCATCTTCTTCCAATCCTTTCCATAATACTAAATTGGGGAATGCCCTTATAAACATCAACCCACATCCCAATACAACACAAATTTTAGCCCAAGTCATTCAACAAATGAAAATTATGAAAAAATTTAATACCAACTAAATTATGCAACTTAAATAACATCTAATTAATGTGGCTAATCAACCTCCAACTATTCATCCTCAAGCTAAGGCTAATTATATTCCTCCACCTATTAGGGATGCCTCAGGTAATTTTATTCCTCAACCCAAAATGAGTAACAAGATGATTCAAACCATTCAAAATGAGACTTTATCTCCCTTTATTATTTCCATTGATATTGGTAACACATCTCCAACTATCAAATATGATTGGACTAAGGACCCTGTTTCATTTCTTAAATCCTTTGGAAACCTTTACAAAGAATGGATCTAAACTAATACATTCCCCACTACTAAAATTTTAGTCAAACTTTTTATTGGTAATGTATTAGAATGGTATAATCAACTATCCCAACATTATATTTGGCAAATTGAATATTTGGTTAATCCTTTAGTTAAAGAGTTTCAACACAATGATTTTCCTAAAAATTATCTTAGCCACTTCATTAATGCTAATCAATCTCCAACTGAATCAGGTCATGAATTTATCAAAAGATAGAAATATTTAGCTCATAAATGCAACCATAACATGACTGATGATAACTTATTCAAACTCTTTATCATAGCTTTAACTCCCACTCTCAAATATAAGGTTCAAACCTTTGCTCCTTAAATACTTAATGAATCTCTTAATCAAGCCAAGCATCAAGAATTTATTATGAAGCAAGTCAAACTTAATCCTAAACTACTTAAAGGATCTTTCCAAATATCTAATATTGTCACTAACAATGCTCTACAAACCAAACAAGGAGTTTCCAAGACTGATGCTCTTCACCTTCTCATACACCTCTTTCAGTTTAGCAAATTAAACAATTTTTACCACCCTCAAAACCTTTAATATATCCCAATGCTCCTCCTTAGTGGTATGATCCCAATCTATTTTGTTGGTTCCATGCTAACATTTCACATTCTCATGAATATTGTAGAGGGATCAATAAATTTTCTATCTCGTATATGCTTTGTGATTCATTTAATCATGAAGTTATGATCAATATTCATCACCAAGAATACATTATTGCTTCCCAAAAATGGCAAACTTGAAAATCTTCTACCTCTAATAACCAAAAATATTATTCTAATAATAAAGCAAATGTCAAGGATGCTTGTGCCATTGATGCTAATTATGACTAATATTATAATGACTCTCAATATGTCAACACTACCAAGGTCAATTATCATCATAAACTAGCTCACAAAGATCTTGTTACCAAGCCTAAAAATCCATCTTTATAAGAACAACTTAAAGATAATGCCACTACTAATGTTGATTCATAATCACCTAAGGAAAAACTCCCTCCTTCTGATCCTCCAACCACATTTATACCTTCCAAAACTACTTTATCTTCTAAACTTCATGTTTGTTCTTCTAAATCTCATTGGAATTTTCTTAAAGAACCCAAATCTATGCCTTGTAAGATTCTACTTATGGAGTTGGTTCACCCTTTACCCTATCATTGTAAATTCCTTATGTAATAAATTCAACAAATTAAAGATCCATCCTCCATCAATGAAGAACCACCTTCTATTGATTCTTAACCTACTAATGTCAATAACATTGAAACCTTGTGTCCTTCTTCCAAGCCCTCTATTGAATTCCTTAAGGAGGACATGATCAATGATGAAATTCTTTTTCATATTGATGATCCACCACTCTTTATTCATGTAGTCATTAATACATCTCTTATTCAAAAAATATTAGTTGATGAAGGATTTGGTATTAATGTTACATCCTTATGGCTTATTCAATAACTTGGTTATAATAAGGATCATCTCATGAAAACCCATCTCACTTGTCATGGTTTTGACAAGACAAATCAAAAACCACTTGGTTGTATCTGGCTTCCAATAACCATAGGACCTAAAATAGTTCAAACTAAGTTTATGCTCCTTGATCTTCCTTTATCTTACAACATACTCCTTGGTTATCCATTGACTCATCAAATGAGGGCCATTATTTCTTTTGATAGTCAATGTGTTAAATTTTTAAATCATGGAAAATGGTACAAACATGAAACTAACCCCAATCTATGGAGCATTTAGTTTCCTAATCCTAAACCTCAATATCATATTCCTATAAATACTCAGATTAACAATGCTCCTTTACTTGAATTCATCAACATGAATCCTAATTTACAAGTTACTCTTGTAGATTCTGACGATGATGAGCCCAATGATTTTTAATATACTTGAAATACTACCAAGTTACCTTCTTATTTTTCACAATGGCTTCTTCCTTCTCTATTACCAAGAGACTATATTATTCCTCTTATTAATGAGATTACCTAATTCCCCCTATAGATAGTGCTCATGAGCCTTATTTACTAGAATATGTCTTTACTTGCAATGATTTTAGAGTGGCTAAATTATTTCAGGATCCTCTCATCATGTCTCCTCATACATTCAATAACATTGGGATTTCACCATATAAAACTCCCCCTAATTCTCAAGCATGTATAATTTCTCCAACATATGATGACAACTATGTCATGGCCCAAGCTCAATCTAAAGACTTGGATGTCCAACATTACTAGAAAACTTTATCCCAAATCCATGTTTTTAATTAGGATGTGCATACCATTTCTATGGATCATACCTTACATCTTAAGGGTCATGTACCTCCTCTCAATTATCCTCTTATTGATATTCCTTGGGTGGTATATAAAATTATACCTTTTGAACCTCTAGAATTTCTTACACCATTGAATCCAATCATTACATCTAATCCTTCTCCTGTCTTTAAATCCACCAACACTCTAATCTCTTCTACTCCATCTACTTCTTTGACTCCTAAAATTACACTAGATGCTAAGGAAATCGATGTCCATCAGATTCATTATGAGTATGATAATTATGGAAATAAAATTCTTGATCTTAACTTAGATGTTGATTATTATGGTCCTCTTCTTACCTTGCCCAGTGATGAAGTTATTCTTTAGTTACTTCATGCTCGAGAACCTCAACTTCCTCAACAACATCATAAACTTAGAAACTTTAAAACTAAAAATCCTTGCTTCAACAACTTCATTACTAGTATTGATCCTAAAACACATCCAATTTCATCTTTACCTAATACACCATACCACTTTCAATATGGTAATGCCATGCTTATCAAAGAAACCACTTACATCAAATATGGTACAACATCTTGTCTTCGATTGATTATAGTTTTTTGAGAGCTCTAACCTATTAAACATGTTAATTTTAGCTTATTATTTTATAAATATCATGATGCTTTCACTTGGTCTTACAAGAGCATGCCTAGAATTGACCCTAGCATTGTGGTGCATAATATCATCACATATCTTGATGCTAAGCCTATGCATCAAAAACAAAGAATTTTTTTTCCCTAAGTTTCAACTTTATGTCATATGGAAATAGTAAACTTACTCAATGCTAAATTTATCAAACCAATGGATTATTCTAAAAGGGATTCTAAAATTTTCCCCATTCAGAATAAAATCACTATGGTTATTCACATTTATATTGATTTTTGAAACCTTAATCTTGCTTGTTCCAAGGATAACTTCCCCTTAGCTCTAATAGATGACATCATTGATTCCATGAATGGTTATGAAATTTTATCTCTTATGGATGGTTTCTCATGATACAATCAAATTCATATCACTCCTGAGGACCAATATAAGACTACTTTCACCATAGAATGGGGAACCTATTACTAAATCAAAATGCCCTTTAGCTTAAAGGATATTAGAGCCACTTACCAATGAGTGATGACTCATACATTTCATGATGTCATTCAAAAAATTATTGAAACCTATGTGGATGATCTTATTGCTAAATCCAAATATCATAAAAATCATCTCTTTGATCTTGATATCATCTTTGATCATCTCCTTAAATATAAAGTTAGAATTAATCCCTAAAAATGTGTCTTCAGAATCATATCTAGTATATTTTTAACATTCTGAGTCTCTCTATGTGGTATTGATGTTGACCCCAGCAAAATTAGTGCTATTATTAGTATGCCCATTCCTTATTCTATTCCTAACATTTATACTTATTTAAGCATGATTAGGGACATTAGATGATTCATCCTTAAAATGGCATATTGAACTCACTTCATCAATTCCCTTTTCAAGAAAAGTACTACTTTAGGATGGATGGATCCATGCCAAAAGTCTTTAATAAGATGAAATATTCATTGCTTCATCCACCTACACTTCATCCTCCTTCTAACGATAAACCTTTGATTCTATATACTTCTTCCACACCTATTTTAGTTGGGGAATGCTTGCCCAACAAGATGATACAGGAAGAGAGTGTGATATCTAATATAATAGTTGATGCCTCATTGACTATGAAACATTCTATACCAAAATTGAGTGTGATTGCCTCACCATCTATTTTTATAGCTAAAAAGCTTTATCACTACATGATTTACCAAACTAATTATTCCAACCCCCTTCATCTTTTTTTTATCTAAAGCCTTTCTTTTTGGAGATAGAATTGGTAAATGGATAGTATTACTTATGGAATTTGATCTTTGCATCATCACTCAAAAAGATGTTAAGGGAAAGTCATAGTTGATCAACTTACTGTATCTCCCATTCTAGCCACTTATTCCCTTCAAGATGATCTTCTAGATGATAATATACTTTACATTGAAGGTCTTAATCAAGTTATCTCTCTTAAATATTATTTTCATATCTTTACTACCGATCTTGAAGCTGATCAACTTGAATAACCTTCCACTCCCTCCAGTACTATTAAACCAAATGTAGCTATCAAGGAGTTTTTGGAAATTAATGCTAACTTATATGAGGATACTTGGACCCTTCACTTTTATGGGGCTAAATGCATTCAAGGAATGAGGGAAGGTTTCATTATCATAAGTCCTAATGGTAAGATCATTCCTTTACAATTCTAATTCACCTTTTATGTCACCAATAATATGGCTGAGTATGAAGATCTTATATTAGTCATAAGAGCTACTCTTGATTTAGAAATTCAATACCTTCATTCTTTAGGTTATTCTCAACTTATTTTCTATCAAGTTAGTGGTGATTATCAATGTAAAAGTGAGAACCTTGTTACCTATCATCAAATTTTGACCACTTTTGCTAAGTAATTTATCTCTTTCACTATTGAGCCTATTCCTAGAGATCAAATTTCCATTGCTAATTCTCTTGCCTCTTCAGCTTCTCTATTTCATCCACATCAAGTTATTTCTAATCCTTATTTACTTTTACAAATAAGAAAATCCACATCTTCAATTTAATCACTAGATTTACTTATCTATCATATTGAGGTTTTTACCATTCAATAAAGCCCTTGGTATAAAGACATCATTAAATTATTAGAGCACAAAATTTATCCTCTTAATTTAGATTCTTGTGAAAAGACACGTATTCACAAACAAACTTTCAAGTATGTATTTTGACATAACATCCTTTATTTTTGTAATGTTAAAGGTACCTTACTCCATTGTGTTATGCAAGATGAGGTTCCTCCTCTTATTGAACAAGCACATGGGGGCATTTGTGGTGGTCACTATAGTGGGCATGCTATAACATGCAAATGCCTATGTATGGGTTACTTCTGGCCTAATCTCAAAAAGGATGCAATTTAATATGTTAAAAATTATACTCCTTGTCAACTTCATAATGATCTAATCCATTCACATCCTATCAAAATTCAAACTATCAAATCTCCTTGGCCATTTTCCACATATGGATTTGATCTCATTAGTAAACTTCCTCAATCCCAATATGTTCATATCTTTATCATTTCCACTACCAAATATTTTACCAAGTGGGTAGAAGCCATGCCCCTCATTAACATCATTGGTCCTACCATTTCCAAGTTTATTCTTAACCAAATTATTTTCCACTTTGGTTTTCCCAATAACATTATTTCTAATAATGGTGTTAATTTCAATAACAAACATGTTAAACAACTTTGTGATAAATTCAAGGTCAATCGCAAATTTTCCATGCCTTATCATCCATAATGCAATGGTCAAGCTGAGACCACTAATACAATTCTCGAAAAAATTATCCAAAAAATAATTTATGAAACTTGTATGGATTGGAATATTCATTTTGACCCTAAACATTAGGCCTATTGGAATAGCATACATACTACCATTGGGGCAACTCCATCTTCTCTAGTCTATGGTTCTGAGTCAGTCCTTCCTTTAGAAGTTGAGCTTCCCTCTCTTCATATATATCTTCATGGCATTATTCCTAATGAATAACTACATGAATCTCACCTTCATGCCCTTGATTTATATGATGAAAATCATCTTTCTACCTTGCAACACAACCACCAATACAACGCTCACATCACTAAACAACATAACAAATGTGCTAAAGTCCACACTTTTAATGTTGGTGATCTTATCCTTAAATTAGATTACACACATGATAAATAAGGTAAATATGCCCAAAAATAGTGGGGCTCATATGTAGTTGAATATATTATTGGTTCAAGCACCTACTATCTTCAAACTAATGAAGGCCATGTTTTCAAAGAGTGTAACAATGCTCAATTCCTCAAAAAGTACTTTGCCTAAACATTTACTTCTTGTCATGTTTTTTATCTATATCTATTTAACACTTTTTTTAGGTTACCTAAGCATGGATTTCTCCCTTTATAATAGTTTCATCTTTTTTTAACAAAACCTTCAGTCTTCCCTTTTGGTCTTTTGGTTTCTTGATGTACCATAGTCTTCTTTAGCTTCTTACATTTTCTCTTATTTTTGGCATCCCTTGGGTTTTTATTTTGTGATTTACTTTGTAAGACCACCATCTTTGATCTATTTTTATCTTTCATTGTTGTTTCTTGCCAATGTTAATTTGGCATCCCTTGGGTTTTTCTATTTTGAGTTGCTTTGTAAGACTAAAGAGAGGACTTGACATACCTCATAAAGCTACCATATCTTTAATTTATCTTATCCTTATTTTATAAAATTTTAGTGTAAGATTGTATATAGGAACTAAACCTCCTCATAAAATTACCTCCTTTTCATATTATTGATCCTTGCTCTCAACTTTAGCTTTTTCTTCTTTTTCTAGATGAAATTTTCACAATAATTTATGTCAGCACGTTTTCCTCCATTTACTTCATTATTATAATAAGGAATCATACCTTTACTATTCTTGCATCTATTTTTGACCTTTATCACATTTTTTTATTTAAAGCACTTCAAATTGTTCCATGTTTTGTTCCTCTTTATTTCCCCTTCCTTTCATCTCCACATCGGATAAAACAAGGTCAAAGTCAAGATATCAATTTTATTTCACATAGATTTAGGAGACTCTTAGATCCCATGCTATTTTAAGTTCTCTCTCTTAAAAACCTTTTCCCAATTATTCAAATGAAAGTCATATTTATCTCCCGTGTTTGGTTTTCCACATCTGTATTGAGGAGGAATATAAAATCCCATCAATAAAGTTAAAATCCAAATCATTTGAAAATAAAAAGTGATGGTATCTAAAAGGCAACATACAAATCTTAAAATTTAAATTCACATCAAAATATGTGATTATAATTGCATCTCCTATTTATAATAAAAAATTAAACTCTACAATTGGCCTCAGATAAAGTTGAGGTCCTTTGGGGTGTAGTAGGCTAGTAGATTAGAATAGAGGATTTCAAAAAAATCTATGGTGCTACCTAATTTTTCATGCAACTACCCAATCTTAATAGTATACTGATGGCTCTATAAGGGGTCTTGAATAATGAGGAACACATCATGGGGAGGTAGGTCTATTTTAATTTTCATGAATATAGCCTTCATGGGATAATATATATACTCTATTTATTGACCTAAGACTTGTGTGGCTAAGAGAAAGTTTTCATAGTCCTTAAGGTCAAAAGTCCTCTTGGTTTGACAAACCTAATTTGAGTGTCTTGACTTCGTTAAATAGTTCCTGTACCTTAGTTTTTCCTTCATTCTCCCCTCCACCCATTTCATTTCCCCCTTTGATAGGAAAATTATGATTCTAAATCTATTTTCCCTTCTTCTTAAATTCCTTCTTCACCTCTTAAAAACTTGCTAGCATTATATTGTTTTAGTTTCATCTATCTTTAGAGTGAAACAACATGTTTGAGCAACTATGGATTTCTTCTTTATTTACACCATGCTTTACATTTCTACACTTAATTTACTTTCCTTTTCCCATTTTTCATGATTAAACTATCTTGATATTATAAACACCTGAGTTTGTACCCTTTTTTCTATTGTTGAGTGAGGTTGGATTGTTACTTCTCACTTGATAATGTTGTTTTCCCTTTTATGCATCCTTTTTGCATTGATTATTAATATGTGGATTGTTACTTCTCACTCATCAATGTTGTTTTACCATTTTTTTCTTCTTTCACCATTGATTTAATTTGTTTTACTATCCTATTTTACATGTATCCTTGGTTTGACTTGGTGAGTTTGCCTTTCTTACTTAAGGATAACTTGTTTGAGTTTTTTGGTCTTTAGTAACTTTGGATTTTTAGTTACCCAATTTACTCTTGTTGTTTAACTTGGTCATTTGGTCTAACATAGTACTTATCACACTAGCTTTCCAAATTTCCCAAGTATGTCCCATCCTTATAACACCAATTATCTTGGCTTTTTTTGTGTTTGTTTATTTTTGCTCTTTAGTTTTTTATTCTTGGGTTTGTCAAAAGTAGTCTTTGTACCCTACATAATCAAAACTAACAACACAAAAAATAACCATCCCAAAATAAAGGTAAGCTAAGGTATGCATTTCATTTAATTTTTAGATATTTAATTTCTATATTAGTTTCCCTTTCAATCATTTACTTTCAATTATTTTTGCTTTAAAATATTACAATTTTTTTTAGCATCAATGTTGTGTGTTACTATGTTCTTTCTCAAAGCACCATACCCTATTACACCTTAGTGACATGTGATGAGATTTGTGTGGGCCATATGTATACATAATATTTTCGAACTTTTATCAAATATTGACACTTTACATTTTGTAGGAACCAAAACTCAATCTCTCTGAGTACATGCCTTAAGGGGTGCATGAGGAAAGGCATGGGTAGACGTTTGGTTCTTCACAAGATTTGTGTCCCTTATTGCCACATTATTAACAATCTAACCAGAACTCAAAATCATTCCCTAAGCTATTTCTCTTCCCTTGGATACTCTTCTAATCTTTTCCTCTTTCCATCCATCATTTTCTTGCCTTAACTCCCTTTTGGTTAGTTAGTTATACTAGGTCAATTGGGTTGACCTAGTATAGTTCAAGGGTATTTTTCACTTTCTTGGCTTGTTAACCTTTCAGTTAACCTAACTCAAACCTAGTGAATTATCTCTAAGAACACACTATGTCAACTAGGTCAACCGTATACAATTGACATTCTTGAAAGTATTTATGACAAGATCTACCTATATATACAATATCATTTTGGTCATTATTGATATGTACAATCAAGAGTTATTATTTGATCATGCTTCTTCACAATTTGTTCTTACACCATTCTACTTGAGGAGACTTAGCTTAGGTTTATTATTTGGATAATCTAGTCTTGTGGATAAGTCTTGGATGTTTTGGCCTTTCCTATTGATCGTTACAAACCAAAAGAACCTCTTGAAAATACCATTTGACAAAGGGAGAGATTGAGTCTCGATAGTTTCACATTAAGGTAAGTATATTCTAACTTTATTCTCCTCTCTTTTATTAGATAGAAGTAGAATAATTATTGGCTCGAATAATACTATCTTTCATATCTTATGTATTAAGGTGTTGCTCATACTTACTTTAATTAAAGTCCCCTATACATTTTTTTTATTGTTTCTAACCCTCATTTTATGCCACAATCTTTGGTTTTCATTAGATTATATTTGATTTCTTTTTATTAGAATAAGTGAATGTTTTAAACCTTAATACTCTATTAGGGTTGTTATGTGATTGTGTTAGACTATAAGCTTTGTAACTCTTCCTCACATATGTTGTGACAAGTGATCCCCTAATCGAGTCTAATAGATCCCCATATTGGTCATGCTCCTAATTAATAAGTGTATCCCTAATTATAAGTGTAGGTATGATCTATCTTCTTTGAGCTAGGATTGATTTATAGACATGATGCATTTCTAATTGCATATAGTCAGGAGAATCACTCTATGACTATGACCATAGATTATCTAATATGATAAATAAGGTAGAATTTTATTTAATAAATAGAGACAAATCTACATGTTTTATCAAAGGACTACACTCTAGAATCAAGTTTGCCATTACAAATACTCAATATGATACAAATGCAAATCTTAGAGTTGCTTCCCTATGAGAGAGTAAATTGAAGACTATGGAGAAGCTCTTGTTTCCAATTTCAAGATTGAAAATACACTACAAGATTATGAAAAAATGGAGCAATATCATGAGGCATATAAATATAAATTGAATCTCTAGTGAATAGAGTGCAGAAAAGAAGGACATGATAGGAATGATTGTCTTAATATCAAGACAAAATTATGTGAAATATGTCAAGTAGTGGGGTATGCAACAATGCACTACCATATTCTAAAATAGTATGTCAAGAATCCATGGAATATATATATTGTAATTTATATAAGTTGAATAATCATGATGAAAATAACTATAGGGATTTACAAGATCTCAAAGAAGGTATCACCAAAAATTTATTCACTATCATTACAAAAAAATTGTCCTCAGTGAAGAAAATAGTTCCAAGCCCAGAGGTTGATAAAGTTTGTGCAACCCAAACAATTCCATAAAGGATTCCTAGATTTCCACAATATGAGTCTTAAGGTCTAGTTGGTTGGACCCCTCATTTTCTAGGTTGGACACCACTATCTCCTCAATACTAGTATGTAGAACCTTGGAGCTCAACCATGATGTAGCAATAAAAAATGAATTAAACCCCACCAAATACTTAATAACAATTCAAAATTGGAGATAATACCCAACAACATCAACATTATAATACTATATAGTAATGAGGGTATAAAGGAGGATATCAATCCAATAGAGGAGGATATCAGTCCAATAGAGGAGGATCTAGAGGTAGATACATAGGAGGTTACCAAGGTGATAGAGGAAATAACTATCAGTAAACTCCTTTACAATTCTAACTATGTGGATATTATAATTATGTACAATAAAAATACCCTTTGAATCCATAATGAAAGTCTTACTATGCATACTATAGAATATATGACCAACACGACATAAAATATTATCCTATTTTGGACAAGCAAAGAAAAGACAAGGTCATCCAAAATGTGAATATGGTGAGTGCAGAGCCTAAGGAGGATGCTTTCCTAAACACTATTACAAAAAAACAACATGATAAAAAAGGTTTTCCTCTATTTAAAATGCCTCAAGATTAGGGAAATTAAAAATCAAAATAGGATAAATATCTAGACCCAGCTATAAAGAAGGGGCTTATGTATTATGTTGTGTAGATGTTGAAAAACATATAACATCAAGACACTAATGATAAAGATGTTGTAGTAATATATGATCAAATCTATGGCCAGATTGTGCACATTATGTGCCAAGATGGAGTCATCACTGCACTCATAGATCTTTTAAAAAATTTAAGTACAATAAGTAATGAATACATCTCATATAATATCACAAACTTGCTACATAATCTACTAGAGTGTGCATAACATGGACAATAAAAGATATAAAATCTTGTCTAATATGTCAAAACAAATAATCCCTAAGATGTAGACACACAAATCAACATTAAGGTTGTAGGTTATGAAATCCCAAATGCTATCTTTGATTTTGGTAGCACATAGTCAATATGATTCTTAGGTCGACATGGGAGGTTAATGGATGACTTATTCTCGGCTACAACCTAGTAACTCTAAGCTTAGCTAACTATGGATGATTTGAACCTATTGGTAGATTAGAATATTTTTAGATAAAAATCATAGAATTGACCTTGTGAGGTGACTTTAAAATCATTAATATGAATACTATAGAAACACATTACCTTGTATTAATTGGTAGGAAATGGGTATATGATGGTTGAATGACTATCAACATAGTGTAGAATAAACTAGAGGTACACCAAGGAGATAAGTTTAACATCATTCTAACTAAACTAAAGTCTCCATATGTCATGCAATAAAATAGCTGGATGAAGGTGAACTCTAAAGAAAATCCAAAAACTCTATGCACAGCTCAGTTCAGCTTTTTAGATGAGCATACAAAACCTAAGGTATAATCATTACTCAATCAATAGATGAATACATATAAATAATGGAGGCCCAAAATAGTGGTTACTTAATCATTTTTAGCCCAATTTCTAAGAGAATAATGTGTGTCTATGTCTACAAAACCCCATACTTGGTCAAAAGTTAAATTTCTCTATCAAGAAGATAATCATATGTAGGACTATATAGATATAATTAGAGAAGGAACTTTGCCCTAGGAAATAGATTCATCTATCAGTAAAGACTTAAAAACACACCTACTCAATTGGGGCTAGGATGATCATGAACTTTGACCTATGAGAATGGTCTTTACACATGAAAGATAACTTCTTGTGTATTATACAACTAAGGATATCAATGATTTCATTTTCTTATTACAAGTTCATGTACCTACCATTATCTAATAGGTTAGTGCTTTAAATTATGCTCTAAAGGGAGTTGTTATGACATGGTGGGAAATTCATGAAAATGACTAGCCTAAATGGGATGATGCATGTGAGCTCATGATTATCAAGTTCTAGCTACTGAAGATCACTAAAAGTAATTAGTATTTTTTCCAACAAGGTGAGTGTCTTAAAATTCATATTCATAAATGTGTTAAAGTATGGATTGAGGAATGTCTAGCTCTAAAGTACTAGGTTCATATACTCCAATATACACTTGATCCTTTAAAATTATCATGGTATATGCATCAAGAGTATAGGAGGGAGACAAAGTATCAGGTGTAGGTGTAAAGTGATTTCATATAGATGTTTGTTTTTGAAGATGAAAACCCTTTAGTTCATAATGCACTATAAAAAATCAAAAAATTCTTATGCCATGGGTGCATAGAAGATATAAGCACCATGATAGAATCCACTGCATAGAATAATGCAAATTCTAATTTCAATTTAACATTGCAAAAATATAAAAATACTAAGAAAGAAGAACAATCTCTTACACAACCATGCCATTGAATACAAGATGAAGAAGAGGTCATTGAGGATTCTAATTATGATGGTGATCTAGATTTTATTGATTTATTTGAACCTAAATGGGTAACATAACCACTAAAGGACCTCAGTGTAAAACCTACCAAAGAAAATAGGCTATGCAACATATAAACTCAATAATAGGAAGGGAAATAAATGATAGAATAATCTATTGATGAATAAAAGTGCAATATTTATCGATAACCCATCAAAAAACATGTGGACAACATTAAAACTAAGGAGGTTCCTAAATTAGCACATATAGTGTTTATTAGATAGAAGCTAAAGTTTTTGAAGTTATGCAACTCCTATGAGATTATTAGGATGTTTTCCCACTACATTATTAAAGGTCTGAGGAGTTAATCAATCTTTAGGAAAGATGCATATTTAACTAAAGGAGTGTGCATGACCTATAAATAAATGACTATACAAGCTAAATCCAAACATGACACTGAAAGTGAAGGTTAAAGTTGATAGAATGCAGGACACAAGAATAATCTATCCTATAGACAAGGCAGATTGGGTTAGCCCCATGGTAGTATAGCCCAAGAAAATAGGGGAGATTTGAGTATGTGGAGATTATCATATTCTAAATGAATAATGTGTGAATGATCCATTCCCAATTCCATTCATAGATGAAGTTTTGTAATCTATCACAGGTCATGAAGTCAATTCTTTCATAAATGGATTTAATGGCTATCATCAAATACCAATTATAGAATAAGATACATCCAAAATGAACTTTTCCATGGAATGGGGATATTTTTCATACAAGGTCATGCCTTTTGCCCTTAAGAATGCACTTGTGGTTTTCTCTCTTGTAGTGGTAACTGCATTGAAGGACTTCATTCATGACTTCCTAGAAGTCTATCTTGATGATCAGGCAATCTTTTCCTTATCCAAAAAACATTTATCTAAGATGTGTCTAATGTTATAATGATGTCAAGGTCTACGCATTGATTTGAATTTAAATAAATGTCTGTTATTTACACCTTTTAAAATCTTGCTAGGGTATGTAATATATAGTGGATGTATTTTAGCATACCAATCAAAAGCTTTAGTTAGTTTAATTATGCCTCCACCAGTTATATCCACTGAAGTGTGATCTTTTTTGGGTCACACAATCTATTATCAAAATTTTATCAAAGGATACACAACCATTTCATCTTCATTAGAATATTTACTACACAAAAGTGTAAAGTTTATTTGGACTTCAAAATGCCAAACAACTTTCATCAAGCTAAAATAGAGACTAGTTATTGTGTCCATCCTCATCCTTCTAAACTAGAGCAAGCCCTTTAATGTACACATTGATGCTTTGGGTATCACTATCAGTATTATCCTTATGTAGTCAGGAGATGGTGGACTCAACCATCCCATTCATTTTTCAAGTAGAAAATTGTTTGATGTAGAGAAGAACTATACAATAATTAAATAAGAAGCAATCACTATCATGTTTGCATTAATGTTTTTTGACACTATCTTCTAAGGACACCATTCAAAGTATTGACTAATCCTGAAGATCTATGATACCTTTTCAACAAACTTATTATGGGAGGATGTTTTTATAGGTGATTGATGCTATTTTAGGAGTTCCAATTTCACATTAATGTTAAGCCAAAAAGAGAGAACATGGGATTGGATCATCTTAGCCACATTCTAAATGGTGAAGAATTAGAAGAAGACTCTCTTGATGCTCATCCCTTTCACATTTATGAAATTATTAAAATTTGTGAAGTAATTACCAACTTCCTTGAATAAGGAGTATTCCTTATGCACTATCAAGAGAGGGACAAGAAGTAATTTATTACCTGAGCTTTACTATACACCATCACTAATGAGATTCTATATCACTTGGGGAAGAACAAAGTACTATGTAAAGTTTTTCTATAACATGAATGATCTAAACTCTTGAAGGAGGCTCACCAAAAGGTAGTAGGAAGACATTTTACTAGAGAAGATACTACCAAGTTGTCACAAAGTGGGTTATGTTGGCCTAATCTCTTTCAAGATGCACATATAATAGTACAACACTATGATGTCTACCAACACATGGGTAAACCCCTACAAAAAGATGAAATGCCTTTATAACCTCTATTACTTGAGCAACCCTTTGAATAATGGGGAATTGACTTTGTCAAACCTGTCAATCCATCAATAAAATGTAGTAAAACAAGGTATATTATCACTACAACTGACTATTTTAGTAATTGGGTTGAAGCTACTATAACACCTAATTATGATCTAAAAGACATCAAAAAAATTCTCTATGAAAACATTATTACAAAGTTTGGATGATCTATCAAGATTGTTAGCAACTGAGTCATGCACTTCTTAAATAACATCATCAAGGCTCTTATTAAGGAATTTATGATTTTTCATCATAAAATCACTATGAACCATCCATAAAAAAATGGATAGGTTGAAGCTTTTAATAAATTGGTCAATAAAATGCTGAGAAAGATATATGATGTTAAGAGGGATGATTGAGAGGATCATATTCATATGATTCTATGGATATATAACATGCACTAAAAAAGAGCCACTATATTTACTCCATTCTATTTAGTGTATGGACTTGAGGTAGTTATGTTAATGGAATACTTAGTACCCAGTTTATGCATTGCCATAGTCATGAGACTAGGAGATCATGAGTCTCTCACCAATAGAATTCTTGAACTAAATAGGATGGAGGAGTATAGAAGTAGAGCATCATAGATGTAGGAAGTTCACAAATATATCTATAAAGAATGGCATGATAAGAATTTTTACCATAAGGAATTTCATAAGGATCAATAGTCTTACTATATGATAGTTATTTTAGAGCATTTATGGGCAAGTTATAGATTTTATGGAAAGGACCTTATATTATACATGAACTAACACAACAAGGAACCATGGTCTTAAGAGATCTTTAGGAAACCATTTTACCAAGGTGGATAAATGGTTGTTGGCTTAATAACTACCACCAATAGTTGAATTGATCTCATTCTACTAAGTGAGTAGGTGCTGAGTAACACCAAGTAGATTTGGATTTTTAATTTTTACATGTTTTATGTGTTTCTTTTTCTATATATGGGTGTTTTTAGAGATCTCTTCACTACCAATCAAGAACCAAGATACCAAGCATAGCATGTGCTATTCATGCATAGGATAATCCACATGTGCCATCATAGCTATCAACTAGAGAAAACAAAAGAAGTTAAGTTTGGGAAAGGTATAGAAAAGTCACATCAACAAGATCTCCACCATATAATGGTCATCCACTAGAATTAAATGCAAGAACCAAGGGTCAATTGACTTGATCTTCAAAAAAAATTCATCCCATAAACATCATCCACTCCTACCCACATATAGACACCAAAGAGCATAATGGAATAAATTCACATATGTGCTAATGACTAACTATATTAATTATTAGATTGGATAAATATTTTACACATACACCATTATATTCATGATAAGTGGATAGATAAGAATGACATTTATGTGGAATGAAATAGGTAAAAAATATATAAAAGATAAGTGAGAACCAAGATGGTATTTTTTCCTTGTGTATATTTTTCATGATCTATAATTGTAAAGAGCCTAGCTAGTTTTCTTGCATAAAAAGTATATATCATTGTAATTTAATCACTCTAGTAGAAATGTATACTTTGTGGCTCATCAGAGGTTTGAAAAAGGCACAAAAAAACATAATGGGCATCAACATGGATCTTAGGTAGATAAAATTTAATGCAATGGAAATTTCTAGAGTGATAAGTGCACCTTAACATGGATTATTGGCCAATGCATCAATTTCCTAATCTCATATAGAAACATGAGGATAGATCCCTAGCATGAGGGAAGATTTAAATCATGGTGAGAGGAGTGTCTTAAACTAATTGCAACACATCCTCAGGTAACACTAGATGTCATAAAATATATGGGTTAACATGAAACTATCGCTTTATTATTAAATGGTGTATTTATACACATTCATGAATTACTATGGTCTCCCTTCATGTCACTTCCATTATTTGTTACCATAGACATGGTGTAGGTAGAATTCACTAAACAAAAACATTTCACAACTAGACATGTGATTCCATTTTAGGCCATACCACTTGGTGCACCCATCCCTGTAGTATAACAATCAAAAGAAGCCACCATCTCACATCAATTTAAGGGAAAGTTCAAGATTAATGTAGAGCATCAATTGATGTCTCCTCTATTGAAGTTTAAGACATAAATAATGACAAATTGTTTAGATGATCTAAAGGTGTCACATATCACCAACTCATGTGACCTTACATAGATGGGAACAAATGAGAAAGAAGTCTAAAAAATCATGATTATAGACATGGATAGATATTTCTATGAAAAATAAAAAGATAATGAATTATTCATCTAAAAGGATATACACATGGTTCAAGTATGAAATCAATTTACATTAGAACTATGGGCAGACCTTCCATCTTGCTTGTCATCCATTATTGATAATGTATGAGAAGAAGTGGAACAAATAAAATGTAGGATAAAATTTTACCAACCACAAAATTATCTCAAATTCAAAGCTAAGGATATATTTTAACCTCTTTCAGAAAGCCCATTAGAATAACTTGTGTGTAGACCCCGAATAAGGTGGGAGGCTAAGATCCCCCCTACAATTAAAGTGTGTACATTCAGATGACCAAAAGCCATACATGAAGCATAACCTACCCATTCCTCTACTTCACCACCACTAAAATTATCACACTAAGTGATTCATTAGCATCACCACATGCATAAGAGGTCAAAGAGCTCACACTTGAGCAACCCACAAAAGTAAAACAAAAAGCCTTTAGGGAAGAAGTAGCTTGTGTAGAAGAATGGATAGTAAGGATGGAGGAGAAGAAGGGATAAAATGAATAATGTCAACAAAAATAATCTATTAAATAAGTTAAGGCTACATAAAAGGCTAAATATGTAGAGGCTAATAGATAGAAATCCATAAATGTGGCCAAAAAGGCCCAAAAAGCTACTGACATTGCCAAAAAAACATAAGAGGTATAAGAACAAAAATAAAATTAAGTTGATCTTTCTTTCAAGGCTAAGGTAGAGGGAAAAGAGAAATAAATATAGGATGTAGTAGATTAAGCACAATAAGCCACTGAAACTACAAAATATGTATAACAATAAACAGAGAAAGCTACAAAGAAAAAGAAAGAAGAAGAAGATGAAGGCCAATGCCAAAAATAGGCACATGCATAGGTAAAGGCACAAAAATAAGAACAAGCCCAGGATACATAGGAATAAACCAAGGCTATGGCTTTGGGAGAACAAAAGAAGAAAAAAAAGAACGTGTATGTGAAGCTACAAGATGTGCATGAAGAGAAGAAAAATAAAAAGGAAAAAGATGAGGAATAAAAAAGAAAGTAGGTTGAACACATTTTTAGCAACTCAAGCTTATAGCAAAGGCCACAACATAGCAACAACAAGAATGTGAGTATCCTTGAGTAAAATCAAATCAACCAGCTTAAGAAGATTAACCAACTATAACATAGATAGGTCCCTAACTCCTAGAGTTACCATTGGGAGGAGTTTGGTTTTGGGATGTCCCAATAGTTGGTACTTGTTACACCATTTTTTCACTCCTACTTACCATAATTCCATGACCAAACCCTTTAACACATACAAGCATATTGGCCATTGAAGAAACCATTAGAGGGTGTAGTAGCTTTTTAGGAATCAATTGTGTAGAAGGCCACCTCCTTAGAAATAGAGATGTGTTAATCCAAGGAAGAGAATGTGGAGTTGAAGGCCCACCTTCATGACGCTATGAATATGATCCAAGACACCTTCCCAAATTTGTTCACTTAATAAATCAGGCATGAAGTCATGTCCGATCATTGAAGACTCAAGACTTTTGTCTCTAAGTTGATAAAAGACTGGTATATAGCTCTAAAACTCTATGTAATTAGCACATTAGGCTAGAACATGAAGACTAAGGCATCCATACTAATCACTTTACTAAAGGAGTACCAAGGCATGCTTGACATTAGTAAACTACAAGCACAACAGGTCATGGACACCTTACTAGATTGAAAGTAGTAACTAGATAATTCTTTAGCCAATACTAGCATAGAATTCACCATAGCCATAATCACCAAGATAATTATGGGCACCTATATCACTTATATGGATGAGAATGACTAGTCTCTCTAGGATTTTCTAGATGATAGGGATAATGTGCATGATAAACTTCTCAATTGGAAGAATGAGCTTCTATGTAGTTCATTCATAGGCCTCCATACCTAGTGCCATGTAGATAACTAGAGAAAATGAGTATCAAGATATAGATGAGGTTTAACAACACCAAGGTAGCTATGAACATCACTAATGACTTAGACCTAAATTAGCTCATTTGATATCATGCACTACTATGCACTCTATTGTGCATGGTTCAAGAAATTATGATCAATTAGAATGCATGTAAGACTGACTTGTCTCCATTTTATAGTGAGGTTATCCAAATCCTCAACACTTTAGTCTACAAGTCACCATCTAAGCTTTAGAAGGTCATCACTTAGTGCAAGAATATATAGATCAAGGCCATGGGCTCTTTTACTCAGACATCATCTATGACCATGCCTCCTCCATTAAGCTAAGTATTGCACAAGGCATCAATTTTGAAAAAAAATTAATCAGTTTTATATTGGAAATGACTAGTAAGATAAGTGGGGATATGATGTTTGAAAACCTGTAAAGGATAGCCATCTAGTTAGACCATCTTATTAAAAACAAGAAAAGATGGTAGGTTGGTATGATACTCAGTTGAAAACCCAAAAGGGTGGCTAAGTAGTGCACTAGAGATGAAAATTGGAAATAATGCCTTGAGCAATAAAGTAACTCTTACTAGTCTAACCACTTCTTTAACTTCTACCCTATATACACATTCAGATGATCTTGTGACATTGTCTTGGGATGAGACAACATATTATGTTTTGGAAATTGTTGGGAGAAAAAATAGATAATAAATATTTATAAGATATTTTTCTAATATTTATGTGTTATGTATTTAGTTTGTTAGAAATATCTATATTTTGTGTTATCTCCATGACTTGTAATAGGTTATAATATGAACAGACTCCTCTTTTGGTAATAAGTATGAGAAGAATATGAAAATTCTTAGACTAAAAATGACAATATATATATATATATATATATATATATATATGTATGTATGTATGTATGTATGTATGTGTGTATGTATGAAGAATAGATTTCCACCTTTGAAGAGATTAATAGAGACTATTTTGGTTATGGTTACCTGTTGTATTTCTTATTTTTCTCCTTACGTGCATTCTCATGTTTTATGTTTAGCTTATTTATATTTTATTTACTATGAATACTCTATAAATGTTAATGAAACATTGATTATTCCTATTTCCTATCTAACACACAATAATTCATCTTCACTATGATTATATTTTCTTACCCTGATAATGAATTTTCTACACTGTCCTGCACACTAAATTAAAACTTAGCTATCCTCATCGTTAACATGTTATGCTACTTCAAGAACCCCTAATAACAAGGATAAGTGTTAGTTGATAATTGGCCAAAGCTCCAATTCCAAATCTTGATCTAATGATAATTCATTTTCCAAATGAGCATATTATTAGCCTAATTGAATCAAAGGAATGTAATATCTACTTTGATGTCTCTTTCAAATCACATGGATCAATAAATAGAATAATTTTCATCATGCCACATGGCAATCTTAATCCCAAAACTTTTTGCATTAGTTTCCCACATTAAAATAACATTATTGATTATGAAACTTTGTTTGTTGGACTTCATCTTGAAGTATAGTGGAATATTCAAAATATAAAAGTCTATGGAAATTATCATGTTATTATCAACCAAGTCAATAATGATTACCAGATACAAGATGAGAAATTGGTTTCTTATAAAAGCTTGGTGGATGAGCTCAAACTCAATTTTCAATTCATTGACTTTGAATAAGTTCTAAAAGCCAATAATAGATTTCCTTATGTGATGGATACTATTAGATCTATGATTGAAATGGATTCAACTATCAAATAGTATCAACTTATGATTGATAAACTTCTTGGTCTATGACATACGTATTTAGCTATCCAAATAATCGATGTTATTATGGGTCCCAATTCCCATTGGTATTTTGATATATATTCATACTTTCAGGATCAAATCATTCCCCTTAACTTATCTCGTTATACCATCCTTGGAAAAATGCTTTATTATAGAGGATATGAGGGAACTCTTATCTATTTTATAAATATGGGATAATATAAATTAGCTCTTAGGTAAGTTCATGAAGGGATTTATGGCATACACACTATTATTTTTGTCTTAACCAAAAAAATTATTTGATCTAGATACCAATGGCCTATAATGGATGCAAATGCATGTGAATATGTTAATATTTTTTTTTTCATATCAACAACATGGTGATATTATCTATGCTCCATCCTAAGCACTTTAACCAGTTATGACCCCTTGGCCATTTTCCAAATGGGGACTTGATCTCATTGGCAAGATCAATCCCACTTCTTGTAATGGCCATAAGCACTTTCTTCTTATAACCAAGTATTTTACAAAATGGATAAGGACAATACATCTTAATTATGTTACAATAAATCAAATTTAAAAGTTCATTCTAAATCATATAATCTATTTCTATGGCATTCCATCTACCATTATATCTAATAATGGTGGATCATTCAAAAATAAATATGTTGTTGCCCATTATTATGAATTTGACATAAATCATAAGTTATCCACACCATATCACCCTCAAGTAAATGACCAATCCAAATCTTCTAATAAGACATTGGTCAAAATTCTAGACAAGATTATTACTACTAATGGTGATGATTTGCATTTGAAAAAATTCCTAGCCTGGCCATCTTGCACTAATGATTGCACCCCTATACGAGCAACACCCTATTTTTTGGTCTATGGTTCAGAGGCCATTTTTCCCATTGAGGTTGAGTTACCTTCTTTGTGAAATTACTTGTAGAATATTCTAGATGAATAAAACTATAGAGTGGGTAGAAGCTAAGTTAGATATTTTATATGAAAAATGACTAGCCACCCTTTATCACCTAAAGTCTTATCAGAACTAGTTACATTGGGGTTATAACAATAGAATCATTTACTAAGAGTTTGAGCTTGGTGATCTTTCTTTTATTGAGAATCAAAATTATACCAATGTTGAAATGGAAAAGAGAGGTGAGTTCGAATCAAATTGGTTAGACCCCTTTGTTGTGATAGCTAAATATGGGTGTGGTGCTTATGGATTGGCTACTACATATTTTAATGAATTTGATAAGCCAATGAGTTTTATACATCTTGATAAATTTCAAGTGTAATTTTGTCACACTATGATCTATAAATGTTCCTACTTAGGGGCATATCTATTCCATTTTGTCTATCCATCTCTATTCACCTTTGCTTGGAGCATTTTAACACTCTTCCAAACTTTTTATCATATTACCAACTAGATTTAATTACAAGTACAATTCAAAAAGTGACTCAAAGAAACATTTAGCATCAGTGAAGATTAGAAGTGAATCTTGATTTTGTGTTAAACTCTATATTATATAAAATGGTGTCAAGTATGGAAAGTTTTGATCTACTAACTTGTAAGACTTATATTGTTCCCTTGAGTCCCTTATAATTTGTTATTCACATCCCACCATACAACTCATTCCAACATAGGTTCATTATTGAAAGGAGTAAGTTGTATCCTATTATCCATAGTTGTTGAGTGGTAAAAACATAATTGTTCATATTTGATCACCCCCTTGTTTATGTCTCCTATTCATATCGAGAAAAATAAATGCATGACTACCTTTCCCTTCAATAGGTGTTTCTATATTTGTTTTTTCTCATTTATTGTGCATTCTCTAGTTAAAATACTCTTGTTCATATCTTATTTCCAAAATCCCTAAAAAGTCCACATATTCCAAAATGCCTAAAAAGTTCAAATATCCCAAAAATTATAAATATTAAAAAGTGTATAAAATCCTAAATAATGGTGTTCTTTCCCACAAGGTACCCATCTCTAATATGTTTTAACTGATTAATTATCATCATGTTGCTCAATTTGGATATCTAGTTGATAATATTTAGGTGGCACATATTTCCATATTTCATTAGTGATTTTAATTTCCTCATAACTATGATATTTTAAAGTGGGACCAAAATTCCACACTCTTGTGGTTTTCCAATTTAATTCCATTATCTTTCCATTTTTAAAGTTGATTCCTCTCTCTTGTTGTTTTACAACTTAATTTCACACTCTTGTTATTTTTTAAGTTAATTTCATGCTCTCACCATTTTTCAAGATTAACCATTCTATCTCAAATTGTTTATGTTCTTATCCTTGATCATACCTATCTTTTTATGTGTTTAATTTATGGTTGAACTACAATGGATTGAGGTCTAATTGGACTATGTTAGCATCACTCAGTTCTTTAAGGTCAGCTCAGCCATACCTTGTCTCATGCTCTCAACATTTGGTGATCACCTCTTCCCATTTTTGAAAGTCAATTCCTTGTATGCTCTTGCCATTTTATGAGTCCATATTCTTATGTATTAAATATAATAATTTATATTTACTTATAATCAATTTTTCTTCAATCCCAAATCCTTGGAAGAAATAAATTTGGCATGAAGTCCATGTTAGATCAGATGTCCATGGGACTACGTAGGTAGAATCAAATTGCTTAGGGAATTTGGAGTTAGCTTGGCCACTTCCTTCCTATTATTCTATTTCCCCCTTTGATTATGATTATTTTATGACACCCTTGGTCTCAAATAGTAATGTCTAATT
Organism: Torreya grandis; assembly: GCA_037957365.1. Lineage (NCBI taxonomy): Eukaryota > Viridiplantae > Streptophyta > Pinopsida > Cupressales > Taxaceae > Torreya > Torreya grandis. Next base: position 587,324 of record JARHVA010005330.1, read on the forward strand.
GTCTCACACACTTATTTTCTTTGTGGAATGTTTACTTACTTTCAGTTGTGTGTTTCTAAATTGAATGTTTACTAATTTATCGAGTGCCTTAGCTTGTTACATTTTAATTCCCACATGACTCTTAGTTTATTAATTAAGATGTTTGGATGTGATCAAATGTATTTGATCTCAATTTCATTGATTTTTTGTTTGCTTATTGATATGGTTATTTGTTACTCATGTGCCTTACTTTAGAAAATTATGTTTTCCACTTAAAACTTGATTATTTATATCATGATTTTGAGTGGTGAACACTTGTCTTTAAATTATATTAAGATGAATTATGTTGTACATTTAAAAACTTGATTATTTAAAGCTTGTGTTAACTTGTATACATTTACATTTTAGATTCAAATTATTATGCATTTTGACAAAATAATATTATCATGATCCTTCATAGATTATGATATATACTATTGCATGTAATATAAAGTCAAGTTTCAAACTGGTTCACATATCAATGTCATCAATCACATACATATCTATGTATCTGATCCAATCATCAGACTAACAACCATCTTGATCACAAAGTCTATATGTCACATCAAGTACTATAAGTAGGAGAAAATATAATATCAAAAGAATATAAAATCATGTCTAATCTATGAGAAAGAGACATAATAAAAGTAAAATAAAATTAATTCATGAGATAACACTAAACATCACAAATATCATATATATATATATATATATACATATATATATATATATATATATATATATATAATATCAAAATTATCAATGTTGATATAAATCAAATACGGCATATATATCATAAATGGAGAGTAAAATTATAACTAAGGTCATCTAAGTACATCAAGTAAATCTCATAGATCATGAGTATAAAATATAATTTCTCTTTTCTAGTCAACTTTTATTATGATTCTCTTATTGATCTATCTCTATGCTCTCCCTATCATGAGCTCTCCCCTCCTCCATTTGGTGGTGGCAGTCATGGTGTTAGAGGACCTATAATGGATGAGTGTGGTGTTAGTTACCTAATTGATTTTACTAAAGTTGAGGACCTATGTGATCGAGATGAGGATGGATGGACCTATGTGATTGAGATGAGGATGGATGAATGATGTTGGGCCATGTAATCTAAGAAATTAGGTCTCATAGTAGGTGTAGGTAATACTAACTCATATAATATCTTATATTATACCGTAATTAACCCAAATTCTCCTATCACAAATGGATATCTCCCATCTCTATGTCCACCTCTCTACCCTCATCCCTATCAATCTGTAATTGTCCCATCCCTGTAATCTATCTCTCTTCACTCATATAAAGTATCACTTTGCTAGAGTTATATCCCTTTATGATACTACCTAGGCATGACCCTGTAATATAAAATTCCTATTATATTGGCCTGCATCACTCTATAATCTAATAATATCTCTCTCAGATATCAGATGTATATGTACTTGGTTGAAATAGGATATCTCTGCCCTTAATCTACATATCATTTTTTGCTTCACTATAAACTACACATGGGCCATGGATAATATTAATCACATCAATTCAATCTACCCTTTATCCCTACTTGATATATCGTTTAATACCTAATAACCTATCTCAAACTAGAAATAAGTGTCTCAATATTTGCTAGTACTAGAGGTCTAGAAGAGCTAGTTTGTCTAGGATCCACTATCCTCTATGCATCTTAATCAATCCCTATCAAATATATATATATATATATATATATATATATATATATATATATATATATATACACATATACATATACATATACATATACATACACACACACACACACACACACACACACACACACACACACACACACACACACACACACACACACACACACACACACACACAACCACACACACACACACACACACACACACACACACACACACACACACACACACACACACACACACACACACATATCCATCCTCTACTAATATGATCCAATATCTACCTCTTCTATTTACTCCATATCCACATCATCTCCCTCATATATATAAATATTTACTAGGTCATAATCATCATCCTCTCCATCCTCTTCTACTACCTACTCTCCTTCTCTGACCATTGGAGATATCACAACCTATCTCTCCTCTCTATACTAGGGAAAGGTAAGTCTCAAGGGATGATTCTAGGCCTACCATGTCACATACGCGTATGTAACTCCAGCATCATCCATCCCCTATATGTATATGTAACTAACCTAGGGTGCTAATCCAAAACTAGCTCTAGCCTCCACTATATTTGGGATTAGTCCCCACATCTAGTATATCTCATTGCATGTGTGAATCTATATAGTCTTGGTGGCACATCTTAACATATACTAAATTGCTATAATACCCTATATAGTTGATACCATTCAATGGTATATTCTTGTCAACCCACAATATAATAAGGATTATTCATATATAGCATCACCTCAACATCCTCAGTTAACTAAAATTGGAATTCATTATAAGGCCTCTATGTAATATCGACATCAGTCAGATCAATGATACATCTATAATATCAGATCTCTCCTAAGTGACTCCTATGACCTAGTCCTAATTTCATTATAAGGCCTCCATGTAATATCAACATTAGTCAAATCAATGATCCACCTATAATATCATATCTCTCCTATGTGGCTATTATGACCTAGTCCTATTTTTTCCCATCCATATGATATGGACTCATTCATATCCCTCTACTATTACATACCAATTGGGTTCTCACTAACCACATGCTGTCATGCCCATACTTGGAGCAATGTTAATGGGCTTATGATTTGTCCTTTGTCATGAACCATGAAATGCATACCATGATATCAATAAGATAATATCAACAACATCCATGAAAATATAATTGTATATGATAACATCTCTCACCACACCACCTAGCCCCATATGAAATAGTTAGTCACTCTTATTAGGATGTACAATGCTATTGACAATAGCCATAAAGACCAAAACCACTCAACCAAAGATCATAGGCACAATGACATCCTCTTTCATCACCTTATCCCAAAGAAAATACATCATGATATAAATCTCATCAATATCAACATATCCCCCATACACCATATATAATGTCTAGTGGGCTAGTCATCTTGTCCAAAACCTCTTATTTATCCCTCAAAGGCAACTAATATAATAGATAACCCATGATAGGAATGTGAAATATTTGATGCATATCCTCTTAAGTCACTATAATCTCTCTTTTTATTAGCTATAAAATAGGCTAACAAAGAATATGTGATCATCTCTCTGAGGAAATGATAACCTCTACTCACTCCTAAAATCTAATACAAATCACTCTATTAGTTATTTTTGTCTACATTCTAGATCATATTTTTATAGTCTAATCATATCTACTTGTTTCATATAATCATAACATTCAGTCTTATCATTCTCAATGGTCATTTTTATGTCTTTAATTTTTTATTTATATTTCATTATTCCCTTATAATTATTTCACTTTTGATTGAGATGAATTTACTATTTGACAAGCCAGTTTCACTATTCTTTTGATGAATTCACTATTGGATAGATCTCTTGACAATTTCATCAAAATCATGGTGATTTCACCTCTATTCTTATCATTTTCACTAATCTTCCCTTAATTTTCATTATTGACTTGACAAAAAATTTATATGACCTATTCATTATAATATGGACAATTTTGTTGATGGATGGGTCATTTTCGATAGTTTATTCTTCAATTTCACCATTTCCTAATTTTAAGGTTTTCTACATTTTCACCATTCATGTTGACAAATTCAACATTTTCAAGGGCAAATTTGACATTTAGTGTGAGAAAGGTCATTATGTTGGAAGAAAGATCAAACCCATTTCATCAAATGGTGATTTAACCATTTTCATGAATGATATTGCCAAACAATAAGATATTTTTGCTAATAATTTGACCAAATCACCATTTTTAGTGATGAATTCACCATTTGCATGGACAAATTTGTTGATTCATAAATGATAAGTTCATCTCAGATTCAACTTTAAAGAGTAATAAATGAATCAAGTGTGAAATTAAGAAGGAAAAAAGGTGCCTACTAATGTCCCTATCCATCATGGTTGTTTGAACTCTTAAACTATATCCAAAAGTTCTCCCAATCATCCTTGACATGATATTTTATATCGATCTCTTATGTGCAAAATTGTAGGGGTAAATTTTTAAATTGGAGGGTAAAATGAACTATTTTTCCACCCCATGGTGAATATATACCTTTTATTTGAAATATTTCCCACCATTTCACTATTTTGATTCTTTGGACATCTATTTTTAATCCCAAGGCCCATTATTAATCTTGATTTCACCCATTTTTTCATTTTTCTCCCCATATATCATTTCTACATCATTTTGTCCTCATTTAGAGGGTTCACTCTAATTTTTTTTTACTGACTATCCCCTTGATGGGTTATCCAAGGCTTAGCCAACATTGATTTGAGGCACCTTTGAATTTGTTTGCTAGTATTTTTAGTAATTATTTTGTCAAAACTAGCATTTATTATGTTTATTCAACATTTACTTTTATGAATTTTTATTTTGTTAGTGCCAAAAATTGTACTAAATTAATTGGGCCCTTGTTAAGTGTAAATTACTATGTCCTTAGCCCAACTTCCATATCCAAGTGTTCCTTTGGAATTTCAAGTTCATGTAAAAATTGGCTAAGTCCTAATCTAGTCTTTGCTTTGTGAATGTGTCTTTCCCTTAGACTTTTTCAAGCTTTTTGCATGAACACAATGTCCAATAGAATCAAAAAAAAATTCAAAGATTTATTTCCGTTGAACATTTTATCCACTATAAAAGGTTAAAAGTAATTTAAAGTCTTGTTTTACATCAAGCTAAGGGTTTCAAAAAAAATTTGAAGGGTCATCTGTTTTAAAAATTTTGTTCATGACAAAAATTCTAAAGGGCACTTACCCTTTAGGCATTTTCATGGCACAAAAAGCCTGGAAAAAACCCTTTGCTTTAGAAAAGATGCAAAGTCTTATTTGTTTCAGACTTTTTGTTTGTGGAGAAATTCGTAAGGGCACTTACCCTTTGGGCATTCTGCCAATGTAAAAATCCTAAATTAAATGTAAGGATTTATTTATTTTGGCCAAAGTGTCTACAGAAAGTTTGAAGGGTCATTTTGCCTTTGCATAATCCCTGAAGGGTCATTTCTTTTAGGCATCTTTCCCTTGAAAATTTTATGAAGAGAACTTTCAAAAGGGTTATTTTGCCTTTGCAGAATCCACAAAGGGTCATTTCCTTCAGGCATTTTGCCTTTGCAAAATATCTAAAGGGTAATTTATTTTGGGTACTTTTCCCTTTCAAAAATTTTAAAGGACACTTTCAGAATATCTAGAGGAAATTTTCAATAAGTCTGAATGGCACTTTCAAGGATCTAAAGGACCATTCCACAAGGTCAAAGGGAAATTTTATAGGGTAAGTGCCCTCGACAAAAATTTCAAAGGGTATGCACAAAGGTTTTGAAAGGTACTTTCAGTAAATTTTCTATGAAGTATAAGTCCTATTTCCTTCAGGAATTTTAATTGTGCAAAAAGTTTGAAAGAATTGCATTTCTTTGACAAAAATGTAAAGTTCAAATTCTTCAAGAAAAGTACCAAATTCAAATTCTATGAGGAAATTATTTCAGACAAGATGTCCAAAATAATCATTCTGACAAATAAAAAAGTACAAGGGTCCAATTCCTTCAAAAAAACTATAAAATACCAATTTCTTAGGGAAACATATTTTAGACAAAATGTCTAAAACAATTGTTCTAATGAAGGTGAAAATTTGAAGGTTGAATTCTTTCAGATATCTTGCCAGTCCAAAGGGTCTAATAAAGATCAATTCTTGAGGGGAAAGTGTGAAGTCAAAATCCTTTAGAGAAATTGTCTCAAACATTTTGCTCAAGATAATTATCTTAATAGAATGCCTAAAAGAATTATTGTAGGATAATTATGCTGAAGAAAATTCCAAAATAGGAATGCCAAATACAAAGAGCCGGCTAACCAAATTACCATGGAATAAAGTCCTTGAAGAAATTTTTGAATTTCATAGGTGTGATGATCTCCAAACATCTTTTAACAAGCATGAAGATGTCAAATTTAAGCCATAACAAGTAGCTATTGGGATTCAAATGTTTCAGGATAGTTATGTGAGTGTTAATTTTAGATCTCATGAGCTAGTTATTTATTTTCAGATGAAGGCATATCCAATAGCTCACATTTACATATATTAGGATGATATGATTATGCATGATAAAACATGAATAATAAAAGGATCCATTAAATGGAAGTAGCCACATTTTAAGGTTTTATAATAGATTAAATGATTTGTATTTGATCTTGGAGGTAGTTTTTTTTAGTTAGTGTAGGGCTTTGGTTTGTTTGTTTCTTGTTATTCCTTTCCTATCCCTTGTTTGTATATAGTTCCTATATATTGTTTTTTTGCCTTATCTTGTGTTTTTTTTTTATATCAATTAATCTTTTCAAGATAGTCCTTGGCTCAGGTTTCATTAAATCACTCAAAAAGGGACTTCCCAGATTGGGAGTGCAAGTATAAGAGGACTATGGGTCTAAAATGTGAGTTTGATGTTAATTTTAGGGAGACTAGTAAAGATAAATGAATAGACTAATAATTCCCTAGAATATTGAACTTTTTTTTACCTAAGATTTATTTTGATAAGGTTTGCATATGTAAGATGAAAGTTTAAATTATTGAAGCATAGTCATGCTTACACTTAATCAACATTCATTGCCTAGGGTAAAGTTTGTGAACAAAGATGATTGCTTGAAGATTAGGTGATTGACCAAATCCTAAAACCCAACTAACTTAGTTCCTAACCTTTGCCAAAAAGTTGAAAATGGTCTATAAAAAACAAAAAATACAAAAATAAGAGCTCATTGTAATTTTTAAAAGAAACTTTCTAATCAAAAGTGATTCGAGTAATCTCGATTAAGGCTATGAATATCTGGCTAGAAGTTAAAAAAGGCCTTGAATAGAAATAAATGAATCTTTATTGGGGCTATGAATGCCTAGTTTGTAGAAGATAAATGCCCAAGCCTTCCCTAAGCTAAACACATGGTTTTTAATGAATGTTCAAACATTTTTTAAGTCAATGTCAATGGTTAAAGATATGGAGTTAGGAAATTTCTCTCTAAATCTCATGGAAAATAGTAAATGGAATCAAAACACACACACAACATGACTAGGTTCTGGTATTTGACCCCAATTTTACATGTGTGAGGATTTTTTTAAACATGACTAGGTCTTAAAAATAGTGCTTGATAAAGTGGAATGAATAACTTTGTAAGTTTGAACCATAATTTATGAATTTTAAAAAAACATATCGGTATAAAAATTCACTTCATTAGGGTGTTATTGGTATGCTTGCACATTATCTTTATTTGAAGATCATCCACACCTGGTTTGGTTCGCATATTTTTTCATGATTATAGTTTAGATCTTATCTTAATTTGCTAACATTGGATTTTTGAGTTTTAGATTTACAGGTTTAATGGAGCCCTCCTTGAAAATGGACTATGTCTAGGATTCATGGTTTAATGTCAATACTAGTCTTTTACTAGATTTTGGTTTATCAAAGGCTGAGTTGAGTTCATTTTGATCACCTTGAAACCTTGATTCCAATTACCTCAGCCCAAGCCTTTCCATTTGAATTCAAAATTGGTGGGAAATTTTTTACATGATAGTATTTTAAAATGCCATGGACTTAGTTAAATTTTTATACTCATACTTGGTCATGTTTATTTACATAACCAAACCCTAGTTTAAAAATACATGCTTGGTCCCTTTTAGGAGTCGAGATAACTTAGCTTATGTTCCTCATGGTCTAAACTAATGCACAATATTTGTTATTTAGCATAACCCCATTTTATTTCAAGCTTAGTCTAAACTTTAGCCTAAGGTCTTAATTCATATTTATTAATACAAATAAAAACCTTTGTCTAAGATTGTATCCTAAGTCTTATATTATTTTTGAGCTTTGACTTATATTTTTCATTGTTTTCATGCACTAATTGCATTTTGACCTAATGGATTACAATCAATGACCCAAATTTTCTTAGGGAATTGAGATCAAATGGTGTTAATTTAAAATAAAAAGGTCAATCTTGTGGTGTATGATAAGGCTCAACCATGTTTCCATCGATCGATGGTACATAGTTAAGCATACACCTTCTGATAGATGGGGTGCATTAAGTCAAGGCTTCAAATTGAGGCTAAAGTGAATGAGGTGATGACACACATTGTATATGCATTAGATAGAGTATTGAGAAGTCAATGGCATTTGATCCTTTAGATCAAAATCCAGTGACACGCATTGATCTAACCTAACAAGATCCAGTGGCATGAGATCAAAGGGTCCCTCTTATTTATGTTTTAACTTTTTCTATAGCTTTACCCTAGATTTTCATTATATTTATTAATATAATGAAACATTAGGTTAAAACCTTATGTTATATCTCTTTTTATTAAGCATGGGGTCCCCTTCTATTATGTCTTGAGCCTAGTATAAACTTTGGCCAAATTTTTTTTTTATGTTCATTAACATAAATAAGATCTTAGTCCAAAGACTTTAGCTTAAATATTTTTATTATTCCTTAGGTTTTAAACTTAGACATTTTTTATTATTTGTAGAAAAAAATCATGCTCAATCTCATGGATTACAATATGATGATGCACACTCTAATAGTGTATGGTCATGATTGAAATGTCAATGCATGGTCCCAGGTTAAATATTGAGCATGTTCCTAGAGATCAATGGTGCACATTCAAGCATACACTATCTAATATATGGCACATATTAAGTCAATAATTTTTAATGAGGCCTAGAATGAATACAGGACCACCATTTAGCAAGAGCATGTTAGCCTAATAAGACTAATAGAATAGGATGTAAAGATCCTATGGAGATTCCAAGTGGCACCATTTTAGTACAAGACCTATAGAAATCCAATAACACTCCACCCCTTGGATCATGATCTGATGGTGCATAACCAATGTTGAAAATTCAAGGACCCTATAAGCAAATATAGAAATGACAAATCACATGGTTACATGACAGAAATTAGAAATTGAGCATCTCACATAAGATCTATGACTCAAATTTTCTCACCCAAGGATGATCCAATGATGCAAGTCAAGGTGGAATTTTCAAAGGGCTTAGATTGAATGAGGAAGTGACAAGTGTCTAGATTAAAGCTAATTAATTGACTCAATCACTCTTAGGACCATAAATGCCTAGTTGGATCTGATGTGGCATGTCAAATGTTGGTATGTGGTAGGATTTAGTTTAAAAGATAAAATTGATAGTTCGTTCATGGATGTGGTAATTATTTGAAGCATAGAATAATGTCTAATTACCATTTTAGAGAATATTTTCTTAACAGATATGGATCTTTTTTGTTTTTAGCACAACTAGAGATTTTCAATTCTAATCATCACAAGGCAATGAGATTTCCTTGGCATACAAAAAGAAGAGAATTTCCATACATAAATTTTGATGATTTACAGTCAATCAATAGGAGAGCATTTCTAGATAGTTTCACATGAGGACAAAATTTGTTTGTCTCTTTAAATGATTTTTTCCCTCTAGCTATGTAGGCAAGTGATCAAAAGCATCTACAAGTGGTTGCATATGATGAAAAATAGTTGTTTAGGCCTCTACTATGGCGTTCACCATCCACATCATGAATTCACTAGCATCTCCAATCAAAGAGACCAAAGGTTTTTTGCAAATCTTCATCATTCCTTATAAAGTCAATTGCAACAATGATTCTTTCCTTGTAAATGGATAAGGATCTCAAGTGTGGCAAAGGGCATATTCTAGATAGAAGTATCTTAGTAGACTTGAAGTATTATTTTACAATTTTTCAAGTTGTAACCCATAGTTCTAGATTATAAAATGTATAAATAGGGGATTTATCCTCTGTTCTAAGGTTGCTGTTATCTATTGTTGGTTTTTTTATTTTTCTCTCTAAGTCCAAGCTCTTTAAAGTATTGGGATCCATTATTATGTGTATATATTATCTCTCTTACTAAGGTGGTTGTAGATATACAACCATAAGCAAGCTTTTAGATCATGTTCATGTGTTTCCCTTGTTAAAAGAGCAAACTCACCATGCTTGTCTCATTGGAAGTATTTCAAATAATTGATGTATGTAGGATTTCCTTTCAAGATAAATGAAAATTCTTGTATTTATCTACTCTTTATTATTGATAAAGTGCATTAATGTCTTATAAATCTTGTTGATTAGATATTTGGGTTTGTGTTCACTACTAGTTGTCTTTTTTTAGCATAGATTTTGGTTGTAAATCCCTCTCTGTAGTTTACCTTTGGAAGTATATTATTGAATGACCTTTTAGGGAACCTTAGGTCTATATATTTGACAAGGAAAAGTACTTGAAATATTGGTTGTAGTGTATGGTCTAGGGTTTCAACAACCATCTATTATTTCCTATTGGCTTGTGTTTGAGTCTCTTATACATATTTTACTAAGGATAATGTCATGAACCTTGTAAGAGACCTTGATGTTTGAACAAGTCTTCATCACACCACCCTCCTTTTTTACTATTATATAACTTGTCATGCCTTATCCTAACCTACATATAACACACCCTTTGCATATTATAAATGTTATTTGCCCTGACAAATGCATAATATCTTGCTTAAATAACATGTATTTACATTGTGTGCTTTGGATACTAGTTTTGCATTTTTATATTTGAGTTCTATTTTGAAGATTCTTTAGAATGAAACTTGTGATCATATACATGTGTGTGTGTGTGTGTGTGTGTGTGTGTGTGTGTGTGTTTGTGTGTTTAGTAGCTTGAATGTGGCTTAATGCATTTATGAATTCCTTACAACAACCCTTATTGGGTGAAGTATGTAAGTTTGATTGTGTCCAAGGTCACATATATGTTTCTTTGTGCCAATAATCTACATGGATGTCGAATTAAAAAATCTCTCCATGTGAGAAAGCTACCCCATAGGTCCTCTCACCTTGGTTTAGGCAAAGACAAAAGTAGAATAAAGCTAACCATACTCTCTATAGGTGGCTCTTAGTCATTTTATTTAGTCTATTCCATTCTTGATGTCTAACCCTTCCTTGGATATAATGACATACTAGTGGGGTTCTCATCATTATTTGTCATTTTATTCAAGTGTGTAAGACCAAATTAGAGAGGTATACAACTAGAAACCAACACTCAACTAACACCATCTTTAGGGAGTAAAATGAAATTATGATCACTTGTGTTACTATGAATTCTTTATATAAAACCATAAGTATTTCATCTTTTGAAGCTTTCTCCTATTACTACATTGATTTGACTATCTTAGCTATCAACGTTTTAGCACTCCACTAGGGATGTGCTAAGAAGTTTTTAAGGTTCAAAAATTTAACTTATGTTAAGTCTATTGCAAAGAAATATTAACATTACATGTTGAAATGGGTTTTGTCCCTTTTGAACATTATTTTGAATTTTTGTTTTGTTTTATGTCTCATTAAGCTTCAGCAAATTGAATTTCAGCATGTATTACAACAATTTATCAACTATTATATTCTAGTGGAAACTCTGGCTTTATTTTCTAGTTTTAAAGAAGATCGATGCCTATTGTAAATATTTTAATAATTTTTAGTTTTGATTATCTTCTTGTTTGCAATGCTAGAAGGACTAAGATCATATTTCAAAGGTGACCCATCTAAGAGACTTTTTCTACCCTTAGGTATTCCTCAAAGAAGAAGTGGACAAGTCTAGAAGCCTATTGAAGGGTAGAGCTCAGTTGTTAAAGGTTATCTAGATTCTAAAAATTTTGAAATATTTGTTGACCCCCCTCTCGTTATTGAAGAATTTTATAGCTCTTCTATTGATTTTGAAACACATAGTCCTATTTTTTTTCTAACTCCTTCCAAACTAGTTGAATCCCCTCCCAAGTTTGATCCATCAAGCTAACTCATTCACCCCCTCATATCCCCTTGTAATTTATTTTTGAACCTCTAATTGAACCAATCATGGGGTATAGGGACCAAGATGAGAATACATGTCCTACATTATACGTTCCTAGATTTAGGCCTATTAATTTTGATGAATTGAAAGGCTATCCTAATGAAGTCCCAAATGAAGTTAGGAAATATCTTCCAAAATTCCAAGGGAATAATGTAGTGAGTAGTGATCAACACCTGAGGGCCTCCCAAAATATTATTAAAGATTATGAGGTTGAGTATTAGGATGTGTACATCAAGTTGTTTACACAAATGTTGAAGGAAGACACTTGTGAATGGTTTAATTCCATTTCCAATGGATGCATTGATTCATGGGAAGAGATGTAGAATGTTTTTAGAATTTAGTATGGTGTTAGGATTGATCCAAGGTTTCTCTTGAATGAATTTTAAAATATAAAAAAGAATCCTAATGAGTGTGTTAAGGACTTCAACACCCAATTTAACAATACTATGATGTGACTACTTGAAAACATCAAGCTCAGTGATACAATGTGCTTGATAAAGTATTATGATACCTTTGATAAGAAGACCACATACTACTTGATAGATAATGCTCCCATTGACCTATGGTTGACATTCAATATGGCCATCCAAATTGAGAATAACATCAAGGTTGTGGGAAAGCCCATGAATAACTGGGCTGATGCGAAGCTAGTCAATCCAAGGAAGACATAGCCCATGAAGACAACCAACTTAGAAGAAACTATCCAAAATTTGATCTCTACTATCAAAAAAATGTCATACAAGTTGGCTAAAGCTAAAAGGGGGTACTTCAAGTATCTAATAGATACGAGTAGGTTCTAAACCTAAATCAAGTATAAAGGGGGCCTACTTTCCACCATCAAGATAATGATAAAGGGAAGAGGCCTACACATGAAGAAAGGATAGATAGAAACTAAAATAGAGGATATATAAAAGAGGTGCCTGATCCTTTAGATTCTAAGGCAAATGCTATGAATTTTGATTTAGACATTGATTGCTATGATAAGTTCTTCCTTCCACACCATCCATGTGATATTATTGATTAAGTTGATGAAGATTCAAATGAACCTAAATATGCATCATCCGAATATGAGATTTTTATGTTCTATTATCAAAGTCCTCATAATGAATTCAATGCCTACATGGAATTATTAGATAATACTATGAGTAATCAGTTTTAGAGCATGATCAAAATGGAGAGTGTCCCAACTTTTGACTTTATTTGTGATGTTAATATGGCACAAGCATATGAATTGCCCACCCATGATTTTGATCACTTACACTCTATGATGATTAAGAAATATCCTAGTGGAATTCCATCAATTGAGGATAGATAGTTGTTAATTAATGCAAGATCTACCCAAAATATACAATAGAACTTGAGAATTAGGCAACCAAGTGTTACTCCTCAAGACATTACCTGTCATGTCCCCTTTTTCATGGGCATTGACAGACTTGATGATTAGCCTATTATGTGACCTTCGTAGGCTAATAGGATGGATAGAGGGCCATGATGGAGATTGGCTTGGCTTCGATTTGCAAAATTCCTATAGTTGGCTTTCATTCAGGTTATTTTAGACACATTGGGCCTGAGCTCCTATTATTTAGGGATATTTGACATGCAGCAGAGCACCTTTATTTTGGTATGGTCATGTGCGAAATCACTCCCTGGTTCTCCAGCTTCGAATGGTTCGAGGATCTAACATGTATTGAGGGTGATATTAATGTTTGATTAATTTAATCAAATATTAATTATTTAGCCTATTTTTAATTAGAAACCCTAATTCTAATTTAAGAAACCCTAATTAGGGCAAGCATATCTTTTGAGGGTATCAGGGTTTCTCATGGAGGCCATTAATGATTATGATTTGATTATTGATTTTGATATTGAAGAATTCTTCTGTGAAGACTGAGCCAAGGGTTCTAGGATTCCATCGCAGTGGAGAATGTCAACTCTTCATTGTGTGAGATTTAGAGGTTGTGAGATATCAGCTGATTTATTGCCAAATTGAGAGATAGCTTCATACAAAATTTATTATAGAGGTTTACAAATTTAAGAGGTAACTTCATACCAAAGTTGTCACAGAGCTTTCCAGGTATTTATTTTATTAGGTTTTTGATTCAATAAATTATACAGATAGAGATCTTCTGTATTATAGCCATATACCTTCAGATCAGGGGTTTAACAGATAGGGTGTGATTTATTGGAGGCTGTACGAAGTACGTACAGGTCCATATAGATCCACTAGCTACTGACGATGGCAGTATTACCGACGATGGTAGTATTATCTACCAACGATGGCAATATTATCTACTGAAGATGGTAGTATTACTGATGATGGTAGTATTATCCACTGACAGTGGTAGTATTACCAACGACGATGACTATGTTTTTACACAGCAACCCGAGCCTTTCCAGATTCAGGTTTATTTCTAGATTTGCAAAAGACCAAGGTTTTGAGATGATATTTGTATTACTTTATATGCATGATAGAGGATTTCTATTGTAATCATCTAGATGAATAATATGATCATTGATTTTCCAGTTAAGAGACTATACTGTGGTTTATTTGTTTGTTTGAATTTATTCTCAAAATTGTATCTTTGTTCAGAGCTTTTGTCTATTTATATTCCCTATTTGAAGGGGACATCATAGTGGTATCAGAGCTTTTTATTGCTATATATCAGAGTTGTGTAGAGACAAAAGGAGCCCCTAAGTAAGGGACATCACAGTGGTATCAGAGCCAAATTCCTGCCATCCTGTTGGGCACATCAGAGCCAATGTCTTGCCATCTAGTTGGGTAGTTTGGGTAGTTTGTTGAATCAATTAGTAAATCATGATGACTCCATATACTCAGAGATAGTGGGACTATGATATGAAGAAGTTGAAACTAAGTTTGAAGAGGTTAAATGAATCTCTTTCATACCCTACATCCAAAGACAAATCCACTTGGTATATGACAGCGAAGGATGAGTGGGAGTTATTAACTCCACGAGCTCAGGGGAGGTTGTCTTTTGATCGCTTTGTTAAGCTGAGAAGAGAGTACTACAGATCACTTAGACAAGAGCACAACATGTCCCATGACTATTATGAGATAGGAGATAGTGAAGATGAGGATGAGTTTGATGCTTGCACTCAGAGTGTAGAGGTGTGCTCAGATGTTAGTGCACTAAGGGTTGATGATCTCTCAGTTATGACATAGATTGTAGAAGAGTCCCAGGATCTGATTACTATAGATGATACTCAAGAGGATGCAGTGGATAGTTTTGAGGACTTAGTTTCACTGACTATTTCTCTTGATACAGAAGAGTTAGTCAGTGATGCTACAGCTTTTAATACTCTGGATGTTGATATGAGCTTTGGAGTTGATTCACAGAGTATGGATGGTAGTACTCTAGAGATCAGTGATTTTGAGTTTACTCTTTTGGACCATGCATCAGAGGAGGATTGTAGGAGACAGTCTAGCCAGTGCCACCATGTGTCTAGTCAGCTGAGAGTTAGTGAGCGAGACATTGCTACCACTTGCAAGCATTTTGATGATGCTAGTCAATTGTTAGCAGTTTATGGATGGGGTTCTCCTACTAGCATTGAGTAGGGAGTCAGTTATTTATCCTTGATAGAGATTCACTCTTTATGGGAGGCTATCCAAATTTTGAGATAGGATTATATGTAGCTGGTAGCTGACAGAGATTATCTTATGGAGTGGGGCAGCACAGCATATGATGCATTATTGGTCGAGGAAGATAAGGTGAGTAAGCTTACTCAATAGCTCGAGGTGACTTCTGAGATTCTTGAGAGTACGCAGTTGGCTTATGAGGAGTCATAATTTCATTTAGCTGAGATGACCATAGAGCTAGAGCATCTGCGGTCTTCACCAGCCCTGAACTCAGATGTTAGTACATTTATTGTTGTTGGTGAGTATGCTCCTATAGTTGTAGCTGAGGAACATGTTGTTGGAGCTAACACACATGTCTAAGATTTGGGAGTACCTGATTTTGATGAGTTTGGGATACCAGTGGAGTTGAGTCTCCAAATTGATTCTTCTCACATTGATGATAGTGTGGTATAGTTGATCATGCCACCTTTACAGAGGGATCAGCTATGGGATGGATTGGCACCATCTTTTGTAGATGGAATTGGTAGTTGGAGTTGTCCATTCTATTTGGGTTATCATACTTTGAGAGTTTGTTTCTCATGCATGCTTGACTATGGTAGTTGTGCTTTTAGGGTTTGGTTGAGTTACATTCTCCAGTTTGATTATGGGTTCCTCTTTGATCTACTTTGATGATATTGCAAGATTTTGCATTGATTTACAGTAGTGCAGAGCACAACTACATTTAGGATCCAGGTGGATCGAGTGGTTCATTGTTCTGAGATTGCTTGGGGACAAGCAATTTTTGGAGGGACAGATTGTCATGTCCCCTTTTTCATGGACATTGACAAACTTGATGATTAGCCTATTATGCAACCTTCGTAGGCTAATAGGATGGATAGAGGGTCATGATGGAGATTGGCTTGGCTTCGATTTGCAAAATTCCTATAGTTGGCTTTCATTCAAGTTATTTTAGACACATTGGGCTTGAGCTCCTATTATTTAGGGATATTTGACATGCAACAGAGCACCTTTATTTTGTTATGGTCATGTGTAGAATCACTCCCTGGTTCACCAGCTTTGAATGGTTTGAGGATCCGACATGTATTGAGGGAGATATTAATGTTTGATTGATTTAATCAAATATTAATTATTTAGCCTATTTTTAATTAGAAACCCTAATTCTAATTTAAGAAACCCTAATTAGGGCAAGCATATCTTTTGAGGGTATAAGGGTTTTTCATGAAGGCCATTAATGATTATGATTTGAATATTGATTTTGATATTGAAGAATTCTTCTGTGAAGACTGAGCCAAGGGTTCTAGGATTCTATTGCAGTGGAGAATGTCAACTCTTCATTGTGTGCAATTTAGATTTTATGAGATATCAGCTGATTTATTGCCAAATTGAGAGATAGCTTCATACAAAAGTTATCACAAAGGTTTACAGATTTGAGAGCTAACTTCATACAGAAGTTGTCACAGAGCTTTCCAGGTATTTATTTTATTAGGTTTTTGATTCAAAAAATTATACAGATAGAGATCTTTTATATTAGAGCCATATACCTTCAGATCAGGGGTCTAATAAATAGGTTGTGATTTATTGGAGGTCGTACAAAGTCTGTACAGGTCTGTACAGATCCACTAGCTACTGACGATAGCAGTATTACCAACGATGGCAGTATTATCTATCGACGATGGTAGTATTACCGATGATGGCAATATTATCTATCGATGATGGTAGTATAACTGATGATGATAGTATTAGCCACCGACAGTAGTAGTATTACTGACGATGGTGACTGTGTTTTTACACAGCAACTCGAGCCGTTCTGGATTCAGGTTTATTTTTAGATTTGCAAAAGACCAAGGTTTTGAGATGATATTTGTATTACTTTATATGTATGATAGAGGATTTCTATTGTAATCATCTATATGAATAATATGATCATTGATTTGCCAGTTAAGAGACTATACTATGGTTTATTTGTTTATTTGAATTTATTCTCAAAATTGTATCTTTGTTCAAAGCTTTTGTCTATTTATATTCCCTATTTGAAGGGGACATCATAGTGGTATCAGAGCTTTTTATTGCTATATATCAGAGTTGTGTAGAGACAAAAGGAGCCCCTAAGTAAGGGACATCACATTACCACTACAAATCCAAAGGCAAGGAATGCAAGCGAGGAAGTAAAGAAAGCTACAGTAGTCCCAAAAGCTTCCAAGATAACACATGTATCCCAAGATACTAAGCCTTGAATTACTCTTAATAGGAATAATAAAATGCCCATATTGTCTAGTATCCCTAAGGGTACTAATGAGTTTAAACAAAATCCACCTTTGAAGGCTATTTTCAAAGTTTCAAATCCACCCTAGCCTACTCCAATTCATACCTTCAGTGATTGTATTCCAATTGAAGGTCTTTTTACCCTTCCAAAAGATATGCCTCTTCATTAATATAGTGTATGTGATATGGCTTAAGTGTTGAGTCAAATAAAAATCATCATGTCACTTATTGAATTATTAAGAATACCTAAACATAAGAAGATAGCCTTTGAATATTTTGAATTTGGTGAAGTATCAACTGAAAATGAAGTTGAGTTACCCAAGCACCCCTAAAAGAAGATGAATAATCAGAAGAGGTTGTTAGACCCACTCTAAAGTTCTATTTGGGGACTAAACTTGTAGAAATTCAACTAAATTTGGATCCATTTTATATGACCCTATTGATCAATGGTCTGATCATTCACAATTTCATGTTTGATTCTATAGATTCTTATAATGTGATGCCCTTGGGTGTCCTCAATGAGCTTGGAGTGAAGATCATCCTAGCCTTTCTCAAGTATTATGCCATGGACTCATGAGAGATTATAGTTGTTGGAAAAGTTAATTGGTTAGTTGTATAATTGGTAGTTCATCTTGGTAAATATATAAATATAGACATGGTGGCTACAGACTACTCACTTAAATATGGAGTGATTATATCACATAAATGGTCTACTAGCATGGGTGGAAGTGTGCATATGGACCTTTGTTATGCCACCATTCCTTTGGAGGGTAATATGGTTAGAATTTATAGAGAGCCAAAGATTATACATGTGATTGAAGATCCAAAACATGATCTCAATGAAGTGTTGTACATGGATGTTGATTTGGATAACTTTTTTGAGAATGTTGATATTAGTGAATAGCCTTCTATTCTTGATGTTGAGCCTAACAAAGAAGGTGACATTTGGATGATGTAATTTGATGAAGCTTACTTCAATCTTTGAAATGAAGCTGGGATTGTCTTATATGCCCAAAATGTTAATTTTTTATGTTTTCTTTTCAATTTTATTTTGAGTGCACTAACAATATTGTTGAGTATGAGGCACTCTTACTCAGTTTAAGGTTTTCCCATGAATATAGAATTAAATATTTGATTGTCAAGGGAATTTTGAGCTAGTGTTAAATCAATTTCATAGTGGTTTTATCGAAAAAAAAGGTTTAAACAATATCATAATGTTGTTTATGATTTGCTTGAATTTTTTATTCATTCAACCTATGTTATCATGATAGAAGTTTCAACCAAGAAGCTGAAAAACTTGTATGGTTAGGAACTTAATTTGATATTGAAAATATGGTCCCCCATTATCAATATCAAGTGGAGGTGCTTATCAGGCATTCAATCCTAGACAATGTTCATCATTAGCAAGTCTTTGATGATGATGAACAAATTAAGAGGTTTATGAACTATGAGGCTGAGCTCCACGATCAACTCATAGAATTGGAATCCATATTTTAGGTTAATGATGTGAAGGAGACATTTTTTGGGAAAGACATTATTTAGCTTAAGACAAACACTCTCCCAAGAGGACTAGTATATTTAGAAGCATCCTTTGATGGAGCTGATATAATAAATTTGAGAGACTCATTCTTTTGAAAGGATGTGATTGAGTGTAACTTGGGTTGCCATGATAATCCATGGAAAGTGAGATAGGTACTCAATTAAGTGAAGATGAGAATAAATCTTACATGTATATGTTATGGAAGTATTAGGATTATTTAACATGGTATTATTCTAAGATTAAAGTGTATAGGGAAGACTTGTTATAGCACATCATCCCATTGTAACTTAATAGCAACCCTTTCTAGTAGAAATAGAGACCCATTAACCCCATCATGTCCACTAAGATGATGGATGAATTAAATAATTTAATGGATGGTGGTATCATTCATACCATTAATTATTCATCATGGATTGAAAATTTAGTCCCTATAAGAAAGAAAATGGTGGCATCTTCTTGTGTGGAGAGTTCAAAAATCTAAACAAGGCTTATTTAAAAGATAATTATCCCATACCTAATATGGAGAACATGATGAAAAGTGTTATTGGATTAGATATGTTTTCCACATTAGACATCTTCTTAGGGTATAACCAAGTTGTGGTAAAGGAATTTGAGAGATCCAAGACTATATTCATAATGCCTTGGGACACATATGTATATATGAGGATGCCTTTCAAGTTGATGAATGTAGGTGAAATGTTCTAATGGGATATAAAATTTAATTTTATAAGAATAATTAACCATTTCATTATTGTGTATCATGATGACATTACTATGTACTCCAAGACTAGATAAGAACATTTAGAACACATTTAAAAAGGTGTTGATCAAATGTAGGGAGTTTGGCATTTCACTTAACCCAAAGAAATGCCATTTTGGAGTAAAAGAGGCCAAGTTTTTGGGATATATAGTTTCCAATGATAGTGTCATGATTTATATTGAAAGGGTCAAATCCATTGACAAAGTGCCTATCCTGCAGTCCAAGAAAGGAGTTCAGTCTTTCTTTGGAAAAATTAACTTTGTAAGGAGGTTTATGTCCAATTTTTTAGAGATTATTCTAATTATTACAATAAAGAAGGACAAAAACATAAAATATGAGTAGAAGGCCATAAAAACACTTATTAACATCAAGGCAGTTTTAAATTATGCCCCTATTTTATCTTGTCCTGATTACATAAAGTCATTTTAGATATTCTCTTTTGCATCATACAATACCACTGCTACTATTTTATTGTAAAAGAATTAGGACGGTCATGAGAAGCCCATATATTTATTTATAAAATATATGTAAGGCCCTAAATTGAACTACACCATCATATAAAAATAATATTTCATTTTTTTGAAGGCTATTAAAACATTCAGGACATATATTATGAGTTCAAATATTATTGCCTACATTTTGCACATCATGGTAAATGACATTTTAACTTAGACTAAAGTATCTATCAAGAGGTGTAGGTGGGTTAACAAGTTAAAAGAGTATGACATGGATATCTAGACCACCAAGTTGGTAAGAGAGATGGGTATATCCAATCTTATGTTTGAGACCAATTTTCATGTTGTTGAGGTAAACACTATTGTTTTTAATGTTGATGATTTCTTCAGTTAATTTAATGCATCTCTATGGTATAGAGACATTATTTACTACTTGTAAAATTTGAACTATCCCCTTGACTTGGAAAATAATAAAATAAATCTCAAACTTGTGTCTTAAAAATTCTTCTTGATTGAGAATGGACTAGCATGGAAGAATTTGGATGGGTTTCTCCTAAGATGTTTTGAAAGAACAAACTATTATCCTAATTGAAGAATTCTATAGTGGATTTTGTGGTGGCCATTTTACACTTAAAGTTACATATCAAAAAAAATTGAGAGTTATATATTGGTGGCCATCATTGTTTAAGGATGTTGTTAGATAGTCAAAAAGTGTGAGAAATGTCAGTGCTTTATTGGGAGGTGAAAGCTTCAGGTTCTCTTCCCTTATACCCTATGACAATTGAAGGCCAATTCAGATAATGGGGAATGGATTTATTTGGAGAAATTGTTGATTCATAAAACACTTGACATAGGTGGATACTAATTACAATTGATTACTTAACAAATGGGTCAAAATAATCCCTATAAAAAAGCAACACACTAGGTAGTTATGGTTTTTTTGTTAAATTAGATTATTTTCAATTTTGGTGTGCTTATCGAGATAATTGTTGATAGTTCCATGAAATTAAAATCCATAACTTTAGTGGCATTATGAAAAGAGTATGGGATTGAAATGACCTATACTTCTAATTAAAACCCTCAAAGGATTGGGAAAGCTAAATTTGGTAATAAAAACTTATTCAAGATCATTAGGTAAACTTTGGAAGCAAATAAGAAGTGGGGTGAATAGATGAAGTTTGTCTTATGGGATGATAGAATTATTCCTAAGAGAACTAAAATTAGAAGCCTTTTTGAGATTTTTTATGGATTTCAATCAATTCTATCTATGAATTTATAGTTGCCCACCTATCAGCTCATGTAACAACTAGACGAGGATGAGTAGATTAACCACTATGAGAACATGATGAACTAGATTATTGAACTTGATGAAAATTGAAGACAATCTTATGAAAGACACATCAAGTTCAAAAATAAGTTAAATAAAATATTTGATAGGAAGGTCACTCCAAGAACCTTCCAAGTAGGTGGTATGGTTCTACTTTAGGACAACAGGCATGAGGAGAAAGGACAGGATGGAAAATTTGATGCCTTGTAGATGGATCCTTATTCCATTGACTACCAGATTGGGGAGCATATTTTCTTCTTGAGAGATCTAGATGGTGAAATACTAGAGCTACTAGAAAATGGTAGACATATTAGACAATTACTTGATCAAGTTATTAAGCTATGTACCATATTGTATATTATGTATTTTTGTCTTTCTATTGTTTTGTTATTTTATGTCCCCTTTACTTTGGGACTTGTTTATATAGTTTCCTTTTGTGTTTATGTTGTGTGTTCATTTATATATCTTCTTGGTCTATTTTGTTTAAGTCTACCTTGTTTTTTTGAGCCTTTATGAGTGTTTCCTAAAAGTTATTACATCTTGACTCCATAACCTAATGGATTGGCACCTGGTCTTATGTTTTAGGGTTCTTTGCACACCCACAAGGGGTATGCATCCCTAAGAGAGAGCTAGTATTAGTGCCAAAAATTACACTAAATAAATTGGGCCCTTATCAAGTGTAAATTAATATGTCCTTAGGCCAACTTCTATCTCTAAGTGTTCCT
Source organism: Torreya grandis (assembly GCA_037957365.1). Classification (NCBI taxonomy): domain Eukaryota; kingdom Viridiplantae; phylum Streptophyta; class Pinopsida; order Cupressales; family Taxaceae; genus Torreya; species Torreya grandis. The sequence continues at coordinate 610,039 of JARHVA010005330.1, forward strand.
TTGGAGGGTCATGTTTATGTGAAAATTGGCTAAGTCCTAATCTAGTCTTTACTTGGTAAATGTGTCTCTCCCTTATAATTTTTTGGGATTTTTTCATGAACATAATGTCTGATAGAAATAAGTCTTTAGGCCTTTTGTCTCGAATAAAAAGTCCAAAGATTTTTTTATGTTAGACATTTTGTTTGCTACAAAAGGTGTAAAGGAATTTAATGTCTTATTTTGCATCAGGCTAAGTGTTTCATGAAAAATCTATAGGGTCATTTGTTTTTTAATTTTTGTCCATGGAAAAAATATTTAAGGGCACTTTCTATTTGGGAATTTTTCCCACACAAAAATCCTAATAAAAAACCTTTGTTTCGGATAAGGTGCAAAGTATTATTCATTTCAGACTTTTTGTCCATGATAAAAATTTCAAAGATCACTTACCCTTTGGGCATTTTTACCACATAAAAAATAAAAAATAAATGTAAGGAATTATTTATTTTTACTAAAGTGTCTAAAAAAAATTTGAATGGTCATTTTTCCTTTGCAAAATCTTGGAAGGGTTATTTCTTTTGGGCAAATTGCCCTTGCAAAATTTTTGAAGGGCACTTTTAGAAGGGTCATTTTGCCTTTACAAAATCCCCAAAGGGTCATTTACTTTAAGCATATTTACCTTTTAAATTTTCCAAAGAGTACTTTTAGATGGGTCATTTTGCCTTTGCAAAATCTCTAAAGAGTCATTTCCTTCAGGCATTTTGCCTTTGTAAAATCTCTAAAGGGTCATTTATTTCAGGTATTTTGCCCTTGTAAAATTTCTTAAGGATAATTTCAAAAGATCTAAATGGACATTTTAAATAAGTTTGAAGGGCACATTAAAGATATCTAAAGGACCATTTCAAAAGGTTGAAGGGTATTTTTGTAGGGCAAGTTCCCTTAACAAAACTTTCGAAGGGTATGCGTAAAGGGCCTGAAAGGTAATTTTAGAAAATTTATTATAAATCATAAGTTATATTTCCTTCAAGAATTTTTCTCATTAAAAAATGTTTGAAAGAATTGTGTTTCTCTGTGAAAAATGTAAAGTTTAAATTATTTGAGAAAAGTACCAAGTTTAATTTCTATAGGGAAATTATTTCAGAAAAGATGTCTGAAACAATTGTCCTAATAAAGACAAACATACAAGGGTCCAATTACTTTGGAAAAAGTGCAAAAGAATAATTTCTTTAGGAAAATTATTTTAGATAAAATATTCAAGACAATTGTTCTAATGAAGGTGAAAATCTGAAGGCCAAATTCTTTCAAGCATCTTTCCTAGGTGCAATAAAGCTCAATTCTTGTGGGAAAAGTGTGAAGTCAAAATCCTTCAGGGAAATTATCTGAAACATTTTATCCAAGATAATTGTCTTGATATAATGCCCAAAATAATTTTTTCAGGATAATTATGATGAATAAAATCTCAAAATAGGAATACCAAAGACAAAGATCATGCTGACTAAATTGTCATAGAACAAAGTCCCCAAAGTAATTTCCAAATTTCATAGGTGTGACGATCTTATGAATGTATTTTGACAAGCATGTAAACATCAAATTTAATCCATGGTAAGTAGCAATTGGGATTAAAATATTCTAAGATGGTCATGTGAGCATCAATTTTAGACCCCATGAAGTAGTCATTTATTTTCAAATGAAGGCAAATCCAATGGCTCGGCTTTATATAGAGCAAGATAATCCAACGGTGTGCCATCAAAGATGAATAGTCAAAGGAGATATTGAATGGAAGTAGTCAAGTTTCAAGGTTATATAATATATTAAATGGTTTTCATTTTATCTTGGAGGTAGGGTCTTTTTTGAGTTAGTGTAGGGATTTGGTTTGTTTCTTTCTTGTTCTTCCTTTTCTGTCCCTTGTTTGTATATAGTGATTATATATTTTTTATTTACCTTATCTTGTGCTGTTTTTTTCTCTCAATAAGCATTTTTAAGATAGTCCTTGGCTTATGTTTCATCTAGTTGCTCCTAAAGGGACTTCTCAGATTAGGAGTGTAGGTGTAAGAGGACTATGGGTATAAAATGTGAGTTTGATGTTTTTAATTTTAGGGAGACTAGTAAAGATAAATGAATAGACTAATAATTCCATAAAATCTTGAAATTTTGTTCTGACCTAAGCTTAATTTTGATAAGGTTTACATATGTAGGATGAAATTGTAAATTATTGAAGCACAATCATGCTTACACTTAAAAAACAGCATTCATTACCTAGGGTAAAGTTTGTGACCAAGGATGATTGCCTAAAGATTATACGCTTGGCCAAATCCCAAAACCTCGATAACCTGGTTCTTAACCTTTTCCAAAAATCTAAAAGTGGTCTATAAAAAGCAAAAAATATAAAAATAAGAGCTCATTTCAAATTTCAAATGGAGCTTTCTAAGCAAAGGTGATTCAGGTAATCTCCACTAGAGCTATAGACACTTAGCTAGCAATAAATCAAAGCTTTAAATGAAACCAAAGGCATATTTTTCAAGGATATGGATGCCTAAATATTAGTAGAGCAATGACCAAGCCTTTCCTAAGCTAAATGCATGGTTTTTAATGAATGTTCAAACATGTTATAAGTCAATGTCAATGGTTAAAGACATGAAGTATAGAAATTGCTCTCTAAATCTCATGGAAAACAATAAGTGGAATCAAATCATACACACAACATGACTAGGTTTTGAAATTTAATCCTAATTTTTCATGTGTGAGGCTTGTTTTAAGCATGACTAGGTCTTAATAATAGTGCTTGATCAAGTGGAATGAATAGCCTAGTTATAAGTCTGAACCATAATATATGAATTTAAAAAAAGACATATTTCTATGGAAATTCACTTGATCAAGGTGTTACTAATATGTTTGTACATTTTATTTATTTGAAGATCATTCACACCTAGTTTGGTTGTTATATTTGTGCATGATTCTAGTTTATATATTATCTTAATTTACTAACATTAGATTTTTGAGTTTCATATTTATAGGTTTAATGGAGCCCTCGTTGAAAATGGATTATGTCTAGGTTTCATGATTTAATGTCAATACTAGTCTTTTAATAACTTTTGATTTGTTAAAGATTGAGTTGAGTTCTTTTTATCACCTTGAAACCCTAATTCTAATTACCCTATCCCACATCTTTCCATTTGAACTCAAAATTGGTGGGAACATGGACTTAATTAAATTTTTATCCTAAGGCTTGGTAATTTTTATTTACATGACCAATCCCTAGTCTAAAAATCCATGTTTGGTCCATTTTAAGTCATGAGATCACTTAGCTTATGTTCCTCATGATTTGAACTAATGCATGGTCATTTTTAGTTAACAGTGCCCCATTTTATTTCAAGATTATTATAGAATTTAGCCTAAGGTCTTAATTCATATATATATATATATATATATATATATATATATATATATTAATATAAATAAAAACCATGGTATAAGAGTGTAGCTTAAGTCTTATATTATTTTAAAGTGTTTCACTAAAATTTTGGTATTTTTAGAAGAAGGTAGTAAAACTAGAAATACATGTTATGGTATAAATACCTAATAAAAGTGTGCAAATTGTGTTATAATATCATGAAAAGATCCTCTTTGGCTTGGGAAGAAGTCCTCAAAATTAGAAAACACTAAAGTAAATTTGTTGGTTAGACAAGTAGTTAAGTTGATTGCCTAGTTGTGGCTAGATATCAAAAGCATGAGCTTACCTAGGGGTTGTCATTCCACCATTTTAGAATAATTAAGTTGATAAAATAGAAATAAAGTACTTCCATAAATAATCAAAGGGTACTAAAATTGGTAATAAGAATTGATTGATAAAGAGATGTGCTAGAAATGATCAAATTAATGATAAGCTCATTAGTGTTAGTGCTAATAGGCTGAGGTGTGGTTCAAAAAATTAGTGAGAAGTCTATGGTTAGGTAAAAGCATAGAAAAGAGGATTAGATTAGGTGTAGGTGGTAAAAGGGAGCTTGTTGGTTTTTTATTTGATAGTGAACCATCGACAGTCAAGATGACCATCAGTGGTTAAGGGTAACCATCAGTGGTTAGGTAATTGTTGGTGGTTAGGCTAACCATCAATGGTTGGGCTAACCATCAATGGTTTACTATAGGTGAATTAAGGCCAATATTTTAGGTATGAATCCTAAGAGGTGGGTGAGGTTTGTACTAATTTCAAAATTGAAATATGACAAATAAATATGGAAAATAGATTATTATCTTATCGAGAAGGTGGAGTAGATAGATAGTTGAGGTGGATTACTTGATATAGAATCTAGTTGTAAATCTGATAGAGTGACAGTGATTATAATGGTGATGCCAAGTTGGGCTTACTAAATTACTAAATCACCTGATGATTATTGACCTAAAAAAGAGATTTTAGATACTAGAGCTCTTGATAATAATTATAGATAGATTTCTCTTGTAGCTCTCCTCTTCTTATAGGTAATGACAAGAGGCTAAAGTGGGAGGGTAACTAGGTGATCTAAATATAATTTACCCATAAAATGAATTGTGAAAGGATTTAGATGTATTATATTATAAAATCTAAGGTGGTAGTTTGTATGGTGATTGTATGTTAAGTTCTAGTCACTAGAACCTAGCTGTCAATGGCTAGGTAGATCATCGATGGTTATCCTGACTATCAGTGGTTAAGGTTAAAATGTCAAAATGGGTAAAAAGGGGCTAGGTTCAATCTTGTTAGGTCAAATTGACCAAAAATGGGTTTAGGCAAGGTTAAATGGTTCTAAGGGGTCCCTAAAGTGGTCTAAGGGGTTACAACATTTGAAAACATGTGTGCAAATTTTTGGTGTCTACATTTACCCCTTTTCATTATATGGATTGAATAAAAAAACTACAAAACAAAAATGAAATATGGGTAAGGTCAAGGTCAAGGTTTCCTTGAGAATGGAAGGAGGTTTTCCCCCTCAAACTAGGAAGTGATGAGGCAAAATAAAATTGGGTTGATATTTGATAAATTAGAAGGTGGTAGTTGGTGAACGAGATGTAAAACTTGCACATAAAAGTGACTAAGTGTGATAGTTTATATTGTGTAGAGACTAGAGTTACCAGTGTTGATGAAAATAAGGTTAGTGCAAGGAAGATAATTGACTAATGTATTATGTGACTACTATAGACATGGAAGTTGGATACACCTGTTAATCTCCAAGGTAGACTTGGGTGTTTCAATGGGTATCCAAGGAAGGAAATGATCCTAGGAAAACACCAAATGGGTCAATGTGTGATGGGTATTTAAGGTAGGAAGTTATCTCAAAAAGATACAAATGATTTTTTTATTGCACTGGGTGGTGCAAAAGTAGTGAACATGACAAGTTTGATCAATGCGATTAGAATGACCCACACAAAATCATCACAAAACATGCAAATAGTGTGGTAAAAAATGATTGATGTCAAGGTGGACACAAGCAAATAAGTGGGTTTGGGTGTGATCGAGATGGCTCTATATACATTAGGCAAGTAGACACTACCTACATAATTTAGGATATGCAAGATCCCACAACATATCTAGAATAAATGTAGTTCTTACTTGGAATGGTAGTGATCAGGTAAATTCTTAGGTGAATAGGTAAGTGAGAGTACATAAACTAAGGTGATTAGATTGCCAAGGATATGCATAAAATGTGATTAAGTGTATATTCTTGTGTACAATGGTTAGCATCAAGGTGGACATGGTAAAATGGGCTGGTTAGAAAATGGTACTCTCAGAGAGGTCAAGTACTAGTGGGTTTAAGTGGAAATGAAGTAGGACTTAAGAGGATGTTAGTGATAAATTTAAAGGAAAGATGTAAGACCCTAACCATCAATGATTAGGGTTTTGAGGGGTTGATCATTGACGATCACCTTGACCATTGATAGTCATGGGGAGACCCTAAAAGCTGAAATATAAAAAGTGAAAGTAAAAAGTCATTTTCACCTTTTGAAATTTGACTTTTGTGTTTTTTTCTCTAGCTAATCTATACTATAGCATTTTGTCTTGAGTGTTGAGACAACTGACTATGAGGTAGGGAGTCATGATTGGTTGAGCTAGTGCTTAAGAAGATTCAATGTTTATCAAGATGGAGGGTGGATGAGGGTGCAATCGAATGGAAGGACATGAGCTCTGACCATGTTAACGATCATGAAATGAGGTAGGGGGTGATCTAAAATTGATATCATGGTTAAATGTTCATTGTAAAAAATTTGGAATGATTTGGTTAGGGTTTTAAAGCTAGTTTATTATTTAGGGAAATAATGCCCTAGTTTTAGGTTTTTGAATATTTAGGAAAATTCATTGGTGAATTTGTATTTGGAAGGTGTGTTAGGTTAAGAATGGGTGTAGATTATTTTTAAGGAGGTTATTCTAGGAATTGACTCTGAGCTTTAGGGTTTTGAGAGGTCTAGATTTTGAGGATCATGCCATCAATGGTCACACATAGTGACCATCAATAGTTGGACATGATCATCGATGATCAAACCTAAGGGCTAAAAGGGCTTATAGGGACTATTAATGATTTAAGGAACTGTCAGCGATTGAGGGTGTGATTAAAAAATATAGGTATAGGTAGGTAATTAACATGATGTAGCAAACCAAACATACATATTAATATTGGTTTTGTAAGCCCATGACTAGATTTAGATGAGAGACTAGGTTCCCACACTCTTTAAAGAGGCTCATGATGTGATGATTGCTGATGAGTGGAGACACATGGAGGCTGTAGGCCTAGGCATGATTTATCACTATCAGCATGTACCATAAGACCTAACTATGGTTATTGCACTCATCAATAGATGACATCCTATGATAAACACCTTTTGGTTGCCTGCCAAGGAGATCACCACCCTATTGGAGGATGTGAATAGGATCACCAAGTTACCCATATAAGGAGATCTAGTTTACCACATACAGAGTGAGGAGATATATTATTACATGAACTTCTTATATGGTATAAACCAAATTCATGCATAGTTTTGTATTGGTGGATTTAGGTATGATCCATTATATTAGATGGATCCTAGGGATAGGTGCTTGATGATGATGTTGATGATGGATTTGATGAGTTTTGTGTTGTTGGATTCTATGGGTGGATGATCCCCTCACTTACTTGTTGGCATGTTAGTGGATATGCTCTTAGGGAGGACCATATTTGGGTGGGTACAGGTATTACTTGTATATATTTATAGAGAGTTGTGGGCCTTTCAAGTCCATAGGCACTATGGGATTAGTGTTAAATTTATGTTACATTATTGGGATTTTGAGCACATTTGGGTATTAAGACCCTTAAGATTGTCAGAGAATAGTCATGCACTGATTGATTATGTTGCCAACTTCATATAGTAGAGGAGAGTAGTAGCCTACATAGGAATAGGTGGTGGGGCTAGGGACATTGAGTGGTTTCATGATGCATTAGATGGTTTATTTCCAAGGGATGTCATATAGAGACCATATGTTGGGTGGCTATTGTGGGTAAGATTCAATTACCACACCATAGGGCTATAGAGCTAGAGGTTGGTGTATGAGAGGAGAGAGATGGAGATAGAGTTAATCCCATTTAACTCAGTATGGAGGTAGTTTATCTTGGTATAAGGGATTCCACCTAATGTACTAAGGTACCAAAGAGAGGAGGGTGATTTCTTGCTACCTAAGCCATAGCCATAGGACATAGTGCATGATTTCAATGAGTTATTAGTGGAAGGCCAAGTTGATGATGTAGGTATTTTTGATGGTTATGTAGCTTGGTACTAAGGGAGGTATGTTGTATGGATTTTGGATGGGGTGATGGGGGCCATCAAGTTATGGATTTCAATCTAGCAGTAGCATAGGTGTGAGGTGACCCATAAGTAGCAACAGCTCTATCAGTAGCCTAGACACATATAGCTAATTTGTAGGGATAAGTAGCTACTTTGCAAGGCCAATTCATGACACTATAAGGGTAGGTTGGGGTAGTAATGGTAAAGAGGGACCAGGTCTAGGTCATAGCTTTATAGGGGTAGGTGGCCATTTTTTAGGGCTATATTGACTCCTTATAGGGATAGATTAGGGATGGGATGGTAGGTGTAATATAGGAGGGCCACTAGATTTAGTGCCATAAACATGGCATCTAACAAATATGTAGGAGATTAGATATTATGAGGTGATGGTGCTTGATTAGTTGCCCCATGCCATGATATTTGAAGAGTATAGAGCCATTTTGGGTAGTGGGGTTGCACTAGCTACTCTAGGGTAGTGGGCTGTTATAATTGGGTAGACAGGGGTCCCAATGGGACCACCATCAGGTATAGGTATAGGTCCATATGGGGCCAATGGTAGTAGTGTAGATGGTTTGAGTGCTCCAAGGGCTTGATAGATATATGATATGTATATGATTTTTGATTTTGACTTGCATGCTAATGATGTGAGATGTACATTTTGAGAGAGAGGTGACACATTGTGACATGGATTATTATTTTTTGATGATTTGATGTATATGATGTTAAGACATTCAATGTTTCATATATGAGGGATGTCTATAGTTGATGTGATGTCCATGATTGTGATTTATCATCATGGATGTTCATGGTTATGGTTATTTGACATTGTAGTTTAGGCATGTGATATTTACAAAGTTGAATTATGATGTTTTAATTCTGCTCATGGTTATGATAGGATATGTTATGGATGGATACATGTTATGGCTCATGTCTATGGTTATGTGGATTGAATGGTGAATAGTATATGCTATGATGGTTTGCTCATTGGTTTTTTTAATGATATAATAACATGTTTAGAGGTTTACATGATGTGCTAGATAGGTGAATGTTTGTGGTTGGCTACTATATATTTACATTATGCTTGCTCTGTTGATGGATAGATGATGTTTCTTGTTGACATAGTTCATGATGTTCATGATTTTAGTATGATGTTTTTAATTCATATTTTAGGGCTTACATTAACTAATAAAAGATAAGGAAAAAATGACATGATGCCTTTTCATTGAAAAAGATTGACATGAAACCCAAAATAGATTAGCTTAGTGAAAATAAGCCTTTCAAATGTTTTAGATTAGCATGCCTAGGTTGATAGATAGGGATCCTAATCAAATTATGTCAAGTAAGCTCATAGTCCTGTGCATATGAGATGTGGAGGGAGAATGGGTGAAAATGGAGCCATTTAGTAAGGCTAGTATGCCTTCTTTCTAAGCATCCAAAGAGGTAGTATAAACAAGTCTATGTTTATATATAAAGTGTAGACTAATTGATGTAGGAAGTCTACTAAGGAGAGATGATTGTGGATTTTCCAAGATTATTGATGATATTAGAGTTGATTGTAGCTTTCAAAATTATTTTGCTTTTACTTGAGGCCCTTTTTTCTATTTTTCTTTTGTTGTAGGGTTGGGGAAGCCGATTGATGCAATAAGATTCCAAAAATTGATTAGCATTTGAAAAATATCCATCCTTCAAGGGAATGGTCTATGTATTTGGTTTCAAATGATTTTGATAGTTATCCTTCTAGGGAGTAGTCCACCTTATGCTTTTGCAATTTCAAATGATTTTCAATAAATGTCCTTCAAGGGAGTAGTCTGCAGATGCTAGGGGTGACCCATGATTTTTTTTGGCATTTTATAATACTTTTACCTTTGATTGATTTTTATTGACATATATTTTCTAATACATGCTCAATTGATTACCTTTCTGAAGGCAAAACTACGCTGACATAAAGGTTTGATAGGTGAAAGAGAGGTATAGATGACAATAACCATAGGAATTGATCTCAAAAGATATGGGAAGTGTTGTCATCAAATTGTGCACCCTAGGACACTCTATGAAACCCCCAGAATTTGATGCAACATTGAATCATCTCTAAATTTTGTGGGAACTTGTACGAGAGATGAATCTTTAGGATTGAAAAGGGATAGCTCCATGAATTCTTCTCTAAGTGCCTATCACCTAATCTAATACCTTTTCATAGAAAGAGTCATAAGTTTTCATAAAATGAAAACTATACTAGATAGGTGATACACAAAAATATATCCCATAGACTATAATACTTATACTAAGCAACAATGTTTTCCAAGAGCAATTCCATGCATTTAAACATCCTAACGTAGTGTTTCAATGTGAAGGTAGCATGTTTGGGACAATCAACAAGATAAATGACCTAAGGGGAAAATTACACACCATTGATACAATTTCATATTTGAAAGAGAGATTAGTACATTCAACACACTTCATATGACTTGTTAACATCAAAATTCTTACTTAAACATGAAGGATAAAGGGAGTAAGGATGATATTATCACTTAGCTCCATTATATATCACTCATACACTTAGACAAAATGTTCAAAACTTATAATTAGACTTGTATTCAATGTTAAAAATCAAAGTGTAATGTTATTTTATCAGGGATTCACCATACCAAATTCTGGTCTCTTACAATATCCAATAATGGCTCAATTTATAGAACTTTGAGGAAGAGAGAGAGAAAGGGAGTCAAAGAGGCATAAGGACAAGTGTCCAAAAGACAAAGTCAGTTTAAATTCATATAGATGAGGATATGGGGTGAGACATGCAACATGAAGAGAAAAAAGTGTCGTTTCCAATCATTTAGAACCTACAAAATGTCAACAAAATCCTTTTGCATAGAAAATTGCCTTCCATGATTAGTCTTATAAAACTACCTTATGACTAAAACTAATAAATTTTTATGATTCATCCAAATATGGGAGTTACTAAAAATATGTCACATGCATTATAAAGGCTCTTGACCCTTCCTATCATTCTGGCCATGCATGAGTATACTTGGTAGTCTCAAAATAGCTCTTTTCCCTTCACCTCTCACACTTGTCACCTTAAATATATTCAAAACTGAAATATGATCCATAAAATTATAGGAATGAAATATTTATGGAGTTCTCATACCATAAATTACAATAAATTGGCCTTAAAATTCTCCCAAAATGAAGATTCACCACTTTTTCTAGTTCCCCCCTATCTAGCTCACTGGACTAGCTAAATTGAGAGAATTAGTAAGAGAAATTAGGAGCTTATAAAATTAATCCAATGACCATGAGGAATTATAAAAAGTAATAAAAATTCCTCCAAAAGTGATTTGGCCCCTTGAAATTTCACCATGCCTAAAAAACACCAAAAATGGTCAGAATAATCTATATTTTGCCCTATTTTATACATGTCCATACAAAAAAATTGCATTGGGGGTTTCTTTGGAGATTTTTCTAAATTTAATAAAATTTTCATGGAATTTTCACTCCATATTATTCTTAATATTTAGTTTCTCCCCAATCAAGTCTTTGAGAAGGGTTTCCAAGGGTTTTGGAGTGATTTTCAATCTTAGCATTCATTCATAGCCATGACACATTGGAGTTCTAATAAAATGCCACATATTTATCCTTAAGGACCTCCTTAAACTTCATATAATGTCTCAAGTTCCCATTCAAATCTTGGTGGAAGTTCTAAGCATTTGAATTTGACATTTGAGCTCAGTTTTTGCTTCCTAGTGGGGTCTGAATGCTTTCTAAACCAAAAGACACTTCGTGGAGACTTTATTTTAAAAATAAAGTTTTTAAGATCTCTTTATACACTATAAAAACTTACTCAAACCATTATAATTTATTTCCAAAATCTTGAAATGGAAATTGACCCCTATTTGGTTTTAGGCCTAGGCCTTGCCTACATCTTTGAGTTCCTCTTGACCCTCTAAAGGTTCTATTTGAAATGTGATGGAATTAACACACTAAAAATACCTGTGTTAAAATTAATTTATCAATTTTAAATAATATATTATGTTTAAAATGTACATGGCCTCCAATTTGCTTCTTAGCCCTTAGGCTTTCCTTCACACTTGACTGCAGCCCTTGTTGTGTAGGGTGCCCTATTTGCTCTCAATCATTATATCAAGGTTTATTATGTTATTACATGTTTCCTCAAAATTATATAACATTTATTTTTAATTTTTTTCCTTTATATCATCAATTCATCACTTTTCCCTAAAACTACCATTCTTGTGTATGAAGGGACTACCCCTACTCTGAGACAAAATAGAGAGTATTAGGCATAAGTTTTTGGAAAATTTGAGTATTTTATAATCTCAATAGGGTTATAATGACAAAATTTATCAAGTTTTTTCATTTTATTCCATGTTTATGGGGTCTAACCATCCCAATTTCTTCAAAAAAGGGGTAAAAGACCTTATTGTTGCATGTTCTTATCCAAACCTCCTCATGGATGCTCCTTATTCACTTGATTATTGAATATAGGTTGTTTATGTATGTTAATTACCATAATTTAATGCATTTTAAACCTAGGGATACAGTCAAAACCTCTTTCCTAGGTGGAATCCCCAAACTCACTTCTTGAAATAAGGTTTTCCCTACCCCATCTGTATGGATTGAGTACATTCTGATATGAGAAAAAGGGGCTTGAGTGGCTTGAGGATGTATTTGTAATTTTATTTATTTAATTTTATAATGATTAATATACCCTATACTATTTTAAACTCTCCTTTTCTTTCCAAAGCAACAAACTCTCATATGTTCTTCTCTTGTTTATGACCCTATTTAACTATGACAGTGAATAAGGTACTCTTTTTTTGTTGTCTTTCTTGTAGTTTTTTAATAAGGTTTAGAAATATTATATAGTCCCTTTTTTATTAAATATAATATTCAAATGTGATCCATTCTTCTAAACCTAGCATCTTGGCCTGTCAGCCCTTCCAATTGCTTACTATCCTCTTGGACTGAGACAGTCCCAGGACATTACCTATAGGTCATTTGGGGTGAGAATAACACAAATTTACTATTTTATTGATGATTTAAAAAATTATTTATGTTACCTAGGTTGTTATTTTTGTCATTTATATCTCATTTATCCATGAAAGTGACTCAAGACTCCTACAAGGTCCATCACCTTACTCCACACCTATTGTGCCAGCTGTAGGTAGCTATTTGTTCACTCATTTTGGCCTATAGATGTCTTCTAGGTCAAGATGAACTTGTTCATGGTGGAATGATGGAATTAATGTATTATATTGCATTCAAAACATAAAATATCATTCACCTCATTCATGATCATGCCTATTTCACAATTCTTGACCTATCTATCTATAGGTGGCTCCTCAAAGTCTTATATACAGATAGAGGAGTATGCATTAGGGTTTAAGACATTGGATTCACCTTCTCTCATTCTATCCTACCTTAAAACATCAATTCAACCAATATCATAATTAAACTTTATGCCATATTCCAAGAGCATCAAATTAGGATGCAAATTAACATTTTGGTCACTATCTCATAGACATCACTGCCCTATTTCAGTGATTTTCTAGCCATCTTTAAGGGTCTCAATGACCACCTTCCACTATTAATTTCTCCTTAAATATTTGGGATTTTTTTTTTGTTCTAGATAAAATACCTCCACACAATATTAGGATTCAAATCCCTTTATAGTTTCACTTTGAGAGGCTTGAAAAAATCCCTTAGGCCTCTGTTTAGTGTTTCTAGAGCAAAAGGGTTTGAATACAATCCAAGGTTCTAATTGATACTTTGACACTTTATTTACAATATCATGATGATAAATAGGTATATATAATACTTTCCATATAAATGATCTTTAAATTTTATTGACTAATCCTTTTAAAAACCTCTAGATGGCATGTTTGCATATTAGTTGTAGATGGTCATCTCCTCTATATAGGCAGGACTAAGAACACTCTCCAAATTTGCAAGTTTAAAGTGCCTAATTACCTCCATCCAACATTTAAATGCACATTAATGGTCCCAAGAGATTAATAACCATGTAAAATCTTTAAACTCACACTTGTGATGTCAGCGTGTTCTTGTAGGTGGAGTTTTATGATTGAGACATACACGAAAATCTTAAAATGGCAAGGAACATGCAAGGAATGCTTTCAAAAAACCTCAAAAGAAATTTTAAACACTTTAATTCTCATAATACACAAATATTATTTATAAAACAACATCAAAACATCATATCCAATGTGAAGGAAACATTTTCAAAGCAATGAGATGACTGTGAATGCAAACTAGCCATTTTGTAAGCCTAGAAGAATCTTTCTCACAAAATTGAACTCTAAAAAACAATAATATGCATGGAAACATATTTAAAATAATTTGGAGACACCTAAAACACCCAAATAAATCAATCAAAAAATAATAATTTTAAGATAAGCTCAAATAGTGACCCCATCATGGCTGAACACACATAAAAAGCTGACTGGGATCAAATTGATGGTTCATAAAGGATAATTCATAAAATATTTATTTATTGTTATGAAAATTAAGTAAAATTATATTATTATCCACCTACAGAATAAATCCTCTAAATTCCACCTGTATGACCCATGCCAAGTGCATGAAGTTGCTCCTTCTTTGCTTTCCATGTGAAAATGGAAGAAAACAAGTTGTAGATGAAACTTTTTTAACTCTTCTTGAAAAAAAAGAATTTAAATGGATTATGGGAGGTGAATAGTTACTATTCCCATGTTTTTATCTGATTTTAGACTTGAGAAGTCTGTACAAGTGCCCAAAAACTCCTATTTTTGAGGGAAAACTACCATCCACTGAACATAAATACTTTTTTCCTAGTGAATAACTATTATTAACATGATCCTAACATGATCCATGTTGAAACACACCTGGATATCTATTTTTCTTGAATAAACATCTATACAAGTCATTAATTGGGTTTTAAAAATGACCAAAAGGCCTTTTTTTCCACATGAGACATAACATATAGCCAATTTATGACTTGTAAACATATTAAGTACCAACTTAGGATATTTTCAACACAAGTAGACCCTTTTACCACCTTTTACAAAGGTTGACCAACCTTTGACTCAAGTTGACTAACGTAGTGCATAGGGGGTGGACTTCAACAAGGACTATAAAGAGGATGAGTCAGACAATAGACTAACATAACACCCTATAAAACACATAAGAATCTTATTAAAATTTAAAAATAGTAGGGGTTGACCCTAATTTAACATGGGGTCAAATTTGGACAACATTCTTGTTGATTTGTAGGGTTGGCATGCTAGTTATGCTTAAGATCAGTTGCCTAATCCTTCCATTGGGCATGGAGTCACATGTATGAGCACTTAGATTGACATGAACAGACCTTGGATTCACCATAAGACAATTGATAGTACACAAAACACACAAATAAAGAACAAAACACACAAGATAAAATCAAAACACAAAATAAAGACACACTTGTGTTACGAAACACTTAAGGAACACAACTAAAAATAAACTAGTATGTACCTTCATCTTGATCATACTCACTTCCTGGATCAAAATGGGAGTATATTGAATTTCCCTCCTCATTATATGAATCAAGATTCCATGTATGCTTTCTTTTTTGTGTGATGTTAGATGACTCCCATTTTCTCTTTGTTCCTTGACTTATCATGTCACTTGATGAAGTCATCTCAAACAGATCTCCCAAGTAGCTAAAGTCATATTGGTTTTGGAAACATGTCTCACATTATTTCCTTCTTGTCTCTTCATATCAAATTTTCATATCCATATATAGGATATCTTGTTTCAAGTTAATGTCTCCTTCATAGATCTCATCTTCTTTCTCAATCATCACACCTTCTTCAAACTCTCCAAGAAGTATTGTATCATGGAAATTTGGAAGTATCTATTTATTAAATCAGTCTTTGATGATGGTAGAAGTATATTTATGAGTGATTGTAGAATAAATCCTCAACTCACCTTCAATAGTCCCAATATCATCATATATTATTGCATCTTGATCCAAACTCTCTTGGTGATAATACTCCTCAACACATACCTATTTTCTAGCTTATCATGGCTTATGACCAATTCTATAGGAGTTGTAGGCCCTTTTCGGCTTTCAAATTAATTTCATATGTCTTCAAACATATGCCATAATCCATCTTCTTTTGGTTGATCTGCATCATGGAAATAAATAATGAGAGAAAACATTTCTTCTTTAGGATTCAAGAGAAATCCTTCTAAGGCATAGTTTTCAACACAAGGATCATCACTTTCACAAGGGGTTAGATCTTTCTCATCATTTAGCCAATCTAAAACCTCTATTCCTTCTTCACATTATTATCCACACAAGGTAACTTGTTCCACCATGGTTTCTTCCCTCTTCTTGTTGTTCTCAAGGATATACTCCCAAGAAGATAAGTTTTAGGTAACAGACAAAGAGTTTGGGACATCTTGAGATTGCCAAGATGGATTAGTTTCATGGGTTGTCCTTTTCTCTTCTAGATTGCAAATTAGGCTACAAACCTCAAGTACCTCATAGGTATAATCTGACCAATTAGCCTCCTCCAAAGGTATCTAATCATTTTTTATCTATTTAAACCCATTCCTTATGCTCCTAATAAAAATCCTAAGAATGATTTGATCATCACTATATCTAGTGTGAAGTTCTTCCATGTATTCTTGGTAGCCAATAAGAGATTCTTTAAAACTAGCAATGGTATGACTTGGAGGAGAACCAGTTGGACTAGGTGGGGAACAAGATGGAGAGGACTAATTATTAGCCACATATGACTCATTAAATATTATACAAGTGCTTGCTCATCTTGAGGAGGAATATACAAAGTAGGACATACCTTTTCTACTTTATGATCTTCATTTGCAAGTGGAGGTATAGGAGTATCTTTCTCATGTACACAATAATTCCCCAAATCAATATCTTCCATGAATACATAAGGATCATGCTCATATGTTTTAGTACCATACTCATCAAGGAAAAGTTTAGAAATACCTTAAAAAGGAGATAATTATTCACCATCAATAACACCTTCTTATTCTTCACTAACCACACAATTCTGGTTTGAACTTGACTCCAAATATGGTAAAATATTAAACCTTGCTAAGGGCTATGTTCTTATGGTCACATTAGCTCCATACCTTGTTCTAAAAGTTAGGAAATTCCAATCAATAGAAATATATCCCCCTATTTTATCCATGAAGTCCCTTGACAAGAAAATATCAAAGTAAGCTAGGAGATCTACAACCACAATGTCTTGAATAATTGGGAAGATTAGAAAATCATGTAGAAAAACTTTAAAATATTTAACTAGTCCCACTTTATTAGTTGGAGTTCCATCAAGTTAAAACACTCCCTTGATATGTGGTTCATACCTTAACCAAAACTTATCCACAACCACCTTAGGCATGACCATGGTACTAGCCCCACTATCCACAATGCAATTGTGAACCAATTTGTCTCCTACAATGAGTGTGAGGTAGAAAGGTAAAGGCTTTTCAAATTTGGTGGAGGGATATAAGACATGACTTAGTATGTTGGCAAGGACCACACCATGTCACCTTGGATCTTAAGGGGCGACATTGATATTAACAAGTTTTTCTTGTAGGAGTTCCTTTTAATTAGGCATTTTCAAGACATCTTAAAGAGATATGCTAGTCTTCATATTATTCAAAGAATCAATAATATTCAAAAGGGAAGTATTAAAATTTTCTTGCATTCTTGAAGGCAAGGAGGAAGTTTGTACTTAATGTATTATAAGATTAAAAACCTTGTTTTCATTCTAACTTTGATAAGGAATGTGACTAGTAGGAGGTGCTACATTAAGATTCACACCTTGTGGCCTTGGAAATGCATCACTTAGAATCACATGAGCTTCAGGATCATCTCCCATAACTCTCTATTTAGCTCTTATGTTGGCTGCTACTGATGTACTTTGATTTAAGACATAATCATATTCCTTTTGAAAGTTCATGAGAATGGTACCTTGGTTGCTACCTTTTCCATGAGTATCCATTTGCATGAGATGTTCCTCTTTTGATGTAAGGTAAAGAGTAGCTCCTTCTTGTACCACCAAAGCAAGACAACCTTCTCCACCATCATGCCAAAATTTACCTTTAGATTGTCCCCAATGATCCATATGTTCTTCACCTTTAACCAAATTAGTATGGACTGGGACAACAACCCTTGTGGATGGAATAGAATTATGATTATAGACATTGGGCTACCTATTGAAATCTTGTTGACCTTTTCCTCTTCCTTATTCATTGTATTGGGGTGGAGGTATATAGTCTTGTTAAGGATAGTATTGAGGATTGGGTGGAACATTTTCATACAATTGGGTTTATTTGAAATGGGATTGAAATTATCTAATCATCTCATCCTTATATATGGCATTATCCACCTTCTTGGGAGTGGTTTTAGGTTTAACATTGATATTGGGAAGTTGTGCTATGCTTGGGGCTTGAACTTAATTATAAGACAAAAAAGGCATAGAGACTCTTGGGGGTAATTTCCTAGCTTGTATAAAACTATTATTAGCTTTAATGGTGATCTCATATGCCTTAGGTAAAGTAAATCACCCCATTTATTGCAACATTACTAAAACATCAGTGCCAATAACCTTTAGATAGGTGGGGAATATGAATCTTGGAGGAGGCCTCATGATAGGTGGAAACCTATGCCATTTAATTTGAAATATTTCATTGAAATATCCCATGGATTCATTAGGAACATTCTTTATCACATTAAACTAGTATATTAATGAAGAGTGATCACTCTTGTTCTCAAACCTACTCAACAATGATTCCCCAAAGTCATTTTGATTTGTGATACAACCACCTTCCAATGTCCAATACCAATCAAGTGCCTTAACCTTTAGAGACATGGCAAGTATTCTAATAGATATGTTAGCTTGAGTGACATTATGGAAGTTTTAAATTTTTGAAATGTCTCTAATGTGCTCATATGGGGTAATTAGACCATCTCCATTTAAGCTAGGAAGATTTTTGGTGGCATTGGGAGGAATAGGGTCATATGTAGGAAGGTTAATTAGATTTTGGGTGTTGAACGCTGGGAAAGGATATTGCCTAGCCATTGATTCTACCTCTTATTGATCTCCTATATCTTCCACTTCTTCTTCCTCTTCAAAACCTTCTTGTTCGGGATCTCTAAAAGTTAAGAATGGTTTAGGATGTTCTTCAAGAGGACTTTTAGGTAGAGGGACTTGGTTGAAAAATCTACTAGAAGATGATCACTTAGCTCCACTATAAATCACTCACACACTTAGAAAAAATGTTTAAAACTTATAATTAGATTTGTATTAAATGTTTAAAATAAAAGTGTAATTTCATTTTAGCAAGGATTTTCCATACCAAATTGTGGTCTCTTATAACAGCCAAAAATGGCTCAATTTATAGAAATTTGAGGAAGAGAGAGAGAAAGGGAGTCCAAGAGGCACTAGGACAAGTTTCTAAAAGATAAAGTTAGTTAAAATTAATGTGGATGAGGATATGGGGTGAGACATGAAACATAAGGATAAAAAAGTGTCTTTTCCAATCATTTAGAACTTGCAAAATGTCAATAAACTCCTTTTGCCCAAAAAACTACCTTCCATGATCAGTCTTCTAAAACTATCTTATGACTAAAAATAATCAAGTTAAATTATTGATATAAATTGTGGGGGTTATTAATAATATCTCACATGAATTGGAGATGCTCCTAACCCTTCCTACCATTCTGGCCATGCATGAGTATACTTGGTAGTCTCAAAATATCTCTATTCCCTTTACCTCTCACATTTGTCACCTTCAAGCTCTTCAAACCTAAAATATGATCCATAAAATTAGAGTAATTACATGTTTAAGGAGTTATAATACCATAAATTAAAATAAATTTTCCTTAAAAGGCTCCCAAAATGAAGATTCTCTACTTTTTCTAAGTCTCCCCTAGCTGACTCATGAGACTGGCTAAATTGAGAGAATTAGTAGGAGTAATTACTCACTTATAAAATTGATACAATGACCAAGAGGACTTATAAAAAGTATTAAATCTTCCTAAAAATGTTATTTGGCCTCTTAAAAGTCCACCATGACTTTAAAACACCAAAAATGGTCAATTTCTCCTTAGTCGAGTCCTTGAGAGGGGTTTGCAAGGGTTTAGAGTGATTTTCATTATTAGAATTAATTAATAGCCATGGAACATTAGAGTTATAATAAAATTCATATTATTTATCCTCAAAGACCTCCTTAAACTTCCTTTAATGGTTCAATGTACCATTCATATCTTGGTAGAAGTTACAAGCATTTGAATTTGATATTTAACCTCATTTTTTGCTTCCTAGTGGGGTTTGAATGCTTTCTAAGCAAAAAATGGATTCATAGAGAATTTATTTTAAAAATAAAGGTTTTAATATATATATATATATATATATATATATATATATATATATATATATATATATATATATAGTGTGTGTGTGTGTGTGTGTGTGTGTGTGTGTACACACACACACACACACTATAAAAACTTCCTTATACCATTATAATGTATTTATAGAAGCTTGAAATGGAAATTGACCCCTATTTGGTTTTAGGCCTAGGCCTGCCTACTTCTCTGAGCTCCTCTTGACCATAAAATGGTTATTTTTTTAATTTTATGGATTTAAAACATATAAAATACCTATTTTAACATTAATTTATAAATTTTAAATCATATATTAGGTTAAAAATGTACATGACCTACAATTTGTCTTCTAACCCTAAG
Source organism: Torreya grandis (assembly GCA_037957365.1). Lineage (NCBI taxonomy): Eukaryota > Viridiplantae > Streptophyta > Pinopsida > Cupressales > Taxaceae > Torreya > Torreya grandis. The sequence goes on from JARHVA010005330.1 coordinate 630,575, forward strand.
GCTTTCCTTCACACTTGACTGCAACCCTTGTTGTGCAGGGTGCCCTGTTTGATATCAAGCCTTATATAAATGTTTATTATATTATTTAATGTGTCCCAAATCTTATATAACCTTTATTTTTTAATTTTTTTCCTTGAGATAATCAATTCATCACTTTTCCCCAAAACTACCATTCTTGTGCATGAAGGGACTACCCCTACTTTGAGACAAAATAGAGAGTATTAGGCCTAGATTTTTTGGGAAAAGTGAGTATTTTATAATATAAATAGGGTAATAATGACCAAATTTTCCTAATTTTTTTCATTTTATTCCATGGTTATGGGGTCTAACCATCCCAATTTCTTCAAAAAAGGGGCAAAAGACCTTGTTTTTGCATGTTCTTGTCCAAACCTCCTCATGGATGCTCCTTATTCACTTCCTTGATGAATAAAAGTTTTTTATGTATGTTACTTACCATTATTTAATTCTTTTATAACCTATGTATACACTCAAAACCTCTCTCCTAGGTGGAATCCCCAAACTCACCTCTTGAAATAAGGCTTTCCCTACCCTACCTGTATGGACTAAGTCCATTTTGTTATGAGAAAACGGGATTTCATGGATTTAGGATGTATTGGGAATGTTATTTATTCAATTTTTTGATGATTGATCCACCATATACTATTTTAAATTCTCATTTTATTTCTAAGGGACCAAACTCTCATATGTTATTCTCTTGTTTATGACCGTATCTAGCTATGACAGTGAATAGGGTACTCTTTCTTTGTTGCCTTTCTTGTAGATTTTGACCAAGGTTTAAAAACATTATATAGTACATTTTTGAATCAATATAATATTACAATGTGATCCATTATTCTAAACATATCATCTTGCCCTGTTAGGCCTTCCAATTGCTTACTGTCCTCTTGGACTGAGACATTCACAGGACCTTAGCTATAGGTGATTTGGGGTGAGAATAACATGAATTAGGTATTTTATTGATGATTTATAAAATTATTTAGGTTTAATTTTTTTTTTTTTTTTTGTCAATTATATCTCTTTTATCCCTAAAAGTGCCTCAATAATCCTACAAGGTCCACTTTACTCCACAACAGTTGTCCTAGCTATAGGTAGCTATTATTTCATTCATTTTGGCCTGTAGATGTCTTATAGCTCAAGATGAAATTGTTCATGGTGGAATTATGGAATTAATGTATTTTATTGAATTAAAAACATAACCTCTCCTTCACATCATTCATGATCATGCCTATTTCATAATTCTTAACCTATCTACCTATAGGTGGCTCTTTACAGTCCTATGTATGGACATAAGAGTATGCATTGGGGTTTAAGACATTAGATTCACCTTATCTCATTATATCTTACATTGAAACATAAATTGAACCACTATAATAAATAAAATTAATACCATAGTCCAATACCATTAAAATGGGATGTAAATTAACATTTTGATCATTGTCTTATAGACATCATTGCCCTATTTTAGTGATTTTATAGCCATCTTTGAGGGTCTAAATGACCACCTCCGATTATTCATTTATCCATTAAACTTTGGGAATTATTTTTTTTGGTCTAGAGAATATACCTCCACCAAATATTAGGATTCATATCCCTTTATAGGTGCAAATTTAGAGGCTTGCAAAAACCCCTCAGGCCTCTGTTTGGTGTTTCTAGAGCAAAAGGGCCTGAATACAGTCCAAGGTTCCAATGATACTTTGACACTTTATTACCAAAATTAGGATGATGAATAGGTTTGTCTAAGGCTTTCCATATAAATTATACTTAAATTATATTGACCAATAGTTTTTAAAACCTCTAGAAGGCATGTTTGCATATTATCTATAGATGGGCATCTCCTCTATACAGGTAAGACTAAGAACACTCTCCAAATTTACAAGTTTGAAGTGCCTACATGTCTCCATCTAACATTTAAATGAAAATTAATGGTCTTAATAGATTAATAACCATGTCAAACCTTCAAACTTACACTTTTGATATCAGCATGCTCCTGTAGGTGGAGTTTTATGACTAAGACATATAAGGAAATCCTAAAATGGTAAGGAACATGCAAGCAATAATTTAAAAACACCTCAAGGGAAATTTTCAAAAAATTTATGCTCATCATACACTAGGATTATTTACAAAACAATATCAAAACATCATCTCCAATGTGAAGGAAACATTTTCAAATCAATGAGATGACTGTGAATGCAAACTAGCCATTTCACAAGCCTAGAAGAAGCTTTATCACGAAATTGGACTCTCCACAAAAATAAGAAGCATGGAAACATATTGAAAATAATCTATATACAGTTAATACACCCAAATCCATTAATCCAAAATAATAAATTTTGAGACAAGCTCAAACACTGACCCCCTCATGGTTGAATATCCATAAAAAACTACCTAGGATCAAAATGATGGTTCATAAAGGAGAGTGCACCAAATATTAATTTATTGTTATGAAAATGAAATAAAATTAGATTAATATCCACCTCCTAAATCACTCCTCCCAATTCCACCTGTACGACCCATGCCAAGTACATGAAGTTGCTCCTTCTTTGCTTTCCAAGTGAAAATAGAAGAAAATAGTTGTAGATGAGAATTTTTTCACTCTTATTGAAAAAGAGGAATTTAAATGGATTATTTGATGTGAAGAGTTATTATTCCCATTTTTTAAGCTGATGGTGGACTTAGTAAGTCTATAGAAGTGCCCAAAAACTCCCACTTTTGAGGGAAAACTACCATCCACTGAACATAACTGCTTCTTGCCTAGAAAATAAATATTTATAACATGATCCACATTAAAGATCACCTATATGTCAAGTTTTCTTGTATAAACATCTATACAAGTCATTAAATGCATTTTAAAAAATGACCAAAATGCCTCTTTTTCCACATGAGACATAACCTATAGCCAATTTCTGACTTGTAAACATATTAAGGACCAAATTAATATATTTTAAACATAATTTGACCATTTGACCACATTTGACTAGGGTTGAGCAACCTTTGACTCAAGTTGACTAGCCTAGTGCATAGGGAGTGGACTTCAACAAGGACTACGTAGAGGATGAGTAAGATAATAGGCTAACATAACACCCTATAAGAGACATGGGGATCTTATTAAAAGTTAAAAATATTATGGGTTGACCCAAATTTTACTTGGGGTCAAATTTGGTCAATTACTATAAAAACTATGCCATGGATAGACCCATGGTATCCATAGTTCAATATTAGGTTATAATTGTGATGGATAATCACATGATTCAATTTTAGTTGGTTTCCCCTAGAAAAGAGGGAAATGAATATGATTGTAAGGGATGAGCTTAAGTTAGACAGATTATGATTTTAACCCCTATCTAATAATAAAAGGGATGTAGATGAGAAGCATTGAGAGTCTCAAGTTCTTGTTTGCTTTTGAGAGAAGATAAATGAGAATATCTTAATCCATACTTATGGGTAATGATGTAGGGTTCAAGCCAATTGAAGGCAAACTTGCCTCTTTTTTTTTCTCCATATTATTGACATGTTGGTTTTACTTAAGGACAAGATCTCTAATGTTGAATTCTTAAACTTTAAGGTGTTTGTTATATGCTCACTTAATTCACTCTTGATAGACATGAAGATGGGAAAGAGTGGATAAATGAAGTTCATCAAGTAGCTCAAGTTGGGATAAATGTTCTTGACAATAATCATCTTCCAAAATGAGGTCATGAAAATATATGAGAAGATAATTTATATGTATTTCAAGAGTAAATATGGCCTTGGCTCCAAAGATGAGAGAAAAAGGTGTAGTACCAGTGGGGGTTCAGATGCTAATGTGCCCATAGGGTGAAGGGGATGTGCAAGTGCCAATCTCAACCTGATACATTAGCCATTTTGGTAAGCATGTTAAGGATTTTGTTGGAGGATTTGGTTTTTTTATTTTCTTGTGGGCAATAAGATGACAAAAAGCTAAGTTTAATACCAAATATGTCACAAAGGCCTTTAACTTATTTTTTTTGAAATATTTTCCATTGTTAGTGATGATCTTTTATTGAACACTAAAATAGTAGATGATATGATGGGTGATGAATTCAATAATCATTTCAAATTTTATCATGTCAAGGGGAATATCCTCTACCCATTTGGTAAAATATTCATTTGTAGTAATGATATAATTATGTCATTGTGAGGAGTGGGGGTTGACTTCACCAATAAGGTCTAGATCCCATTATGAGAAGCGCCAAAAGTTTGTAAAATCATGAAGACTATTGCTAGGTGTATGATGTAAATTAGCATGTTATTGACATTTGACACTTTTTCACATAATTAAAGCTATCTTGGTTAAGGGTAGGCAATTAATAGCCCAGACAAAGGATATACATGGCCATAGTGAGGCCACTAAAGTGGCCCCCATAGATACCATCATGTGTCTCTTTGATGGCATGATAGGTTTTTAAACTATAGAGGCAACTTAATAAGAGGCCATCCAAGCCTCATTTGTAAAGTATTCCTCCCATAATGGTATAATGAGAGGTTATTTGAACAAATGCTTGATGAACATTCTTAGAAAGGCTAGGGGGAACTATGCCAAGGTGAAGATAATCAAAAGTTTGTCGGTACCAAAGGTTAGGCAGAGTTTCCTCCACACTAAAGATGGTTAGAATGTCTAATTTGGTGAAGGAAGGCTTGGTGAGGTAATAGATAATGATGGATATTTTGGAACTTGAGGGTGCTGATAGGATATGAGAAGCAAGAGAAGCCATGGTATCAACAAACTTATTGGTAGACCAAGGGGTGGTTTGGATATGGTAGTGTTTGAATGAGGCTAAGAGTTATTTTATGAGTTATCTATATAGCTACATTATTTCATTCTTACACTGGTAAACATTGTTGACTTGGTTAACCACAAGCTAGGAGTCCCTAAAGATATTGATTATTTTGACTCTTAGGATTAGGGTAGTTTGGAGACTTATCACTAGGGCTTCGTACTTAACCACATTATTGTTGAATTGAAAGTCAAGTTTAAAGGATATGTAAAGTGGTTCAATGATAAGGGGGATAAGGACAATACCAATTCCCCCACCATGTTGACATTTAGAACCACCAAAAAACATGGTTACGTGATTGGTAAAGTCTGCTTGAGATAGGCTTACAATAGACTCATCTAAAAATGAAAGAGGGGTACATTGATTGTTTACTAGGGGTGCCTCAACTAGTTGGTCAACAATTAATTTCACCTTGATTGACTTCTACTAGATGAATTCGAGGTTAAACTCAACTAGAATCATGAGCCATTTATCCATACACTAGTTTTGGTATGGTTGGAGTTCATGTATTTGAGGGGATAGATATTGGTTATGATAAAAATTTTGTGGTTAAGAAGGTAGTGGCAAAGTTTGGTGGCCATGAAGACTAGGGATAGACACAGTTTCTTATCATGCATGTACTAAGTCTTATATTCAACAAGTGTGTGGCTAATGTAATAGATGGCTTTCTTCTTATGTTGTTTGTCTTGATGGGTAAACATTACCCCTAGGGAGTGGTCTATGGTGGATATATAGAGGTAGAAAGTTTGGTCATCCTTAGGAGGTGTAAGGATAGGTGGAGATAACAGGTACTCTTTGAGTGCATCAAAGGCTTTTTGACAATCGACATTCCACTTAAAAGAGACATCTTTTTTCAAGAGGTGGTGGAAGATTTGACATCAATCAAAGAGCTGGGAGATGAAGTGATGAATAGATTGAAGTTTCCCCTGCAAGCTATGGATTTGTTTAAGATTGGTCAGAGGTAGTATCTCAAGGATGGCTTTGATTTTGGCTAGATCAAATTTGATTCCATGAAGTGAAATGATGAAGCCAAGAAGTTTGTTAGACAAGACCCCAAAATACTTTTCTTAGGATTGAGGTAGATATGATAATGGATAAGTCACTCAAAGATAATATTTAGAATGACTAAATGGTCTTTGTGAAGCTTGGACATCTTGATAAGGTCATCCACATAGTCCTTGATGATTGTATAGATAAGGTCATGAAAAATATAGGTCATTGCACAATGGTAGGTTACACTAGCATTCTTAAGACCAAAGGGCATAACTTTATAATATAAAGTCCCCCATGGGGTGATAAATGTAGATTTGTTTTGATATTCAAGGGTAATCAAAATCTGATTATAACCGAAGAATCCATCCATGAGTGACAACATCTCATGTCCTGCTATAAGATTAATAAAATTGTCAATGCTAGGTAGAAGAAAGTCATCCTTTATGTAGGTAAGATTGAGGTCATGAATGTCCACATAGATATATAGTCCACCAATGGATTTAGTGAAAGGTATGATGTTCAAAACCCATTGGGGATAATCAATGGGTTGAATAAAGTTGATAAAAAGGAGGCACTAAAGATCTTCTTTGACAAGGAGGGCTATATGACGGTGCATTCAATGATTTTTTTGTCTAATTAGTTTGGAATCATGATTGTTTATGGCATTGTGAGTGGAAATGGTTGGGTTAATACTAGGCATATTGGCATATGACCAAGAGAATGCAATACTACAGTCTTGGAGGAAGGTAGAGAAGTTATGTAGTTCCTCACAGGTGAGAGTTTGGATAATTTTGATGATGTGGGGGTTGTTTAGAGTGCCTATGTCAATGTCTGTGGTAGATTAATTCAACATGGTTGAGGTTTATAAAGGTAAATATTTATGGATGGAGGAATTAAGTACACTAAAGTAGGTGAGAATAACATCATCATCTTGACACTAAATAGTGTTAATGGTAGGAGAGTCTTCTCTTACGATTTTAGGGTGGGTCAAATGGATGGATATGGATGCCCCTTCCTTTTGATAAGTCAAGAGGCTGAGGGTAATCATGTTGATAAAAAAATTTGGGTGGGATGATGTCCTCCTCCTCACCATTAGGTTGAGGTGATGTTGGTAGGGAAGGGCTCTCTTCTATAACAATGGTAGTGGTAGGTTTGTTGGATTTCTTCTTATTGGGTAGAATGAAGCTAAGGTTTTGTTTATCATGAGGATTATGGGTCTTGATTGAGGTCAACATGTTTGGGCCATCCTCATATCATCATAAACTAAATCCTTTCTAGTCACACCTATGAAGGTATAGTTTGGTGAATTCAAATTTTTCCAAGTAAGAAAAGTTAGAGGTGAATGGTTAAGGTGAAGGGTGGGTAATGAAAATGTTAAGTGGATTATTAATTTCCCCATAAATGAAGTGATGTTGGTAGTTGGGAGGTATTAAAGGAATAATGGCTCTAATTTTGGGGTTGTAATATGATTTGTAGTTAATTTTCTCATATTCTTACTGGGTAAGGAAGGCATCTAGGGTGAGGAGATGGTATTCTCCAAGGGTGAGGTGTTGGAAGGTAGACTCCAAGGGATTAGTGTTGGATATTTAGTCCACATAAATAGGTGAATTATTAGATGATTCTATAAGAGGGGAATTAATGGCTTTGGCTTCTATGGGTGGTGGTTTTTGTGGTGCTTTTGATATAGGTGGGAGAACACCATTAGGTTGGTAGGTCATATTACATGTTGTAAAAGGGATAGGGTAAGCTTGTATGGTAATCACCTAACCTTCATGTTGAAAATTGACACAATGATGGAGGGTGGAAGGTATACAAGCCATAGCATGGATCTAAGGTCTCTCTAGTATAACATTGTAATATAATTCACCTTCGACCACATAGAAAATTTATACTAGAGAGACCTTAGTTGTGGTCCTAGATAAATGTGAAGGACAACGGTTCCCAAGGTGGTGGTCTTAGTGTCATTAAAGGATCTAAGGATAGATAAAGTTTTGGACATTAAATTTTTGTGTAGCTTAGGTTGATCATAGGTGTGGGAAGAGATGATGTTGATACTGGCTCCCTCATTGATCATAACCCATTTGATATGGGTTTGGTTGATATGGGTAGTAATAAAGAGAGGTGGATCCAAGTATTTAGGGTGGATGGGAGTTATCTCTGAGTCCTTGAAGGTAATAAAGGTTGATAATTAATGAGTACCCATAAAGGCCTCTCTAGGTTGAGATTCTCTCAGTCTGACCTCAATGGCCAACATAACCTCTATCATGGCCTGGTGATGGTGAGGTGGAAATGAGATTATAAAGACTCATCTTAGCTAGAGTTTGGTGGAGTTTCTTAAGAATGATGCCCTTGATGGATTCAAAGGGGCTTACCTTTGATGTGCCTAAGATAGTAATTTTGGTCTTAGCTATAAGCATGGAGGTTTGGGTCTGGTTGTGTATAGGGTAAGTTGGTGGGTATGTCCATGGAATAGATGCTTTGGTATTCCATTTATCCTTTTATTGTGATCATGTGACCATGTTAATGGTACAGATAGAGGGGGAATGTGTGATGGGGGGTTGGGTAGATTCTTCATCACTCTAAAGTGAGATTAGGGGATTAAAAATGTGTGGATGGCTGGTTTTTGGGTGTAATGGTGAAGGAATAAATGGAAGGTCATCTACCAAAAGATCATCCTCATCATAGAGTTTATGGATAATGGCTTGGAGATATTTTTAATTCTCTGTGTCATGCCCAAGTGTCTTATGATAGGAGTAGATTTGATAGTCATTATATCATATTGGCTTCAAACCAAAAGGATCAAAGGGTCTAATGAGAGGTAATGTGAAGAAGGAGGTTTATATTAGCCTTTAAAGAGTGGTTGTATAATGTTTTTCTATAACTAAGGAAGGTTTTTGGCTCATAATTTTGGTTTGTAAGGTGGGTGTGTGGGTGGTAATAGGTTGGGTGAGAGATGACTTTGGTAATATGGTTTTGGCCTAGGCACACTGGTAATTGAGGTGGATGAATTTGGTGGTCTAACTAGTTGTGCTCTGAGAAGGGCTGGCACCTCAAATAATAAATGTGCTAGCATAATCAATGAAATCGGTGACATATGTTGAAAGGGGATTTATTTTTGGGTAAATTTTATAGATAAGGACATAAGATAGAGGGTAGGGCAAAGGAAGTAAAATCCTTAGGCATGTGGTTATTCAATGGTTTTGCCCTTTTAGGTGGTTCAGGTTGAGGTTTGGGTGGAGTTTTAGATGAGGTTAATTCCACTTTAATAGATGGGTAGACCAAAATCTGTATGGGGAAGATACCAAAGTTTGTAATAGGTTTCTTTGTTGGTTTACTTATTTGAGGTATGATTAATTTAGTTGGTGGGAATGTGAGAGCTTGGTAGAAGTTCTTATTGATTTAAGAAGTGGTGGAAAGATGATAGATTATTTGGCTAAAGGTTCACTAGAAGGTTTGGGTTTGTTGATGTAAAGGAGGCCTAAATGTTTCCAAAAAGTGACTTGATCCATATCTAGTTTTAGGGAAAATTCCAATTTAATCACTAATGTCAAATAAGGTTTGTGTACTAGTTTTACTTCATGGGTAGTGAATGTAAGAGATAGACTTGTAGGTTAGGGAG